>JAVJGJ010000014.1:35128218-35145159 GCA_035590215.1 Microhierax caerulescens
GAAAACAGAGGTGTGCAAGAAACAAACCTTGAACACAAACAAAATTGCTTGGTTAGCATCCATTGTACCTGTGGTGTCACCAAGCTGCCTTCCAGCAGGGCAGCCTAGCCTGTAGTGGTGCATGGGGTTGTTCTTCCCTAGGTGCAGGACCTTACACTTGCCCTTATTGAACTGGTTAGGTTCCTCTCTGCCCAACTCTTACTCAGCTTATCCGGGTCTTGCTGAATGGCAGCACAACCTTCTGGTGTATCACTGCAAATGGGAGACAGGCAGAGCACTCAGGCTTTCCAAATGGCACTAGATTCATGTATGTGTGTTGACAAAAGAATCTTCATCCTGACTGGTCAGCTGAATCATATTCTAAGCTTTTTGGACTGTTTTCGTAAGTCACTCAGTGAAGTTGGTTAAATATAGAGATTTACTGCCATCTTACATACTGTAACTTCTGCCACCTAACCTCCAGCTGCCTGAAGATCCTTGAGATTTATACACGGGTTTTTTTCCTTTTAACAAGAGTAATAAGAGATCTATCAGTTTATCAACTGCTTTAGCCTCAGCCATAAACCTTCATTAAACTCCTCCTTTTTTTTTTTTTTTTTTCCTTACAAGAAACAGCAGAGGTTCTGGAAGTATTTTTTAGCTTACATTTTTTCCTTTTCACATTCCCTTTAATTTCATTGTCTGCTGTATAAACCGTAATTGTCTTTCCAGATGCATTTACAGAAGTAAAACATTCCTTCAGAAAGAAACAGAAAAACAGTCAGTGGAAATAACCCTTTTGGATCCAACATGTTAAAAACAGAGCTTAATATTTTAAGAACAGCACAGGCAAACTCTCTCAAGGATAGAAAGGGCAAGAAAGACAGAAAATATGGCCTTTGACATCAGCCTTGTTTATAGCCCAAGAGACAAAACCAGTGACATAACACATTTAACAGTTTATGCTCCCAAACTCTTAGGACCTTTCTGAGCCAAGATCTGCAATCTCTAGGAAACCCAACTGTATTTGCACATAAATCATGTGAGGAGTTGTTCAATTTTATTTTTTTAAAAACCTTTTAAAACAAAGAACAGAATCTGAAAATATTTTTGGAACTACAGCCATACAGCATTTTATCTGAAAATATTGAGGGTATTTCTTAAATAATACAGGCTCATTGGAATTCCTGACCCACTTGCCACACTATAGCACAGCCAGCTGCTTGGGTAGTATTAGTAACCAGTGACAGGAGTTCGTGTGACTTTTGAGAATTTTATGTCTGCTTACCTCTAATTGCTGCATTAATAGAGTCTGTTTTTTCTCAGTTCTCACCATAGAAGCAGCTGTGGGTCTCAGAATATCTGGAAATCTAGTTTAGTAAAGCTTCTCTAGGGAGCTGAACTATTCCCAGAGGATGTATAAATCACAGACATTGTAAAACAAAGCTGAAAGCCTGGAACCTGGAAACTGGGTATCCCATTATTTACTTTTTCCCAGAGTACAAGTCAGAGAGATTTAAGACTGCCTTTATAATTAAGAGTTCAGAAACTGTCTGAGCATAGAGCCAAAAAAAAAGGGGATCCAGTTGGCTGTGGGAGTTAGAAGCTTTGGAGTTCCTAATCTAAAGACATTTAGATAACGGAGATCTCCACAAATATACATCATGACATTTGAACAGTTAGGCAACCTATAAAAGAGCGTTTTTGGCAGCTACTTCAGAAATCCTTGAAAATGAAAAATTCCTATTAAATAAATAAAAAAAATATATATTTGAATGAAAAACCTCAAAGCATGGTAAGTATGTCCCATTAATATTCTACTAAAATATATTTAGCAACTTTAAATATTTCCAAGTTTACATGTGTTCTGTCATTCTAACCTATTTTACTAGGAAGAAGAGTGCATATTTCTTTTCTTACAGCCTTCAAATACTTATACATATAATTTTAAATACAAGGATTGAATTAGATGTTATTACCATTACCATCAAAAAGATGAGATCTTTGTCCAGCTGCCAGTTACTTCTATATGTGACAAAACCTAGAGCAAAAATGTTTGGTTAAACAATTTTCTGGGAAGAACAGCATTCTGCTACTGTAGTTTGTCAAAGGAAATTCAAAGGACAGTGCATGAAATAGCATAGAATAAAACCCAAAACTGTCCTGATGTTATAACTTTCTCATGCACAATTGTGTTTTGAAGGTATTTAAATGCAGTTTTAGAGAAGATAAGACCTGACATGGCCATGTCACTATATCCTATGATGTTACTTTATTGTTTTCTTGACCTTACTTACTGACAGTGAAAATGATATTGCCAATCATTTTGCACCTGCAGAAACTGAACTAGTTCATTTTAATGTAAACCATTTCATATGATACCTTCAAGTCTATGAAAAGCAAAGAAAAGAAACTATTCTGCTATTTGGTCTCTAAAAAAACCCCAATTTTTAAAGACATAAATAGCTTGAAAATTATGTGGTAAGTTTTTCTTAAAAAATGCAGTTTCCTGGCTTGATTAGTAACACAGAAATCATAGGAAATATCTGTGAAATAATTATCTTCAAAATAGAGATCATGAGACAAATGTTGAACTGTCAAACAACCTCTGGAGTTTCCTTAACAAAAAATGAATATGTTGAGTTGAGATACTTCTCCTATCACTTTCAGCAATCTTAAACTTAGACTTTGGACTAATCTGCCTAGGTCTTCTCTATAACCAGGAAGGAAAAATAGAATTTCCAAGAAAAAGAATGCATTCAGTCCTAAGAAAAGCTGTCTAAGGTATGCTGAAGCACTTCGCACACTTTTTTCTTTTTTCTTTTTTTTTCTTTCTAATAATTAGAAAGCAAGCCTACATGTCTGGAGCAGACTCCTGACATTTAGATTGTTAAAGGTGAAACAAATATACTTCATAAAAAATATATTCCAACTTTTTTTTAAACACTAATAATTTGGAGTACCCAAAAGAAACTATGAGTGGATAGCACATTATAGCTAATCAAAGGTGGAGAGTGACCTGTTTAAACTTGGTATATACATAATTTTGTCAACTTATTTAAATGTAAGATGGTCCATCAGAAGATCAGGCTGGGCGATGAGTGGGCTGAGAGCAGCCCTGCAGAGAAGGACTTGGTATTTGTGGATGAAAAACCAAATATGAACTGGTGATCTACACTTGCAGCCCAGAAGGCCAATCACATCCTAGACTGCATCCCAAGGAGTCCAGAAGGTCAGTGGAGGTGGTTCTGTTCTATTCTGCTCTCATGAGACCCCCCACCCAGAGTACTGTGTTCAGCTTTGGGGCACCCAGCGTAAGAAAGGCAGACCTGCTTAAGTGTGTCCATAGGAGGGCCACAAATAATCAGGGGGCTGGAACACCCTCCTCTATGAATACAGACTGAGAAAATTGGGATTGTTCAGCCTAGAGAAGAGAAAGTTCCAAGGAGACTATATAGCAGCCTTCCAGTACTTAAAGAGAGCTTATAGAAAAGATGGGGAGGGACTCCTTATCATGGAGTGTACTGCTAGGACAAGGGGTAAGAGTCTTAAACCAAAAAAGAAGTTAGGCTGAGATTAGGTATTAGAAAGAAATTCTTCACTGTGAGGATGGTGAAACATGGGAACAAGTGGCTCAGAAAAGTTGTGGATGCCCCATCCCTGGAAGTGTTGAAGGCCAGGCTGGATGGGGCTCAGAGCAACTTGGTCTAGGGAAGGTGTCCCTGCCCATGGCAAGTGAGTTGGAACTAGATGATCTTTGAGGTCCTTTTCAACCCATACCATTCTATAATTCTTTCATTCTTTAATTTCTTCTCTTGATTTCTTCTCTGGGCTTGTGTACTTAAATGGGTGAAGTCGTTGTGATGAAACTGTTAAAACCGGTAGTTTTACAAACAAAAAGATTTGCAGTACAGCCTTTTTTTGCTTTAATTTAGCAGGTTGCTGCTGAAAGAGTCACTCCCATTGTGCCCTTCTGTCCCCATCTCCATGCTCTCAGTGCCCTTGCAATGCCCATTTGTGTATCTGGATGGCCTTGAGAGGAACAAGAGGGAACTGATTTGCTTGATAAGTAACTGCAGGTTTTGCATAGATTCCCTGATCACCATTTGACCTCATGATTGCTGAGAAAGCAGAGGAACTATGCAATGAGGGAGGAGAGGGGAAGAAGCCATTTTTCTGGTAGTCTACGCTCATACTAGGGTAACTGGTGATTCCACGGTATGTAAAGTTAATATTTCAGATCCAGTTCAACACAAATCTTCATCTTACGTGATACTTTTAGAAAGCATTGTCTCAGGATTTAACATAGTAAATGCTGAGTAGTCTCAGTAGGATGGAGAAAAAGGCTAAAAAGAAGGAAAAAAAGAGTAAGTTATGATCCTGGAGACAGATAGTAGTTGATTGGGAGAGATTAATGGAAAAAGTTGCAGTACGTCCACTAGCTGAGCCTTTCAAAGTGAGGCCTTTTGCACTGTCATAGTGATGATAAATGTAGGCAGATGTGACAAGGATGGAAAGGAAGAAAGGGGAAAGTGCCAGCAACAGAAGGGACTGAAAGAACTTACTGTTTTTAACAAGTGTTAACAAAGAAGTGAGGAGCACCTTGCTGGTGAAGAACCCAAATTACTTAGGAGTTGGAAATGTGGTTTGACAGGGAAAGCAGGTCCAGAAGATCCTGGAGCAACTGCTAATGCACAGTAACAAGAATGAGTGTGGGCGTTACTTGAGGACCAACTAATAATAAAAGAAGGCTTACGGAGTTTCTGGAGAATTTTCATGGGAGCAGGGTGAAACTTGTTGCTTTTGGAAGGTTGTCAGTAGCTTTGAGTTTTGAAGGGATTAGTACATCAATCCTGTACTAAAAAAGAGTGACCTAAATCATAGGAGTGCATGCTGTTAGCTGTAGTCCTATAATAATAAATGTAGAATAAGAGTTTCACAGAGAAATATCTTTGAGTACTAAACATCTCTGTGCATTTACTATTTAGCTCAACAATTTATATGATGTCCATACTGTTGAAATGTTCATATGAACCTAAAAAAAACCAAACCACCACCCCCCCCCAAAAAAAAAAACCAAACAAACAAAACAACTCAGATTCCCAATCCCATGTTGGTAAATGACAATAATTACTTGATCTGTCTCGTTATTGGTAGATATACATTTTCCACAGTTGTAGTTTGTGGATTTTAACCAAATCCTGATAAGTTGAGGTTAAAGGTATAATGGTCTTAATGTCAGCAGGACAGATTTTAATTTTTCTAATGGAAAACAATTAAATGTAGTAAGATATCAAAAATTCTCGGTGAATAGATAACATATTCCCCAACCAGATTATTAGTGTCAAGCAGTGTCAGGCAGATTTGAAAGACTAAAGTAAGCCATGGTGAATCAAACATCAGGTTTCCTGCTACTTAGGGAAGTACAATGTCTGAAGCACTGAAGGCAAGATGACACACTTCAACCCAAAATAAACACTTTTTTTTCTTCAGATGTGCCAAAACAAGAAAAATATATATATATATTTTTTTTTTCCCAGTTCTAAATTCTAAGAGACAGCTTAAAAATTACAGATTAAGCCCCCAAAGACCAAGTGTGGTTGCAGTTTTTGTGGATGAGGTAGTCAACTGTTTTCTTTGTGATAGGAATATATAAACCGGTTGGAGCACACACTTTAGTGAGACTGAAGTGGAGGCCAGGTGAGATTATTTTGGAGCAGTTTTGGAAGTACGTCACTGGCATTCACTGACCAGTTTGAAGAATAGTCACTGCTATGAGTAATAACATCAATTTATTCTTGAAATCTGGAAGAGGCCCTTTTTCATGCTAGAGATGAGTTCAACATAAGGAAACAATTTATTTTATAGTTAATGGAAAGAATTACCTTATCCTGAAGTTTTCCTCCTATCACTGGACCTTAAAACCAAGGAAGACAGATTTCACCCAAACTGCTGTTGTGAAGAGATATTTTCTAGCAAGTTTTCTGCAGTGGAAGATACAAGTGAGTTAGCTATCTTGTTGCCAACACAGGTTTTTTTTTCGCTCTGTTCCTGATACTGTTGTGACACTGTGTGCTGACTCCATTCACAGCAAATTTCACCTGCAGGTTATGGCTGTATACACTATTCCCCATAAGTACATTTTTTTTTAGACAGTTTTGGAGCATGGATTAGTACTTGCTGTTGTTTAAAAAAATCTACCATGACATCTGAAACATTTGTTTATAGCCTTAGTCGCTTGGCATGCCCTGCTTTTCAGGAGAACGAAATAACTTGCATAGTTTATTTTCCAGCATTTTAGAAGGGAAAAAAAAGAGTAAAAATTCTTCAAGCTTTAAATAATCTTCTGTCACAGAATGTTCATTATCTGTACAATCTTTCCCTCTACTAAAACACATTACATCATAAAAATTACTGATTATTTGACAGGAATGTGTGCTAATCTATACAATATATTTACTAGAATTTTTAAAGCTTATTTATTTATTAGATTGTTGAAATTAAGGGATGCTATCATATGTTAAGAAATTCAGACCCAATCTTTTTCTCCTTGATTTTAATAATTACCTGTGTATATTTATTAGCCATAGTCTATCCTGTGGTGAGGACCCTAAACTTTTTCCCTTCACCGCAAGTTGGTACTTTTTTTTTTCTTTCCCCATTAATAATACAGATTTAGACTTCTCTGAAGAGAAGGCATTCACTTTTACTACTCCATTAGCCTAATTTGTAAAATGATCTCCTACCAAATCTGTAGTTATGAATATCACATTCTGAATTTAAGATTATTTTAAATATGTAGCTATTCAGTCATCCATTTAATGATGCAGAATTGCCTACATTATTGCGTTAGATTCTGAAATCTCTGTTTAAAGGGGGGGTTAGATTATTATTTTGAATATATTTATTTTGTACGGCATGCTGTGATAACTTCATTGAATAAGCTAAATAATTTGTGCCGTAATATACTGTGTGAAACAAAGCATCACAGCAAAATATTTTCTTTAAGTGAAAGGCAGTTAACCCTATCAAAATAATTTATGCCTGGAAGCTTAAAGGGAAAGATTACCAAAGGCAAATCAGATTACCTTTCTCTGCATATAACTAAATAGTTTTCATGCAGCTAGGAAGATATTCCCTAAAGTACCAAAGATACTGAAACTACACACAGAAACATCAAAGGCATTAGAAGTAATTTTTATTGCCATATAGAAGCTGAAGGAAGGACTAATAGGCACGTCTTCCAATACCACCTTCGTCTTTTAAGTAATAAGTAACCCATTCTTCTCTTTTGAGAAGCACACTCAGGAGAGATGAAAGCTTAAATAAAACATCTTTCCTGCTGACAGAAGTATTTTATTGTATAAAAATCAAACTCAAAAAAGAATGTGCATGCATTTTGTTTCTAATGCATTATGTATATTTGAATATTAGAGATTGTTACTGAGCTATAAAGTAAAATTAAGATCAGTGTTATAAATCATAAGAATAAATAATTAGATGGGTTGACCACAGACCCTAGGCTTAACACTTAAAAGGTAACAGCAAAAATAACAAGTATTAATATTAATTATGGAAAGCTTTTCTCAAATGGGATCTAAATATCCTAAAAAAATCATATTAATCTGATGAATATGGATTGATTTTAACTTTATGCAGTGAGTCTTATAGTAGCAGGATGAGTGTTCTGTTACTTGCTTGAACATCCACGGGATGGGATTGTCTTTTTGATCTTTTTCGTGATTATTATAAAGCATGTGCTTGGCAGTAGATTTGGTCTGTAATTCTCTTCAGTCATTTAAATTGTTTTTATTGACCTGAAACTGACCTTTTAAAGTACAAAACAAATACAGTCCTTGTTAAAAAGATTTTACCATCCAAAATGGAAGCATAGGCAGAGGAGACTGCTGATTACTAAACTAATTTGGCTAATTAGTTTGAATTTCAGAGAGGGATGGGGATCCAGCCAGAGAATCATGGGATTCAGTATGGTCTCATATACTCATATATGTGGTCTCATAGTATGGTCTTTCTGTGTTTTTCAGATCATATATATCATGCCTGACCCAAATGGGGAAAGTTCCCCTGGCATGTCTGTGTTATGTACATGTCAGCCCACAGACATCATTCAAATACTGTAAGCATGTAAATTCAGCCTTTCAGCATGACCAGACTGCAGCCTCTACAGCATGCAGAGTCTCGTGTTCATACACAGATGATTGAACATTGAAGTAAAGTCAAGTCTTTTCATAGATGATAATGTTATAATTGACAGAAGCAACCCTGTCTGGTTTAACACTTTTTTTTTTTGTTCCTATGGTTTTACCTTATTTCAACTAATCTTTTCACTGACAATGACTGATATAGTCACAGTTTTCAGCCTGTAGTATGGCTGCTTGTTTGTAGGGGAGGAAATATTTATCCTAAACTGTTCTGCACTGAGCCTTTTTATACCATTTAGTCTTATAGCTGGAGAACATGACTTCCTTTACCTTACAAGTACAAGTACAGGTCTAGGCTTAGATAGCCAAATGTTATTCAATACTAAAATGAGGTGGAAAGCATTTGAATGTGTGGAGATTAATCTGTTCCCATGACTTCATTATAAGATTGATAATAAATGTGCAAAGAATAATTCAACTGAATTTTAGAAGTAACTGAAAGGTGTAAAATTCAAATTATAGTATCTCTCAAGGAAATCTCATTTTAGATTGAACTTTTAATTTTTAACACTTATCATATTTTAGTGCTCAGAATTTTAAGTACTTACTATTGGCTTAAACTTGTCTCTGGAAGTCAATGCAAATTTTACTTCTTCATATCATAAGAAAGTCAGGAACAATCTGGAACACTCTTGACAACTCCACTTTAAATGAAACCTTATAACTGTTTACACCACAAGCACTTGATTGGTGAAGCAATAAAATCCTTAATGTGGTAAATAATCTGGCTTCACAATGTTTCTTTCTGGAGCCAAGGCCCAGAAGCAAGCTTGATCAAATTTCTGAACATATAATTCATAATTTGGACAAACCCATTCCATCTGTGAGAATGGATTAGCAATAATCTGAAAGGCTCAACATTCATTAATCTTAATTATCTGTCAGTTCTTTCTTCAGGTTAAATATACCACCGATTTCTTTAAGCTAGCATTCTGACTTTCTTTGCCAAGTTGGAAACAGAAAAGAATTATGCTTGTTTTGCCAGTATATATGTTTGTGTAGGTACAGATAAGGAAATAATCCAAAAACATATCTGCAGTGGAAATCATCTTTAAGATGCAAATCTATACTACTAAACTAGCCATCTTCAGTTTCCCCATCTGCAAAGAAAAATAACTTTTACAGCAAGGGTCTTTTAATCCTGACATAGATGTCTGATCTAAGTCTTAAAAATAGTTGCCCTAAATTTTCTTATTTCTCTCCATCTACCTGGTAGGAAATTTTTGGTTGCCCATCACATACATGTCTACAACGTAGGCATGTAAAGCTTGTATCATAATACTTAAATATTTTCCAGTATACTCTTAAAATTACTAAGGTTTCAGCAGACTCCAAAATAGTGGATATTACAGTCTTTAATGCTACTATTGTTTCCCTGTTGTTAAAATTATTTTCAACACATCCATACTCATTTAGAGCTAGGTTAGATATGTCTGCATTAATTTGTACTATGCAATGTGGGCCTGTTCTGAGTGGAGAGGTAGTGTTTTTAGAATACCATGGACTTGGATAAGGACCAAGGTGAAACCCAGATGTTAGTATTGTCAAAATAGTGTAATTCTTTGAGCAGACGAAAACAGAAAGTGGACTATGCCCTATTTTCTGGTTCAAAGCCCTGAAAACCCAGCACAACTGCCATCATGACATTATAACATGTGGGCTATGGCTACACCTAAGGGCAGGAGCAGTCGCTGCTCCCAGCTCTGCTAATCTTCACAGTAGCACAAAGGAAAAGTATCATGTCTGAATCATCAGAGGTTTTGTCTCAGATCTTGCTGCCCTAGCTCCATCATTTTCTCCCTCCTTAGACAAGTATGTCCTTACTCAGGAGTGCAGAAACATTTGGCTTTGGCTACATAGCTTTGGCTACCCCTTGCCTGGGGTTACCTGGCCTGTGGGTGCAGAGAGACCCAACCCTGGATTCACAGGACTCCATAACACACATCGGCACAGAGGAGTTTACCTTCTACATTTCTCCACTGTATTACAGTATGTACAGCATGTTCTCAGAAAGAAGTCCATTTTGGGCAAAAATTAAGTCATTTTTATATAACAGAGACATAAAAGGGCATTGAACAGCATGACTTCCAGCAGCAAATACATGCTCTTAATTTCTGTTTTTCGCCTGGGATGGTGAATGGATTATTTTCTATTCTCTCAGTCCAATTTTTATGTTTTCCAGGCTGTTTTCCTGTTCTTGCAGTTACCAGCAGGTACAGACTCTTACTTTCTCTGGATGTTTTCCCCTTTTTCCAGACTATTTTTCCCCTTTTCACAAGGTAAGTTGCCCTTATAGAAGTTCCTTCTATTTACACTTATTGATGATATCCCAGGATGTCTCCGTTTTCTAGGTACCCAGCTGTCTTTCAAAGATGCCAGCTGCACTTTTCAAGGATGGTTCTGGTTCACAGGCCTACTTCCCAGGCTGGCAGGCATTTTCTCTGTCAGTATTTCAGCATTTTCTTCTGTTCAGTAACTCTCCCCTTCTAAGCAGGTCACCTTTCTGGCTGCTCACATCCATAGCTTAAAAGTCTTGGTGAAGTTATACTGAAACAAGGGTGTTGATTCTTGTAATACGTACAGAAGTACTGAGGAGTTGTGCACAGCTGATAAATCAACCTGTAGGAGGTTGTGTGACTTTATATCTTTTCTGTTCCAAATAGAAGGCAGACTTGCAAAGCCTTAAGCTCTTCTTGTTGCTCAGCAAAGAAATAAAAGTGTGCTTGCTTGGGAAAGAATGTAAAGAATGGTGCATAGATTTATGTCATTCTCATTTAAGTAGTTTCGAGGAAGAATCATGCCTCAGAAGGACATAATGGAGTTCTACTCCACAGAGCAGCCTTTATGAGGAGGCAAGAATTTGCCTGACTCCTAGCAAATTATATTCCTTTTCCACTGTGCTTAGGTCAGCTCAGGCTGTGCCCATACTCCACTCTTTTACTGCCCACAGGCACAGGTAAGGAAGAAAGGAAGAGTTACTATTTCCCCCGGGTCACTTCCCTCTGAGGCAAAACCTGCTGTGTGAGGTGAAGGGTCCTCAGGCCTCACTTTCAAATACTAAAGCCAACACATTTCAACACCCAGAAAAATCAAAGTTTTGCATCAGTTTCCATCTGAGAGAAATTATCAGCATTTGTTAAAAGTTTGAGTTGTTGCATTAACCTGATCGAAATAAAAACCCAAGAAAAATGAACTTCAGCACTTCATACTAATGCAACAAATAAATAAAAAAATAGTCAGTATATTTAATGGTTAATTCCAGAAACTATGCATATATTACACTTTATAAAAAGCAGGCAAAATGGTCCAATGATATTTTATTATACTCTATGACAAAAGACTTTTAAGTGTGCTCTTTAGGTACAGGGTAATTTTAGTTGATAAGGGTAATGATAATAAAGCACAACTATCTCTGCTATCAGAGTAAAACAAAATAGGGGGGGAAAAGATTAAAAAAAAAAGACCTCATGTTTTCATGGCAAAACTTTTTGCAGTCTTTTACTTTTGGTATATAAATTCAATATGATATTTCGGTATCCTGTGGTATACTTGCAACTGCTAAAATACTAAAACTGAGTTGGTTTAAAATAGCTGATATATATATATATAGGTATATATATATATACTTGCAACTGCTAAAATATTAAAACTTAGCTGGTTTAAAATAGCTGTTATACATAATAGCTTTTATGACCAAGACACTTGATCATTAGAAAATTATCACACCTAAAACAAGATAAAATCACCTCAGGCCAAAACAAGCCATGAAAAAGTTCTGAGACTGCCAGATCAACAAGAAGCCTGTGCCCTTTTATAACTAATGGTATACTTATCCTTGGGCTACAAAAGAGAAGTGTCTACTGCCATTTTGAGGAGTCTCTGACAGAGCTGGCAGAAATGACTCATACTCCTTTCTGGAGTACATCAGAAACCACACAAGACACACCAGCATAACTAATATGGCTAAATATCTCTATTGAAACAATTGTCTCCTTTATATTTGTTCAGCTGAGTATCTCTGTATTTTATGCTGCATGGTTGCATGGGAACATACTCTGAAGGTGAAATGACAGCAGATTTTTTTGTGCTTTATTATTATCAACTGAAGTCCAGTGACATGGACTTTGCTTATAATTGGAGCTTCTGAAAACCAAACTTATATCTAGATTTCTGCAATAAGTGTTAAATATCGATATCTGTTTTTCACACTGAATTACACTGCTGAACTTAGATTAACTACTAATACTACAAAGTCTACAGCTGTCTCACAAGTACTGTGTAATGTTCTCTAACTTTGTGAAGTCTTGTAAATTCCAGGCAATTCTATTGCTGCAGTCTAAAGCAGGCAAACTAGATCCTAAACATTATGTCTAGCAAAGACTTCAACCTATAAAGTAGATTACTGTCAAATTGAAAGATGACAAACACTTCAAACTAGAACCTTTAAAAGTTCTATAAGCATTAAAAGGTTTCAAAAGAGAGCTTTTATTTCTATTTATAAAGAATTAATTCTTCATAAGCAGTCTCATGCTTAAATTCTTATATAGAATTTGGCAAATGTATAAATTTTATACTTGGCACCTGTGCCCAAGTATAAAAAAATATTTGATGTTGGCTTAAATCTAAAACTTTAAGTGCTCTGAAGTTTTCATGTCTAAAAATTTTTAAGTCTTCTTAACTCCCAATTGCCCCAGTTGAGAACATCGATATAACTTGCCAAGGTATGCAGTAATCCTGGCTTGCCTCTTGGATAAGGTTACATATAACTGATTTCTAGTTGACACTTTCTTAAGAGGCACTTTACAAGGAACTTTCTGAAAATGTGCTCCATTTGGTATATCCCATGATGTAGCCCTGATATCCTTTTTTTTTTTTTTTTTTTTTTTTTTTTTTTTTTTTTTTTTGTGTGTGTGTGTGTGTGTGTGTGTGTGTGTTGGAAAATCAGAATCCTTTCTGACTGTTGGGTCTTTTTCTTTACCAAATGGAGTTTTTGGTGTTTAGCATCTTCTGCCTGTCTGTCTGTTCCATTTGAAGCAGTAGCACACGTCTTTAGGACAGATGAGTTATGTATTAGTGATTCTACTTTTGCAAAGGAGATAGGAGTAGGGGGGGAAAGTATTTCTAATCTTCATCTGTAAAATTACTATACTTCTTAAAAAGAATTATTAGGATGTATGTTTCCTAATACATATGCCATTCTGTCTGGAAACAATGAAATTTAACAGTAACAAAAGGTCCTATCTAATATTTTTGTCCAGGTGATATTGTTAATTCATGTGCAGAAGTAGTTTCTCTCTAGTATTTAGGTCAAGAGAGCAGTTTCAAAATTTAGAGGTTGAAAAATACAAAGCAAAGGCCACTGAAGAACCACTTTTGCTCACTTGTTCTCCTTTTATCTGTACTCCTTACACCTCTGCTTTCTTTGGATGTTTGGTTTTTTGTTTAAAATTTGTTTGTTTAGTTTGTTTGTTTTGTTTGTTTAGTTTGTTTTTGCTGACTGTTGACAAAACATACTATTTTGTAAATAATGCCATCACTTGCTGGTCTGTGGAAACTCTGTCTCTGCACTTTATTGTCAAGGTTCATCCTCATTTTTCCTGTCTCCTAACAAGAGAGAGCCTTTCAACTTTGACCACTGCTTTGTCTGTAGAAAATATGCCCCTCTAAACCTCACAGTAGTGGCACAGGGAGACCTGCAGGAAAAGGATGGGACCAGCCGTGGATGGCTTGTGCATGAAGTATCCAGGGAAACATGCACATGTACTTGTGACAAAAACTGCCTTGATAAAGCTGCTGGAAAGCAGCTTGGCAGAAAAGGTCTTTGCGGTCCTGGCAGACACCAAGCTGAACAAAAACCAGCAAGATCCAATTGGCACCACCAAAAGTGGTGAGTAGTACCCTGCACTGCACTAGGCAAAGCATTACCAGCACATGGAGGGAGGGACATGACATTCCCCTCTGCTCAGAACTGGGACCAGGTCTGGAGTCCCCAGTATGAAACCACCATGGACATATTGGGGAGAGCTCCTCAGTGACCCCCACCCCACAATCCCTGCCCACAGCACAGTTGTTGGGGTTGGAATGGGATGCTGTGTTGACCAGCACTGGCCACGCAATTGCCACAGTGTCTCAGGGATGGTGCTGTGCTGACTCTCCCCCTGGGCAGACTGAGGCTTTTGCCAAGCAGTGCGGCCCGGCACTGGGTCCCCACCTTCACAGCCTCGCTCAGACTGTCTGGACAGTATCCTGAACCCCGCCAGTGTCCCATGCAATGCTGTTCCTGTCCTTGGCAGGATGAGCCAGGTGAACTACTGCTGTGGCTCCAGGTGGGGTTGCCCCATGGCTCGGGGACACACTGGCACAGCCAGGCCCCACAGCATCTGCCTTTCTCATGCACGATGTTGCTTGCTCTGCAGGGATGACCCAGCAGTGCATACACCTCCTTGCATCCCCCAAGCCGCTGCTCCACAAGGGCATGCAGACAACTCAGGGTGGGGCGACAAGGAAGAGACCTCCTCTTCAGGGATGCCTTGGTCTTTGACAAGTTCAAGTAAGGCCCACAGACCCCAGCTGCCTTTCCTCCCAAGCTCTGGCCCCGGGGCCAGGGCAGGGACACACAAGGATCAGCTCAAGGGCCCCTGATCCTGGTGCTGGATGCACCCATGTCCATACCTATGGCAGGTGGACTGTAGAGAGGAGCCACCAAGGTGGTAGCAGCCAGCATTTGCCCCAGTGCAATGCCCATGGCTGGTGGCTGCCCCCACAGCCTGGCAGCCTCTTCCTGGGCCTCTATGCAGGGGACATGGCTCTGCCAGGCAGGATGACCTGGGTGTTCCCAAGGATGCCACCTCGAGTTCACTGCCTACTGCTCCTCTCTGCAGACATGGCAGCACATGCAGGCCCCAGCTCTGCCTGGCCCTGGGCCAGATGAAGGTGCTAACCAGAGGTAAGGGGATCCAAAGGAAGAGGGAAGGCAGCAAGCACACCAACCCGTTTGTCCTCATCTAGCCCTGCAGTTCCTGCATTGTTACTTTCCAGTTGCCCCGTCTCACCACAGGGATGAGCAGTGCCTCTATCCTGGCCCACAAGGCTTTGTCCTGTCTCTGTGGCCATCCCCATCGGGCAAGGCTGTGCAGGGGCCCACCTTTGCCCTCAGGCTGGGGAACAGCAGGGCCTCAGGCTCTTTCTCCTCTCTTTCTGCACCTCCTAGTTAGCAAAGAAGCTGTGGGTCAGCACACTGTGTAAGCCCTGTCTGGTAGTTCAGTCTGGGTGGGTCAATGTTCACCCTGGGGGGATGCTCCAGGAGTAGTCCTATGCAGCAACACTGCTACTGAGCTGGGGAGAGGTGCCTCATGGCTGCAGGCAGCTCTTGGGCAGAGCTAGCAGTGCTGCTTCACCATCATCTCCCCAGTCACAGCCTCAGCATTTCTGCTGCTTCTCTCTGCTCAACTGATGGATGGTACCTGGATGTTTCAGGGTCACTTGGTAGTGCTCCCTGGGCTGGCAGGAAAGAGAAGAGGATTCCTGGGTCTCACAGAGTTCTTTCTCTTCCCCTTCCCCATTCACAGATCACCAAAAGAAGTAGAGGGATGGCCTCCATCAAATTCTTCATTGAAGGAGCTGAGCTGACCCAATGATGTGAGCGTCCCTCCTGTCTCTGTTCTGCCACCAGATGCTTTCCTCAGCCCAGCATCAAGGTGCATCTTCTATCACCTTCTGCTTATTTGCCCTTGTCCACGTGATGACACTACACACCATCAGACTGGAGAAACCTGTGGATGACCAGGCAAAGGTGAGAACTGCTTGAGCTGCTTTTGTGGGAGGTCCCCATGTTCCAGCCTCCCCTAGCACTGGCATCCTGCCCTGCTAGGCACATCCCACGTTGCTGACTACAGCAAGACCTCTTGGCTGTTCCCACCTCTCACACATTGCTAGAAGCCACTACAGCTCACTGGGGCCATGTTCTTCTGCAGGGCTGCTCAGTGTGTGCAGTGCATTTCTTGCAGGTTGGTGCAGAGCAACAGCCACCACCCACCCCGTCTGATAACAAAAGTGGACTTGGCCACTCGGCAGATGGATTGGCAGAAGATGGGCAGGATAATTCTTCCCTCTTCCTCTTTCAGCCAAGCACTTAAGATGCACTGGGGCTGCTGCTGTCCTTCCTGCAGAGCATTTCCATCCCCATTGCTCTATGGCAGAAGATGGCTGAGCCCCTGGGGACACCTGGTTCCCAAATGGTGGTATCTCTCCCTTGTGCTTAGTGTGGTGGGGAGCTGTGCTGTGAGGGTGCAGGAGTGCTTGCCTGGTGGTACTCATCAAGGCATTTTGCTGTGTATTCTTTGGCAGCAGGCAGGACCTGGAGGAGGACAAGGGGACTGCCTTGTCCCTTAACATAGCAAAGAACCTTGGCCTCTGTAGAGGCATCTGGGCAGTTAGGCACTGGCAGCATGGGGACTCTGTTTGGCCAGCCCTTGGCAGCCCTCTGCAGCCAGGACAACTGAGAAGAGAAAATAAGAGAAAATAAAATAAGAGAAAATAAAATAAAATAAGAGAAAATAAAATAAAATAAAATAAAATAAGAGAAAATAAGAGAAAATAAGAGAAAATAAGAGAAAATAAGAGAAAATAAGAGAAAATAAGAGAAAATAAAATAAAATAAAATAAAATGAAAGGAAAGGAAAGGAAAGGAAAGGAAAGGAAAGGAAAGGAAAGGAAAGGAAAGGAAAGGAAAGGAAAGGAA
>JAVJGJ010000014.1:35145259-35178088 GCA_035590215.1 Microhierax caerulescens
AAAAGAAAAGAAAAGAAAAGAAAAGAAAAGAAAAGAAAAGAAAAGAAAAGAAAAGAAAAGAAAAGAAAGAAAAGAAAAGAAAAAAAGAAAAAAAGAAAAGAGAAAAAAAATGAAAAGAAAAGGAAAGGAAAGCTCTGTGCTTATGTATCCTAAAGAGTGAGGACTCCAATTAATATACAACATCATGACATCAACCTGTGGCAGTTAGCCAGTAGTATTCCAGGTTTGCTGTTGTACTTCCATGAAATGCCATAGAAACAGAAAAAGCTACTAATTTCTTGTATTGTAACATAACTACTATGGGGTAAATGAGCTATACCGAACACTAAAATGCCTATTGATTGCAAAATGGAGCTTGTAAAAGCAGTAATATCCAGAACTAATTATTCAACAGTCCATACAAAAATTGTCACATAAGAGTCTCTACTGACAGACTACTCTCTTTAAAGATTTAATCTTTTTTTAAAAGTAAAAACAAACAAGTAAAAAGTAAGCTGATGTTATTCTCCTGGAAAAATTTCCTCTTGAAATGTAGAGACAGGAGCACTGGCCACAGAACAGACTTTGACAGTCAAATACCGATGTACATAAATCCCCTGTAACAATGCCAACATATTCCTTCCCTCTTGTACTTCCAAGGACTTTATACTTAGTTAGCATACTGCATAAGTTAATCTATATTTCCTTTAACTAGTGCCCTGTTCACCTGTGAAAAATGAATTGACTATTGTTTTATTTTCCCTCCCGATATGATTGGAAAGAAATTCTGGAGCAAAAAAAAAATGGATGTATATTGATTGTTTCAGAGTTTATAAAGAAATCTATTAGGGTGCTTTCAGTATTCTTAGCTTCCAAAATAATCTTCCACTTTCTTTACAGCAAGGCTGCCAGCTTTACATTGAACGGTGTCTGTACTACAATGTTTATTGTAATTGCAAGATCTTGAGAAATAAATGACAGCTGTATCAGGAGATCAGCAAACTGCTCCTCCAACAGCTTCTACAGCATTTCCATTGATCTACCAAATTTAGACAGAAAAATCTCACATATAGTCCTGGCTAGAAAGACAAGCTGCTGACGACACTTTAGTTACAGAACAGAAGTGTGAGGGACATTAACTTCCTTTTGACCGTGGCATCTCAAGGTCAAAGTACAAACTTTTCTTTTTGGAAGCCTTGACAGAGTATTATTCACATCCTAATATTGATTCTGTAACTCTACGTCTGTTTATTTAAAGGAAGACTTCATTTTAAAATAAACATAAAACTAATAACTTATTTGTCTTTCTATTTTCCTTCTTTCCCAATTCTATGGAGGGATTCCCCCCTCAACACCCCACCCCCACCCCCATGTGTTTTATATGAGATTGAAGAATGATACATCAAACCCATGAGGTTCATTGTTTTTGTGGGTTTTTTTAATGGAAAAGTAAAGTCATTTTTGTTATGAGAAGTGTCTAGTCTTGACTCAGCTACTCTGTAAATATTTTTTCTCAGTTATAAGCAGTCATCAGGATTGTTCTCGTAGACTTAGTGTTATAAAGGTAAACAGACTGGCTGTACCATGTGCCCTTGTATCATGGTATTTATTCATCCAGACTGAGATACTGAGCAAAGTGCAAAAAACTGTCTTTCAGCTCATACTCACTGTTTTCTTACTTCAGAAGTCATGATGTGCAGTGAAGTGAAGGGGAGTTGCTGCTGTATCCCTGGACTTGCCCTGGGACTGAGCCGAGACAGTCACAGCTAAGAGCTCAGAAGTGCTTCATATCTGCCAGTAAAGGCCTGCACATACATAACTTTGAACCTCAGGCTAGTGACCTTGGAATGGAAACTCTGCTTAAAGGATGGAAGACATGCATAATGCTTACTAACTTGATGTGCCACACAGTGTCTTCTATGCCTTACAGCTTGCTTCAGAAGGGACCACTGAATCACAGAATCATAGAATCATGTTGGTTAGAAAAGACCTTTGGGATCATCAGGTCCAGCTGTTAACCCAGGACTGACAAATCCATCGCTAAACCATGGCCCTAAGCGCTGCATCTACATGTTTTTTAAGTACCTCCAGGGATAGTGATGCCACCACCTTCCTGGACAGTTTGTTCCAATGCTTGACCACCCTTTCAGTGAAGATTTTTTCCCTAAGATCCAATCTAAACGTCCCCTGGCATAACCTGACCATGTCTCCTCTTGTTCTGTCACTTGTTACCTGGGAGACTGACTCCCACTTGCCTACAACCTTTTTTTCAGGTAGCTGTAGAGAGTTGTAAGAATCCCCTGAGCCTCCTTTTCTCCAGACTAAACAGCCTCAGTTCCCTCAGCTGCTCTTCATAAGACTTGTCCTCCAGACCCTTCACCAGCCCCGTTGCCCATCTCTGGACACACCCCAGCACCTCCATGTCTTTCTTGTAATGAGTGGGCCAAAACTGAATGCAGTATTCAAGGTGTTGTTCCATTAGGGCTGAGTCCAGGGGGACAGTCACTTCCTTAGTCCTGCTGGCCACACTATTTCTCATACAAGCCAGGACACTGTTGGCCTTCTTGGCCACCTGAGCACACTGCTGGCTTATGTTCAGCTGGCTGTCAACCTGCACCCCAAGGTCCTTTTCCACTGGGCAGCTTCCCAGCCACTCTTCCATGAGCCTGTAGTATTGCAAAGAGTAGTTGTGACATGAGTACATGACCTGGCACTTGACCTTGTGGAACCTCATACAACTGACCCTGACCCATTGATCCAGCCTGTCCAGGTCCCTCCGCAAAGCCTTCCTACCCTCAAGCAGATCAGCATTCCCCCCTTAGTTTGGTGTTGTTTGCAAACTTACTGAGGGCGCCCTCAATTCCCTCATCCAGATTGTTGATAAAGACATTGAACAGAAGTGGCCCCAACACTGAGCTCCTGAGGAACACCACTTGTGTGTGGCTGCCAGCTGGATGTAACTCCATTTACTACCACTCTTTGGGTTCAGTGAACCAGCCAGGGTCTAACCCAGCATAGAGTACACTCATCCAAGCCATGAGCAGCCAGTTCCTCCAGGACAATGCTGTTGGAGACAGTGTCAAAAGCTTTACTAAGGTCCAGGTAGACAACATCCACAGCCTTTCCCAAAGCGGGTTTGTGTCAGTGATTTGGTATAAGACTGAAGCTGCCAATAAAAAGGCAACAAAAGACTGATAACAAATCACAGACTGGATCTATCAACTGCAAACTGAACTGGGGATTGACGTGCAATACTGTTGAATATAGAAATGCTTTATTTGGCCTCTAGCTAAAACAACAATAATAACGAAAGAAAGAGAGAGGGAAAAATAGCTTCATTTCTGAAAGATTCAAAACAAAAGCACTGATGGCAGCAATGACAGATTTGTGATATTATGGAAGAAGTGGTATGATCTGGGCTTCTACAAAACATCTCCCTTTGGGCATTACATTTATATGCATGAGCACTATTTTATTTTCAGTAGCAGACAGGTGTCTAATAGAACATTTTAATAATTTCAAAGAATGTGAATCTTGCAACTGACTGAAAGTAGAATCTTCTACATCAGTAGTATTGTGACATGCCAGTAAAAGTTTTATAAATATAGGAGTGATTATGAATGTATTTGAACAAGATACCAATACCAAGCAAACTATGCAAAATAAATCTGTTTCAAATACACACGAAGCAGAAAAATCACCAGTTCAGCCATCTTCTCCATATTCTTATTTTTCAAACAGATCAATTTACAACATACATAACATGATTTTGGACCACCACTTGTTCAGTTGCAGAACTGTCAGTTCTATAGGTCTTGAAAACAGCTATTTCACAAAAACTATATATAAAGCAAACTGCAGTAGTGATCTTATATCTTTTATAAAAAAAAATGGTTCCTTTTACATGACTCATCAAAATTGTAGACAATTTATCTACTGGTTTTCTACATTATTTTTTGCTGTTGTAAGGAAACCAAACAGTTTTCAGAAGTGACTGATGAGCAACAGAAACTTGCACAAGTAGGAAAATTCATGACCATAAGATTAGGTACTGAGAGAAGAGGTAATGGAATCTAGGACCAGTATCTTCCCCTTTTCAGCTGAGTTAATTTTTTTTTTTTTATCAGCATTATGTGAGTATACCCCATCTCGTAACTCTAAAGGTAAACTACGTAGAGATCTCTGAAAAAAAAACCTCTCACACAAACAGACTAAAAAGATAAACTCTTGACTGCAGTAAAGTGGTTATTGCTAGGCATCTGAGTTAGCACTTGAGTGTTCTGAGGACCGAGGATCACTTTTAGTGTTCAGACACATTTGCATCTTTTCATGTCACTAATAACAGACATATTAAAAGTAGTATATGAAAAAAAAAAGTCAAGGAAAGGAATTTTGATCAGTAAGAAAGACTTTTGGTGATACAGGGACATCTGCAGCAATGATGATGTTCATCCTCTCTTCACATCAAAGTGTAGATGCCCTGCAGATCAAAAAGTTGAATCACTAGTGAAGACTTAATTCCTAACTTTGGGGACAGTTGAAGTTTACAGATGAATGCATCTTCTCTGTCTACAACTGATCTGTTTATATTATTGTTAATTCTTTGCTGCTCCAGATCAGGTAACTCCTGTACAGATTTTGAAACTGCAGGTTTCTTTATTTCAGGAATATTTTTTCCTCCAGAATTTTGTGCTGTCATTTTTTTTCTGATATGCATGCCAACAATATATAGTCTTAAGTCCAACTTTGCAACACTAAGGTCAAGAAAATCCAGCTGTTGTGTCTCACAGGTGATTACACATTTAACAGGGCTTACACCTCAAATCTAGCCTGGTGTTGGCTGTTGTCAATATGTTGAAAAAATAGAATATTTGTTCTTTTCCCTTCTCCAGATCATACCATTTAATGTTACTCTGAATTTAACTTTGTAGAATCATAGAATAATAAAATCATTTGGTTGGAAGAGACCTTTAAGATTATTGTGTCCAATCAGAAGCCCAACATTGTGAAGTCCACCACTAAAACCACGTCCCTAAGCACCATGTCTGCAAGTCTTTTAAATAACTCCAGGGGTAGTGACTGAACCACTTCTCTGGGCAGCCTATTCCAAGGCTTGACAACCCTTTCAGTAATTTTTTTTTTCCTAATATCCAATCTAAACCTCCCTTGCACAACTTAAGGCCATTTCCTCTTGACCTATTGCTTATAACTTGGGAGAAGAGACCAACACCCACTGCACTACAGCCTCCTTTCAGGTAGCTGTAGAGAGCAACAAGGTCCCTCCTAAGCCTCCTTTTCTCCAGACTGAACAACCCATTCCCTCAGCCACTCCTTATAACACTTTTGCTCTAGACCTTTCACCAGCTTCATTGTTCTTCTATAAACAAATGTTTATGTTTTCCAAGTTAAAAACATTCAAGCAAGCAAACATGAAGTTACTGCTCTTTTCAAGTCTACAGAGCAGTAACTGTCATGGCTATGTGGTAAATTCTCCAACTTTCAGGCCCCTCTACGCTGTAATGCAATGTTCTGAAGACACACTGCCTAACTTGTTTACAAGCAGGTGCCACCACAACTTTTACCATCTTCCTTACATCCTTTGCAGCCTCATGAAAGCAGATGTAGGATGACTTTTTGATGACATTCTGCATACAAGCTTCATGTTGGATCCCTGCCTCATTTTGCACTACCTTTACACATGAAATAAAACACCTGATCTGCCTAGAAAAAATTTCAAGATATCTTTCTTAGCATTAAAGAAACTTGAACATTAAAGAAACAAACAAAACCCAAAAAACTTTATTGTTGTAAAATTTGCAGCCTATTAAATCTGATACAAGACTTTGAAGTGGACATGGAATGTATAGCAAAACACAGATCATTCTGGCTGTGAATCTAGTTTACAGACATACACTTTTTTCCATTTATGTCCTTTGGTTAGCAAACTTGCAGGTCACATAATATGATAAAGTTGGGATTCAGACTGGTTCTGAATAAAAATAAATTGCATTGAATCACTGTTTCTGATTTACCAATGAATATTTTTGGAATTATTTATTCCAAACATACATACATAGAAACCGGCATCATGTGTTCAGTTCATTAGCAGTTCTTAACAAAGATTATGACAGACAGATACTTTTCTGATTGACAATGTGTTAGAAATTACTTCAAAATATGAGTGGCTGGAATGAAAAGGGCAAGCCTGATTCCTTTTTTTTTGTATCCATATATGCCACATTTGGCTTAGTTTTCTTTGTGCATCAGACCAGTCTGTTAATAATTGGTTTTATTTTCCTCTCACACAATGCAAGGATGTAGGTTAAGCCATTGGACTTACCACAAAGATGTCTGATTGAAATCTCTTGAGTCAAACTGCCTCCCTCTCACAACATAACCAATTACAAAAAAGCAAAGTGACAAAATAGAATGCAATGCATTTCTTCTTTGTAAGGATTTTCATTCATTTCTATTTCCAAGATCTCTCCTCACTTTAAAGAGTTTGGCTGCTGTAAAACTAAGTGCTCCATCTTAACAGTCATCACACAGTTGTGATTCCATATTGCCTGGAAAAACTTACCATGTTCTCACTAGTCAGAAAAGAAAGAGATCTTCCTCTGTCCATATTTCACTAGAGTCACTATTGCTTGTGATGTTAAGATTTCTACTACTGATGATGATGTAACATTTGTTCCAAAATACTTTTCCAAGCTCAAAGACAGACATGTGAATGGAATGGTTTGTTTTGATTTTGCACCTACCAAGTGTCAACCATTTGTGCCAAATATTTTCCCATATAAAAAGATGTATATATGCATAATTATATAAGTAACACACACAAACCCCACAAATATAGCATGCATATTAATTGGAAAAAATTCAGAATAATTGGAAGGAGGGGACGGACATTGTAAGCTAGTGCAGTTTTAATTTGTAGCTTCACAAAATATGAAAAGTGTCAATCCATCACCTAGTTTAGAAGGCTTTTAAGGATCCCAGGGGTCAGGTTTGTTCATAGGGTGCTTTCTAAGGTTTAGATTGTATTTGGCAGTGTAGCAATCAGAAATTGATCCCTAACACTCTTTCTAGCATGTTTTGGACTGGAAGAGTCAAGCTGCTGCAAGTAATGGAGATATATTGGCAGACCTACTTGGGAAAGCCTGTATAGCTTCTTTCTTCCATGTACCTGGCCCAGCTAAGGCTATTAATGCCTATCGATTCCTTCCATAAGCAGTACGTTTCATCAAAATCATCCCCATGCATGAAATTGGTACAACACATGAGGAACATTTATCGTGCAGTCTATTATTGTCCCAGCTCAGTGAACCATTAAGAATGAAGTGAATCACTGAAGCAAAATCAGTTGAACTACAAAATCTTGAAATTAGTAAAAAAATGAAAAGATGTTTAAGCTGAGGGATTTTTCTTCAGGTTTTTTTTTTGTTTGTTTGGTTGGTTTTGGTTTTGTTTTTTTTTTTTTTTAAAAAGTCCTCTCTTTTGCGATGCCTCTGACTAATAACAAATAATCTTTCCATGCTTTCTTCAGTTTCATCTTATCTTCACATTTTTAACTTTTGGGTGGCTCGGGTATTTAGGACTCTCTCCACAGAGTGTCAGCTCTGTTTTGATGCCTGTAGTGTTGCAAAATTGATTATCTTGATTATCAACAACAGGTGGGATAGGCCAGGACATGGCTGTGCTCACCTCAGGGAACAGACTGCCATGGTGGTACAGGGGCTGGAGGCTTCCTGAGGGAGGAGAGGCTGGAAGGGGGGGTCTCCCCTATGAGGTCTGTCAGTGGAAGGAACTGTCAAGCAGGGCTGTCCTATGACCCCAAACAGGAGCAAGGCAGCTGGGGGTATACCTGGGCACCTCCATGAGAATAGGGACAGACCAAAGCCAGGCCAGGACACAGGCCTTCTGGTAGGGTATCAGGCCCATGGCTGCGCAAAACAATGGCTACAACATGGCTGGGGCGGGAGCTCAGGTGGGCACTGAGCACAGGACCCTTAAAAGCATCTCCCATAGAAAGGAGAGGGAAGCCCCTCTGAGGCTTCCTAGCAAAGATAGTTAGGGAAGCCCTCAGTGAAGCACCTTCTAGCTGTTTCTTTCAGTGCTGCCATCAGCACTGTCTCGAGCTTAGTGCTGAGCCCAGGCAGCTGTATCCCAGTGAGGGGACTCAGGGGTATGACACCGACTTTCATTTCTAGAAAAATGAAACCATTGTGGTTTCACAAGTATGCTGACCACAGGGCAGCAGAAATAAGAAATTCTGGATGATCAAATGAGTTTAAGAGGACTCCAGCCTCTAATGACTCCATTAAAAAAGAAAACCTTCCCAAGCAGTAAAAGCTTAAATAATACATGAACTCCAGGGTATCAAATATGTAAAGATATAAAACTCTATTTAGTACTCAGCACAAGCTAATTTAGCAGAGTTTACCATAAAGCTGATAAACAAGTTCAGAAATAATTTACAAATTGAGTGGGAACTGCAAGCTATGTATATGGCCAGAAAGGTGAAGCAAACTGCCTGAGGTATTAGATGAAGCTAGCAGGTCAGAAAAAGTTCCCACGTCAAATGAGATAAACAGAGATTATCTCTGGCATGGTGAAAGGAGTGTTAAGAGAAGGCAGTAGACATGCTTTCCACATCTTGAACAAGGATGAGAGGTGATTTTTGTAATACACACTCTCTTCCAACACTCAAAATAATGTGTGGATGTCGGGAATTTCTTATGTACTATAAAGGGGAACAAAAGTGCTTGTATTACTAGCAAAAATCCCAGAGGCATAGTTGTAGTGCAGTGTCCGAAAGGCTGCAAGTGTATAGAATTGTAGTTTAGAAACCACACGTGTCACAAAGAGAAGAAAGAATGTTGGAAAGAAACCAGAATTTAGGCTACTTTGTCTAACACGGGACAGGTAGTATCATATATGTGATCTGGGGATGCTGTAGTTGAACTCACAAAACTGAAGTGGAACACAAAGCAGAAAGGCCAGGCAGAACATGGTAAAAAACCCTCCATCAGTAGTATCAGGAAAGAAAAAGGAAAAAATCATTCTCTGTGTGGCAATCTGAATCAAAAGCAATCAGGAAATGGAAGTACTTACCAATCAGTAAAGTGCAGTTGAACAGTGAAAAAGTTCTGGCAGGTAAATGCTTCACCCTCCTGTACGAGGACTTCGTAACCTCACATCAAGCTCTTCCACCGTTCCTCAATGCCAAGCGTCATTCTCCACTACAAATGAAGCATGATTCTTTGTAGGTCAGAATGGCAGAATGGGAATCTGACTGATTTGTGATGCTGAAACAAAGAACACTTTACTCTAGTCACCTGTGGAAATACCATTCAAGTAATCATGGTTTATTACAAGAAAAATCAGTTGAGCTGGAATTGATCAGATTTAAATGTAAGCTTTTCAAAGTTAGATGTCTATTGTTAGCGACTTACTGGAGGTGTCTTTATAGACGATACAGAAAAGCAGGCATCTCTAGAGGGTGATTCTTTCACCTATTTTAGGCACCAATGTTAGAGCAGATTAATCTCTCTGTGATGATGCCAATTTCTCTCCATTGAGTCTAGAAAGAAACAGTGTGATGGCTGTATCCTAAAATGAATTACTTTCAGATGCTCTAAAGTTAGTGAGATGAATCCTACGTTAGATTAGCAAATTAAAAGAACAGGAATTTTGCCCTCTCCCTTTGCACATAAAGTGAATTAATGGATGAGCCAGATAATCACTAAGTGAAAACAACTAAATCTTCAGGAAAGGTCTTTGAGAAGACATGCACTGCTTTTATTAAAAAGTCATGAAAAATTAAGATTTTTTTGTCTTTCTACCATGTCCCCTCAAAGCTTTCTTCTTACATTTATTTTGGGATCACATCTCTCCCATGAACTTAAGATGCTTTGCATGTGACAGCCATATTGATACTAACAATATTGCTTGTTGAGGAATCAGCTTTGTTCTGGTTGCATAATTTAATGGTGGTACAAAAAGATTGTCTAGATGTTTAAGTGCATATCTTTCTGTATTTGTCTATCAGTCTCTAGTAATGTTTTTAATTTGTTTATCAATTTAGGCCAAAGCTGATGATGGTGATCTCATTTATATCACTAAATTTATAAAAGAGTTGAAATTCAATCTCTTGCTGTAAGACCAAGACTCATTTATACAGTGTTAATAACTAACCTGATCAAGAGCACATCTGTATAGCAGGGAGATCGAGTTGAAGCAGTGCAAATTAGAGCCTTTGGGAGAGATAGTATTTAACTAATCAGGGACACAATAGTTAAACTTAGTCCCAGAAGATTCTTTTAATTACAAGTATAAACCTGAAGTTGCTACAGGTTTTGTGAAAGGAAGCATCTGTTAGAAGAGAGACCTAAATCACTGGGTTTAGTGACAGAAAACTTTTAATACAAACTTTAAAAGCTGGAAAGTCACAGAATATAAGCCTTCACATATTCTGTTTCTCATAGTAATACTTGGTTTATTTGATGACTGATCATGTTTTCTGCACACATCTTAGTCTCATTTGGTTTATTACGTTTTCTAACATTCAGTGAAAGACTAATAAAAAATAAATATGCTCTGGTAATAATGTGGTGTAACTTTATTTGCATCTCACATTTTTGTTCATGCCAAGATGTATTTTATCTGAATAGTCCCTGAGATTTCAGATGGGACTAACTGCCTTACAGTACCATCATGTTTATCCATAGATCTCAAAACACTGTTCAAGGAATAAAATCATTGTCAATTCGGCTAAACTTATCATACTGAGAGTTGATGCATGTCACTTCTCAAGAGTCAATAATACCAACAACAATATCAATGGCCTCTCAGTAACAGTAAATCCACCAGGAGAAACATATTGGAGTCCAGATGATATGTTCAGTGAATGTCTCCTCTACATTAGAAATTCTAGGAGTAGCCTGCTATATATGTATCTATGAATGTATCTGTGTATGTGTATGAATGCTGTATAGTAAAAATAAATAAATATTATGGATGCACAATATTAATTGCCACCTTGTAAGTAATTTCAGGTAGACAGCCAGTGAAGTTTTGCTGTGGAACTGAGTCTGCTTGTTTTTTGTGGGTTTTATTCAAACCTTTAGTGTATGCTGAACACAGGGGGGGTTTGTAGCTTAATGTGCTAGAGTTACAGCTAAAGCTTCTTAGAAAAAAAGAATCAAAACATAAATGCCTAGGGAGAGGAGCAACAGCCAGAAGGTGAGACAAAGACAGAACATGAGAAGTAATCTCAGCTGGCAGGTCCAGCCAGCCACAACAGAGTGATAGTGTGGAAATTTGTTGAGAGAGATTTTCAGGACACTGCTGTCCACACAGAAAACAGGGTACACATTATGCAGTTCAAAGTACAGCCGTTTATATTACTGCTGCTCTTAAACGCTTATGTGTGGCAGCAATATATTGCCCTCATGTCATTTGTATATATAAACAGTATATATTATGTATATATATATAAACAGTCACCAGGCATCTTTATACACTTAAAATCTACTGGAAGGGGAGGATTGTGCTTTTAAACATAGTTGCACTAGTTGCTTGCAATGTTTTCCAAATTGAATAGATCTCACATTCTAGCTAGTGAGGTAAGTTACCACCATTTGTTTGACATGAGCTTTCAAAAGTGAAGGGTGAGATGTTTTCACAGAAGTGTTTTCATTTGTCCAAGCAGAGGCTATATTAACAGCAAACCAAAATGAGCAAGGAGTAACAGCTGATTTACAGCAGTGGATGTTGTATATGTTCCATTGTGCAGAATTCCAGGAAACTGCTTCTGCACCCAATAGGACTTGTATCTACATCAATTTGCAGAGGTGTATGTGCTTGTTCAGTGAACTTTGGCCCATTTCCTAAAGGCAGCTTTGGGGCCTAAATTCACTGAAAGAAACGGAAGTTAGATACATAAATACCTGTGAGGACCTAGCCTTGCCTAATTATATCCTATGAAAACTCTGAAGTTATAACCATACTAGAAAATTAAACAATATCAGGCAGTGTTCCCCCGCACTGAAACATAATTGTTTATACTGTTAAATTTTTAACTTGGTGTCTGGCATGATTTCATCCTGTGCCAAAGGATTCTTGGCTGTGGCTTATGAGTTTGCATGGAAGTGGGATCATTCCCAGGATGTAGTTTGGATACAGGCACCTTGTTCTGGACTGTAAAAGAGTTTATTAGTGGGGACATAGGCTCTTTCAAGCCAATCTGCTACAGTGCCAGGAAGACCGGTCCTGCATATGTTTCGTAGATGTAGTCTGAATAGCTCTGGGAGAGGTTAAAAAGCAGAGCTGAAGGCTGAGGGCTGCCTTTGAAAAAAAAAGACAAATTCCTTAGGGAAAAAAAAAATCACTACATTTCTAAACAGGAATAAGAGAAAGACAGACTGGGAGAAGTCATGTGCAACTCATAGTAAATCTTTTGTGTCAAAGTAAAAATCCACTCAAATTCATGATTTAATTGGAAATGACCAACCATTAGCTTACAGATACCTGGGTGATAACAATGACTGTGGATGTTCCTTTCAGGAGAGCACTGAAATGTGATGAAATATTTTGGCTATGACAAGGTCGGGGGGGAATACTGTGCATGTCAAAATACTGTTGCACCAGAATTAGTTCTACTGCTGAATCTGGCCTCTTGACTATTCTGTGTATATGTATTACAATCCACTACTGAAAACATATCTAATAATATTCCACATTATCCATATAGACCATCCATACAAAAAAATATATACCATGCTGGTTTGATTTTTGTGTTCCTTGTTTTTCTAATCCTAACAGTCCCTTTATAAAGCTGTTCTTTACTGTTCTTGATTCCATCCTGAAGAATATGCACCTTCTGTGATTTGTTTAAGGCTTTTATGAAATGTTCTTTTGCATTCTGTTGATCATTTACTGTATGCTGAACTGGAAATCGGGTTTGGATGTATATAATCGTTTTTACTGAGATTGTTTTACTCGTTCATCTTTGTTCATCTTCATCTTTTTTCTAATGTTGCACATACAATAAACAAACATATGGCATGTTTATTGCCAGATTTACTTGTGTTCTTTTTTGTGTGTCTTTTGTGTTTGTCGTTTGGGTTTTTTGCTGGTGTTTTTTTGGGATTTTTTGGTTGTTTTTTTTTTTTTTTTTTTAATGATAGTATTTTTGGAATGAATTAAAGAAATAGAGGAGAAAAGCTTGTATTATATGGGTTTGAATATTTTAAATTTTCAGATACATTCCTTGTACAGGTAGGAATTTCTAGACCAATGAAGTTGGCAAATATTGGCTTCTGTTACAACATTCACCCAATTTTGGAAGTCTGGGGGTTTTTTTATTTTTTTATTTTTCACAACAGAAATTAAAGGCATGATCCCACTGAAACTAACAACAGAGCTTTAATTTATGTTAGACCTTTGTATATGGAAAGCTTGTTCTGTAATAGTCCATCAGTAAACAGACTTTCCCAACAAAGTATTTAACCATGGCAATGTACAGTAATGTCTACATTAGTTCTTTCTGAATACAATTATTAAGGATAAAACTGATCATACAAAACTTATCACATCTGATATTTCATCAATTAATTCTGAGACATTTTGATTTCCATTCAGACTATGGAAAATTAGGTTGTAATCAAATTTACATGGGCACTGTACTTCAGAAACAGTACTTCAGAAACCTTTGACAATATAGGTATAGCCAGGCTAAAAAAAATGTCACTTTCTGCTTTTTAATTCAATAAAGGGTTTACAAGTGTGAGTTACCTGCAAGAGAAAGCACAGGTATCTGTAAGGACTGTTTTAAGAAAGTACTTTTACCTGTAAATGATTTCAAGACTTCCAAATATTATTAGAAATTTTGAAAATATCTGTATGTTTTATTATTAATTTCTTAAGAACATGGTGCATTAAAAGTTGTTTTAACATCTTGTAACTGAAAATCTTTTCAATGCAAACAGATTTGCCTATTTCTACTAGTAATGTTCTTTCAGTAGTTAACCTGACAAGTCCCCAAGGCAAATATATTTTTGGAAGCTTTACTAAATTCTTTTCCTCTAGGGGAGTTTAAATGTGAGGTATCACAGTGTTTCTTTCTCCTTTAATATGCTTTTCCTTTCAAAGACATTCATTCACAGTACATATATTTTTATTCTCAAGGATTGCTTGTATTACGATTTCTAAGAAAAGTTCTCTTTCCCTAACAGCTCACAGTCTTGTAATGTCTTAAGACCATTTTAACAGAGTGCATGGAACACTACAATAGGTCAAAGACTTCCATGAAACAAGACTTCCTATTCCTTGTTCAGGTGGTTAATAAAACCTGTTGGCATGGTAAATGGCAAGCTAAAATTATCTTGCACTGTAAAGTGATGACACTTCTGCATGCTGTTCTGCACCCTGTGACTTCTGTTCTTATTTATCTTCAGTTTCTTTATCTTATACACTTATACAAAATGTAGTTATGAGGAAGAAGTTTATCCCTTTGTGATAACTTGCCTTCCAAACTGTTTTCTCCATGTGCTATTGTAGGAATCTATTAGCTTCTAACAGCACTTATGTGCTGCTGTCTGCTTAACAGATTTTCCATTGTCTTCCATCTTTTGCCAAGAATAAGAAACAATAAAGGATACCAATTAAAAAGAAAAAAAAAAGTTTAAAAATGTTTATTTTATGTCCAATTACTATTCTTCAGGTTCCAGAAAATGTCATTTAACTTTCTGTGTTTAATCTGGTGACTACCCAGGAGCTTGGTGAGCCTGGCAGTCTTGGCAGGCATTCTTGACAGCTTGTCAAGCCTGAGGCTACTGCATGTTGTTTTTCCTCTCAATAATTAATAATTAATTAGAAGACATGATTTTTTAATGAAAGACTGATTTAAATGTACTGGTTGGGGGGGCTGTGTTTTTTTAAAACATTCTTTTTTTTTGAAAGCAAGAAAGACAAGTAAGAGGAACGATATACATGCTTTCAAACAAGTCAGACAAAATCACGGCAGGAGTAAAGGCCTACCATACACATACATTCCTCTGCATATACAAGGGTGTATTGGCACACAAGGAACTGGTCCCTGCTGGCCAAACACAAGTGACTAAATACCTTTTTGCAATCCCAGAAAATCAAACACAGCCTGAAGCACCTCATTTAAGGATTTCCTATGCATACAAAACACAAATCCCAGAGCAGGTTTTTTGGGTGTTTGGGTTGTTTGGTTTTTTTTTTTTTTCTTATTCAGTTGGTGTGTTCTGAGGAAATGTAGGAAAATTATGGCCCTATTTTTAAAAACACTACAAGGAGTCACAGAACAGAGAATGGGAAAAGGATGCTATTGTGAATTGATGTGAATCCAACATTCTCCTGGTATACTTCATTTCCGTGTAAATTATATATTACATATCACATGTTATATATTGCATGTTACACACTATATACTATATGCTGTATATTGTATGCTGTATACTGTATACTATCTCTATTTCTATTTTGTATAGTTCCCCCTACATTTCATTTAGCCTTTTATTCTCCTCTTGCAGAGGTCCAAGTTCAGTGAAGACTCTGGATGTTGCTGAACTAGTGGCAGAAGTCCACAATTGCCCCTTGGAGCACAATCTACAGCTTTAAATTGAACCTCTGGGCTCCACACCCAGTGCCTAAAGAACACCTTTCAGAACAACAAGAGACCAGCCCAGATATACCCAACAGGGAAATGTTTGGAACAGCTCTGGTTGAAGCCCCTTCCTCTGTAGACATTAGATGCTTTGTTAGCAAAACCTGTCATTCTATATTCAGGATTCAGAAATTGATCCTACAAAGGGCTATCTGCCTCTTTCACTGAGACACAATACCAGCTTGGTTTCCAGGAACAGTTCATCCACAGAGAAACAGACCTTCTCCATGGGTGATATTGTTCCCTTGTATGTAGATGATAAAATATCAACAAACAAGAAGTGTTTTCACACCATGCACAACCGCAGCATTACAGTTCCATACCCAGCTGCTGTGCCCGTTATACAAAGCCTTCCTAAGCAAAACTATATTTAGTGTAGTAAATGCAATTCTGTTATTCTTGGGGAGTGGGGGAAACCCAAACAAAAACCACCAAAACATTAGTATTAATCAATGCATTTGACTTTCAGACACCAGTACTTTTTTGTAACTATTGAACATTTGTGAAAGCTTCCCTGTTTAACTGATACTAATAAATAACTCTAAATATATAAACGTCGTCCCCCACACCTTCCAACTTGCCTGCACTAATAACCACCTAAAGGGTGATCCAGCCACAGACAGGCATTTCCACAAACTTATAGTCTGTAACTTGAAACTAACTGTGTTCTAACAGAAAAGTTCAACGTGGAAGTATTAGTATTGCCTTTTAGCTTATTTTGGTTCTTCTTTTACTATTATTATGTAGTAAATATCACCAGAAGATAATGGTGTAGAAGTTGTGATCTCTTAGTTCTTTGAAGAGGCATCCTACAGAGGAAAAATGTATTCTGCAGAAAAGGACTACCCAGTTTATCTCATTGTCTAAATTCAGTTGATAAAGCTGAATCCTTTCTGGGGACAAAGACTCAGTTGATGGATTGAAATTTCTGAGGTAAACTAGTTCCTTGTTGGACCAGTCTAGCTTGTTAGCCATTTCATGTGGAAATAAATCTCAAGATCTATCCAAACTGCAGTGGTGTTTCCTCTTATAAGGATTTAAGGTGTCAGTTTCCAGTATCTTGCTGCAGTCAGTGTTTGGTGAAATGATGGTACAACCATGAAAGTTACAGAAATACCATTTTCTGGGAAAGAAAGGAGATGGGAATAGGTCTTGATAGGTTAACTATCTTATTTCTGCCCAAGGTCAGTAGCAACTGTGCCAGTGATATTCGGAATGGTTGCTTTTATCAATCTATTCTCAAAAACTTTGAGTGATGGGGATCAAACAGCAAGTCTAGATGATCTGGTGCTTCACTATTCTTACTGATAGGAAAGATTTCTGGCTTTGTGTGTAAAACCTAAATATGCCTTTCACATTACTCCTTAAGTTGATGCCACAGTGGTGTCAAAAAAAAATGGGACAAAATATTTTAGAGAAAAAGCTTTCCTACACCTCTAGCCATCATTATCTAGAATTTCCTAAACAATGGTGGCATATTGTTTTTTAAATCCTACTGTGTGTATTTGTATAATTGATCGAATCCATAATACATGGATTTCATAACCATGTATACGTGATGATCTAGTGCAGAAGCTATGTATTATACTATGTGTGTGACTCATTTCAATGCTAAATAATAATAATAAATACACAGATTTTATAGGCCAAGAGGTAAGTAGTATCTTGCAGGTTAATTAATTGAACGGTAATCCAGAAGGAAATGTATTCCAGTGGAGGCAGTGGAACACTCTCGCTTTCCAATTGATCATATTTAGTTAAGAGGATTGGCAGTAGCCTACAATTCGCTCAGGTGCTGCTTTGGGCAGGGCCTGTGTTACTCAATCTAATAGTTCTTCTTCTGCTTTGGTGTTGATAAAAGCCCCTGAAACCCATCTTCCTTAATTGTACTATAATAGAAAGAGTGCCTTAAGGACAATAAAAAAGGAACAAACCCCAAAAGACAGAATCCATTTACTATAATTGGATTGTGTTAGGTTGTGTGATAAAAGCTCATCTGCACACCCACGAACAAGCGGAGAGAGACAGTGGCAGGTAGGGACCCAAACAATACCCTGCCAGGCTACTCCCAGGCTCATCACAGGAGCCATCAGCCGTCAACCCCATTTCTACAGGGGATCACAGTGGTACAATGGCAGATGTGGGGAACCCAAATTAAAGACCCAGAGGAACAGACAGTCTGGGCTTTTCCCAGGGCTATCCCAGGAGACCCTCTCATCCAGTGTCCAGGGGTAAAATCCATCAGGATGTGTGAACACCAGAGCATCTTCTCTGACTGAGGGGGGTCACTGCCTAGAAGTATGAGACACATAGGATACAGGGGAAGAGTGTTTTGGGATCACACAGGACTTCTTATGGGATGTGTAGAGGATGAGCCAAAGGCAGGAAAAGGGGTGAATCTGGTTGATCTGGGGAGGAACAAGAATGAGAAAATAGAGGCATAAGGGGACAGAAATGATTTGTCACATGTATACAGTTTGTTGCTCATTAAACTTGTCTGCCACATGTAAACATTTGGTTGCTCGGTAAACTGGTCTGCCTGGGATCAGTGCAGTCTGTCCTATCTTCTTACTAAACTCCATTTCTAACTCTTTCCTTGGGTGAAGGGCTTTCTATTCGATGTGTGTGTGTGTGTGTATGGGGTTTGAGTGTCAGCAGCTAGAGTGGCATCTCAGGTCACAGGGGTGCATGAGTGCTACAATGGGAGTGAGTATGGATGTGCAAAGGAGTTTGTGATTGCTAGTGTGGTGGGTTGAACCTGGCCAGCAGCTGAACTTTGACTCTGCCTTTCACTCTCCTCTCCCACAGGATGAGAAGAAAATGTAGGGAAGGTGGAAGACTTGTGGACTGACACAATGACAGTTTAACAAGAAAAACAAAAGCTGTGTGAGTAAGCAAAAAAAGAGGAATTAATTCACTGCTTCCCATCAGCAGGCAGCTGTCCAGCTACTTCCTGGAGAGCAGGGCCTCAACACCCCTCATGGTTACTTGGGAAGTCAAACATCCCCTTTCTTCCTTTGATCCTTGAACTCTTTATTGCTGAACATGGTGTCATATAGTATGGAGTATCCCTCTAGTTAGTTTTGGTCAGCTGTCCTAGTTGTATTTCCACCCAACCTCTTGTACACACCCAGTCTATTAATGTTTGGTGGGGAAGGGTCAGAAAGCCTTGGTGTTGTCCTGCATGTGGGTTGAGGCAACCCTCAATCTCAATAACAGCTGGGGGGTGAAGGGATTGAAATCAGACCTGTGTAGAAGGACTTGGGGGTACAGATGGATGAGAAGCTGGGTATGAGCCAGCAATGTGTGCCATAGACCAGAAAGCCAACCATACCCTGGGCTGTATCAAAAGAAATATGGCCAGCAGGTCAAGGGAGGTGAGTCTGCCACCTACTCTGCTCTAGTAAGACCTATCTGGACTACTGTGTTCAGCTCTAGAGTCCTCGGTGCATGAAAGACATGAACCTGTTGAGGCAGGTCCAGAGGAGGACCACAAAAATAATCTGAGGGATGAAGCACCTCTCCTATGAAGAAAGGCCAGAAGAGTTGGGGTTGTTCAGCCTGAAGAAAAGAAGACTCCAGGGAGACCTTATTGTGGGCTTTCAATACTTAAAGGGGGCTTGTAAGAAAGATGGCAACAGACTTTTTAGTAGGGCTTGTGGTGATAGAACAAGGGGCAATGGTTTTAAATTGAAAGAGGGTAGATTTAGACTAGATATACGGAAGATGTTTTTTTTTACAATGAGGGTGTTAAAACACTAGAAAAGGTTTTTCATCTCAACCAGAGAGGTTACGGATGTCCCATCACTGGAAACATTCAAGGGCAGCTTGGGCAGGGTTCTGAGGAACCTGATCTAGTTGAAGATGTCCCCGTTCATTGCAGGGGGTTAGACTAGATGACCTTTAAAGCTCCCTTCCAGCCCACACTACGCTATGATTCTATGACTGTGCAAACACCCTTCAGCAATTGCCAAAACCTAAGTATGTTATCAGCGCTGTTTCAGCCACAAGAGCAAAGCACAGCACCATATGGGCTGCTACGAAGAAATTTGACTCCAACCCAGCCAGACCAAGTCCAGCTAGGAAAGAGCAAGCCAAATAAGCTGGTAAGCAGTCAAAGGGTCCTGAAAGCCAAGAGTGACTCTAAGGGTGAAACCACAGGAGAAGCTGGTTACTGGTGGTTATTGGTGGGACCAGAGGAATCCTGACCACAGAGACTGCAGGATCTGGGTGTTACCAGGAGCAAGATGTGTGTGTGTATGTATGTGTGTCTCTAAGACTGAGATCAATAGGTGCTGGCTACTGGGGACCAGGGAAGTGCCAGTGAGCCCTAAAAGTGTGCATGTGTGTGTCATTGAATGAGGCAGGCTGTATTCACAACTGGACCGGGGATGTTGCTTCTGGAATTGACATGCCCAGGTGCCTGAAGCTGGGGAGACTGGGATCCAGGGATAGCTACTGTGCAGACTGAGGTTCTGAGCCCAGCTGCTGGAGGGTTTCATATTGTATGTATGTATGTATATATTCTCACTAGTGGACCTTCATACTGCTCAGACAGTTCAGGGAGTCAGAACACGGAGGTTGCCTGTGTTCAGGTAAATGTTGAATGTGTAAATCTGTGTTGATCTGTGTTACCAGCCATGTATATGTGTGTATCTGTGGCGTACGTGTGTGTCTATGCCTCCTGGGAATACAGGCTCAGCCTCACTACTGGATGGATTTGGGGACATGGAACTAAGGCAGACTCCCTTTGCTTGGGCTGCTGAATCAGAGCCTACTCCCCTAACAGATTACTTCTTTCTAACTGACAGAAACATGCTGAAGAAAGGCCTGTAAAGTTTTCATGGTCATACAGATATTTGCTGAAATAGTTTCTACCAGCTTTTCCAAGGACATAAGTCAATGGAAAAGCATGCGTACAATAGAAAATAGAGAATACCTCCAGAGGATCAGATAGGTACATATCCTTGTTAATTGAAATCAGGAACTTTTATTCATTTGTTATAACATAAAGAACACTCCAAGGAGGAGTTGAAAGCTGTGTAACAGCTCTTGAATATTACATTCATGAGCAAGAGCATAAAAATACATCCTAACTTTTAAACAGGCAAAATACTAAGTTTATAAATAAATTCCTGCATATGTTTTTTTTAAGCAGTTTATAGTTACAAAAATGTTGAAATAGATGTAATTGATAAGATTACCAATCTTCTACCCTAATAACTGGAAAACCATTACCTTGTATTTTGATCAGAAAACATCACATTTTAATTCAGAATGTTTCAGGCAATGTTACACTTTTCTCAGCTCAAACTTCTATTTAAAGGGACTGCTGATATTGAAGCTCATGCTTACCCCAGCTGGTAGTGCTTCACTTTCTCACCAGGTAGGGTAGCCACCTGTTGACTTTAGTAGCTAAGCATGGAATTTCTGGAACAAGGATAAGAAGAGAGTGGAGGGAGGTTAGAAGTCAGAGGAGTAGGAGGGAGGATAAAAGTGAGAAAAGTACTGTGCCTATCCCAAAAGCATCCCTCATATACCCACAATGAATTTGCTCTGGCCAAACCTTTCATACTCCTTTTGATTCTCCTCCTGATCTTGCCTCTGTGGTTTCTGAGTCTCAGTCCTGAGCTCCCCAGACACATTTCTTGGCCTCACTTCCAAACCTTCTGCTTTTGGGGCTGTTAGCCAAAGCTTAGCCTATTCATGGTGGGTATGAATAGTCTGAAGATATTCACAACAACACATGCCTGACAAATACCTGGTGGATAACTATTTAGAAGTTGTTGCTGTTGTTGCTATTATTATTATCTTGTGACTCCAGGGTTTAAGATACACACGGGTAATGTTTTTGAAAATGTCTGTCCAACCACAAAGAGTAGAAATCTATTTCTGATTTTAAATGTAAGTCTAGTAATTTAGAATTAAACAGTAAGTCAAAATAAACATTGGAACACAAAATTGGTAATATCAAGGGATACCCAGTTAAGTTAAGTCCAATATTAACATCAAAGGCAGTATTTTTGTTTGGACAAATGGAACTAAAGGTCTAGCTCCTCTAACCTTACCCAAATCTCTGATTTGCCAGACTAGCTAGCTAACATCAGCACAGAATGCTTGCCTAAACAGTTTCAATAAAAAGACAAGATTTCTTGGACTAGTTCTCCAGCATACAGATGCAGAAACACATCCATCTGAAGTATCTCACCAGTTTTATTTGGAGGAATTCTTCCATTCAGCAAAAAATAATACCAAATACTGTCTTCATTGAATCTAGAAACCTAATATCATGCAACCCTGACTGAAATCGTATCACCTGGGCAGAATAGCAGGATGCTGCCTCACAAAGTCTTATGTAAGGAAAGAATACAAACCAACTTTGGAATAGGCTTCCCATAGAAGACACTGATCCTGAATGTCCCCAGATTAACAGTTTGTAGACAAGCATGGACAGAGAATGTCCACCTCCTCATTTTGCTTTTTCACATCTCCTCTTCCAAATATATGACTCCTGACTTCAGTAGAAAGAGGAAGAAGAGAGTATTGCTCCACAATTCTGAAACTTGAGGGGTTGCCATACTCTTCACCTTGCTAAAACAAAGCTACACTCGTTGATATAGTGGGTAGGTAATTAATGTCCAAATTAAATAAAACAGAAGTCTCAGTTAAATGGTGAAAGTGCTTGACTTTTTTTTAAAAAAAGCAGTAATAAAGTTTTGGTGACAAGAGTGAGCCAGCACCTGGCAGATCAATTAGTATGTCAGTAACAACAAACTAGCAGGTGCAATATTAATAAAAGGCATAAGAGGACCCAGAGCTCTGTGCTTCATGCCACCAGTTCTCTGGGTTGTGCTGGATATTGATCATAAATAAATAATTGTTCCATTCTGTTGTTGATTAAAATGTTAGTAAAAGTACAATTACAGCAGCAGAATCTAAAACCATATCAGAGCTATGAAAAATCCATAAAAAGGGTCAAACCATTTTTCCCTCCTGCTCAGTCCTTCTTAGATTAATACCAATTTCTTGTCATACAGAATTTCAGAAGGAAAACATGATGGTATTTTAATTTTCCATCTACAAGTGCAAAAAAAACCGTTCTGGTTGACCATTTTTATTGTATTTACACTTGTGTTTGTTTTCTTTAGTATAAGAGCAAATATATGTAGCAAAGTTTATATAAATCACATATAAGTTTACTTACATAGTAATTTAAAGAAAGTAAAAATCACGTTCTTTATTTGTAGTGAATCACTAGACCAGATTTACTGTGCACTTCCCTTTTAGAACGGACAAACAATTAGAAAGATAAAGAAGATATTTTGTGGTTCCTAAACACTGAAGTACTTTTTATTTTCTTTCTCCCAAGGTTCAGAATATCTTCTCTACAATGTAGGTTCCAATGTCCTTTATTTCAATGAGCAAATGGCAGATTGATCCTCTTAGTGAATGTGAAACTGTACAGCATTATACTGAAGGCAGCTGAGCTGTTATGTGAGGTGATGGTATCCAGCTGAGAGGTGGCAATAAGTAACTGGTGGGCAGTGACATCTTAAAACGACAGCTATAAATAAAACTGGAATAGTGGCTCACATTGATGTCTTTCAGTAGGATTTCTTAGCTCGTGTTTAGAGAAGCACCTGCATGGTTAAAGTTTTGGATCAGAACTAGCTTGTGCATGTTCGCTTGGTATGTGGCTCACTTGGAATGCTTTTTCTCACTGCTTAAATGACTAACATAAAAGTTAGTTGCTGGAACAAACATATTTTAAATTTCTAAGTAATTTTTCAGAATTATTCCTTCACACTGAGAATAATTCTAACTTGTTATGGAAAAATTGCTATTAATTAATTTCAGTGATTAAATCCATGAACTTAAGTAAAATAAGTATTTTTTAAAGGTATTCATGCAAAACTGCTTTCATTTAGAAATAAATAATATATTGATAGGTAAATTTAAGGTTTGTGTGGAGGGGGGTGTGGGTGTGGGTGTGTTTCTGGATAAGTTTCCATTATGTGAAGTGCCTGTTATCAGAGTATCTGGGTTCTCATATAACAAGGAAAAAAAAAACAAACAGGAAACAAAAGAAAAAAAAATTAAAAGAAGAAAGAGTATGGATTCACACTGTACACAAAATACAAACTGAAATGCAAATTGTCATTGTGTGCTGAACACAGAATTTTTTCCTAGCCAGTCAAAACTGAAAGGTATTTTTTGTGTTGCTTTGACTGAGACAAAAAAAAAAAAAAAAGAAAAAGAAAAAAAAAAAACCAACCAGGAACTCTCTAAGTCTTCCTTGAATACAGCAGAAAGATGATACTTTGCTAGAACAAATTCTTGACTTTGAACCTTTATTTCTTTTCTTTTTTTTATTTTTTTTTTTGTGGGTGTGTGTGTGCTGCTCTAAAACTTGTTAAGAAAAGGATGCATCACCAAAAAAAGTGAAAAACTAAAGGATACTGTAAAATTAAATATTACTTTTTTTTTTTTTCAAAATTTTTTTCTCTGTATCTAGTTAGAAAAGGGGAAAAAGATGTTTCAAAGCAGTTTTTTCTTGATCTCTCTTTTCTGTTTGTAGGCAGTTATACATACTATCATTGCGGCTACCACTCAGCTTTCCAAGAATTTGAGCACCTGCCTTCAATTTCAGTATTTCTCAGCTGCCTCAGCCAAAAGGCCAAATATTTGATCTGGAGTCAGAGGTGAGGAATGGTGACTGTGCCCTAAGCCTTGTGTTGTTTTGTCACGTGAGCTAGTAGAATGCATTTCTGATGCACAGTTACCCCTTTTTCTCCTTTGCCAAATGGGATGGCTGAGATATAAGATCCACGTAGCAGCCACCAATGAATTGCAAAATAGCGCGTCCAGCTTGCTGGATGAGAGATAAAAGCAGCTTTGGTTGTGAGCACGGGAAAGAATGGGAACTGTTACAAACAGCCTTCACGGAAATCGAGCTTTAAAGACATGAAACCACTAAATGCACAACATCATTACCTGGGGAAAGAGGAATTAAATAATCACAGAATAGATGGCTACAACAAAGAAAGAACATTTTAGATTGGTTTATTTATGTGCATGTGTTTTTTGGCATCTGTGAAAGGCCTGAGAAGCACGTGCAAGGAGATAGGGCAAGCTAGGATTCAGCTCAAATACTAACTGGAATTTAGAGAAAGCACCGAAAAAAAAGGTCATGTAGTATATCACTGTTTGTTCCTATGTTCCTTTATGGCTTCATTGCACTGTTACTTTGTTTTACAATAGTGGAGATGACAATTATTTTTTCTGTCTTTCAGGAAAAGAGGAATTCTCCAGAAAATGTCAACGTCTCAGTTTATCTATCACTTTTACTATGTCACAAAAAAAAGAAAAAGAAAAAGAAAAAAAAACAATAACACACATTTTGCAGCAATCTTTAAAATCAGAGTAAGCTTGATGCAATCACAATGACATAAATTTACATGAAAGACAGAAACTTTTGCATTCATTTACAGCATTTCTCCCCTACTACATCCATTTTAAACTTAAATGACAGTTGTTATGAACATGTTCTTCTTATTGCGTAATCTATTTCTGATAATGGAAGTTTCTTTAAGCTTCATATTACTTCAGTCAGAAAATTAATGAATTGGGCTTTTGTAATATATATATGATCTGTACTTACTACAAGGCTCTATTTCTTCAACAAGATAATGAATTTACTCCTTCAGAAGATATGATTCATATGTCCTGACGACACTCTACCTTGTAGAATAATTATCATATGAATTTACTAAAATTTTACTGTCATATCTTTTTTGTGTTCAATGCAGCGATGTGAAATATCAAGTGAAATACATTAGCAATCATGAAACCTAATGGTAAAATTGTAGTTCTTTCTCTCTGGAAAGGTTCTTTGCTACCTCTCCATGATTCTCATTCTCATTCATACAGTCTTTTAAACAAATCCATAAGCAGGAAGCAGAAATTTTGCTATGGTAAAATATATGTTTTACAAAAAATGTCATTAATTCTACAACGTGGTTGATCAAATGCATTAATTAACATAACCAGCCCCCCAAATCGAGGGAAATCTTTAAATAAGAGCACAGATGACAAAAGCTAAAGTTTACCTTTCTAATTTTTCTGAACCATATTCAGATTATTCAGCATTAAATATAGTTTAAAACAATCCAAACTATAAAGAAGCATACCTTTGCTAATAAATCAAAGGTAAAGAAGAGCTCTAAATTTACTTGATGTAAATAGGAAAAAGGAACTAGACAAAGGCTCCTAAGTCATCACATCTAGTACTCTGATGTGACTCTCAACTAGATATATGTGTATGTGCCATACCAAATAATGTAATACCAAATGTAAGTATTTAGAAATACAAGTAGCCTTCCCAATGCAAATCATATATTTGAGTCTCTCCTGAATTACAAAACTGACCTTTTATTAACAATAATAAGGATATTTTGGGGCTTTTAATCATTTTAAGAGAATGTTTTTCAAACTATCTCAGAAATCAGTCCACATTAAGTCATGTTCAGATCATCCTAATTCCCTATAAAGATGAATTATTCAAGGGGCTGGGGGGAAGGAATAAAAGAGAAATCTTAGAATATTATAGTATTTAAATGACTGCAAAAGTGGTATTCACCTCTAGACTGGACATTTTTGGTCATAGCATTTGACTTAACTGTCTAAGTGTCATTATAGTTGGTGGAGATTTAGTTACTTTAACAGATAAATTTGAAAGGCTTGATTGGGTCCCCTCAGCGTAGGCATCCAGTGCTATTTCAGATGACCTGTGCTATCCTATCCAGTGTCCAGCTGATGCTCAGGGACTTGAGTCTTCTCGATGTGCTACGTCAGCTCTGACAGCTATTATGACTTATCATGCCTGTGACAGCATAGGGCAGTCAAATAGTACTAGACATCCAGCACGAGACAATTCAATTGAGCTGTGGGTGTCTATTCTTTTGACCTGAATTTCACTCTAAGACTTCAGGTTTCAAGAAAACTACTAAACATCAGGACCATAGTGACAAATAATGCAGCAAGATGCATACGTGTAGTGCATATAGGTCTCATTATATAGATATACCACCTCTATGAGCTGAGGGAGGAACATACACCCTTTATGGTACTTAAAATGTTACATATGATAAATATGTATTAAAATACTGCTTAAAAAATCCATCTATTTTGTTTTCACTAATCTACCATTCTGAAAATATTTGTAGCAGATTTAGATATTTTATACACATGTGTACAAATGCAAAACTATAACCCTACATACACGGATGTATTTTATTTATTCTTCTGTGCTTCCTCACCCCACATTCACAATAGAATAACAGCTTATTAATAAAACCAAAGACTAGTGGAAGTGTAGCAGCTAAATTCCCATTTCTCAGTATTTTTGTCATTAGTAGTATGTTTACCTTATGCTCTAGTACCTGTGGGGAAGGCAACCCAATGGTGGGAATTATCTTTTTTCCTCAGCTGGAAAATTACAACATATGCTGTATAGAATCCTTTGCAAAACAGGGTTCCAGCTGATATCCAGAAGAAGATGCAATAATAAATAAATCATTAAATTGTCCACCGTTAGGTGTGCTCAAATAATGATGCCAGAGAGGATGTCACAGTCAATTGCCAGTGGATGGCAAATAGTACAAGATATCTGCCTCCTAATAAGTCCTGGGCAGATGAACAACACAGGGACAAATGTGTGAAAAAGTTTCTAAAGAGCAAGACAAACTCACACTCCATTCAAACCATTTGAAATGGTTTCTATGCTACATTTGCAACCAACTAGAGAGGTAAAATTTAAAATTATTAGGAACAGAGGAAACCTTTGAAATAGCCCATCAGGAAAGGATGAGTTCCCTCTAAAGCAAATAAAACTCAAACGTAAAATAAAGTTTATGAGGAAGTATTAAACTAAAGACTGAGGGAAATCCAACGGTTGTACAATGGTGAAGGAGTAAAACCTCTGCAGTATTAGAAAACGTGACAGAACAGAAGTCAATAACATTCAGGAAGGTAACAGATAGGAGCAATCTCTATAAATAAGATTCTATTGAAGCAAAGCACATAAAAAACCTGACACCAGAACAGGGCCAAATACCTATGTCGTTCTATACAAATTACAGAAATGTAAAGAATTAGCTGGCCAAGATGAAAGTCCTGATTTTAAATAAGAGTATTGTTGTTCTAGGGATTGAAGAAATATGGTGGAAGGCTGATAACCAGTGCAGCACCGTAGCTTGGATGCTAGCATAAAATTTACATTAGGAATGACAGAATAAGATGTATGTGTGGAGGAGTGGCATGGCATGTTAAAAAAGAGATTAGATAGAAATATGGAAATATACAGAACAAATTACCGACTAGGAACATCAAATTGCTTTGTATTGAAATCCTGTGTCCGAATAAAATAGTCTGACAGCAGGGCTGTACTATCAACACCTTGGAACACTTAGATATGAAATACTAGGGTAAACCATTTTTGCATGTGTAAGTAATGACTGCTAAATCTATTAATTTTCATTAATAGAATCAAATAACATCTGGTTTTGTGTTACCAGGTTATTTGCTGTATATGGAATTCCAGAAAGCTTTCTGGAAAGATCCTTGAAAAAAATCACTACTGTGTTTCACAGCAACAAAAGGAAGTTGTACAGATGGATTAATAACTACATAAAAGAGGCAACAAAGGACTAGATATATCATCTTTGCTGAGTCCAAGTGTAGGAGAATTAACAGTGAAATTTCAGAGTAATTTCTGCTAAGACTTGTGCTGGTCAATATATTCAGAGGATGAATAGTTAGGTGATAAAGCTTACTGATGATGTGCAATTGCAAATCACTATAAAAAAATAATCCCGTCTACAAAGAGTGGCAGAAGGATCTTACACTGCTAAGTGTCTGCCAAATAAAATGGCAGACAAAATCCTGTGTTGAGAGGTGAAAATAAAAAGCACATATGAGGAAGAACAACAGAAACTGCATGTACACAATTATTTGCTCTAAATTAGCCATTACCACTTACGAAAGAGATCTTGCAGTCATTGCAAATCATTTTCTTAAAAAGAACTAAAAACATCCAAGTTTGAGCAGTGGACAAAAATGCAATTAGAATGCTATGAATCATTAGAAAAGGAACAAAATAGAAATCATAATTACCTTACTGCATAAATCTGAGGTGGATTCACATTTTGTCTACCAATTATTATACTTTCCTGCCTCAAAAAAGGAAATGGTAGAAATTAGTGTGAGGAGAAAACATAAGATGCCCATAATTGTAGAAGAATTTACATGTGAAGAGAGATTGAATAAACTAGGATCCTCTGAAGGGGGTGGGATGGTTAGATAGATGGTTTTATTATATATATCTTTTAAAAAATGAAAGCCCTAAAGAACTAAAGAGGTGTTATTTAAAAAATTAAAAAAAAAAATCTTAGAAATTTTGGAGAAAGTTTAATCACCCACACAAAGAGAAAAAAGCTTTGTTTTCCTTGCTTGGTTTGATTTTGTTTGGTTTGGTTCCATGTGGAAAGAAAAAGGAAATATGTATTCCCTTTCCCTGAGGACACCAACAGACTGCATCCTCTTCACCCCCTCCTAGGGTTTTGGCTGCCTGTGCTCCAGCCCAGCTCCGATACGGTGGTGTTGGAGCCTTAGGTCAGACTGAGGAAAAAGCTGTGCGAGAAGGAGCTGTGAGAACCATTAACTGCATTACCCCATCCTTTGCTTTAGAACCTTGCCTGATCTACATTGCAGGTGTACCTGTACCTGGCTGCGTGCCTTGCTAATGCTGACCTGCTAACTTGACTGGCTGGCTTGATTGTGGCCCTGCTTTAGCCAGGTTTGGGCTTGCTTGTCAGTTGTGGCGGAAACTGGTTATTGCCACCTTCCCTGCTCAGTTTGTTTAGGTAGACCCACTTTCAGGAGGGCACTGCACCTGCTTGCCATGACGTCCTGCTCAGCTTTTGTCTCACATCCAGGTAAATAACATCACAAGGGTACCATGGGGGGCAGAAAAAGAGCCATGCCTAAGCAGTGTTGTGTTGGTATGAATAGGTCCTCCGCTTATGACAGTGAATTAATTTTGATACTGCTTTGTATAAGCACTAGACTGCTTTCTGTAGAGGATTGGGACCACATTATTTTCACGGCTGAGGTCTACAAAACCTTGTCTAATTTGTAAATACTCTCTATTTATGTTTTCTGTTGATAAATGTGGTTTTGGTAAAAGGTGATTGATAGATCTACCTATATACCTACCTATCTATGTACATACACAATATGTACATATATATATACACACACATACATAAATATATGTGCAACACTAATTATGATCATTGTCCATTATGGTTCAGTATTTCTTGATGCCATTTGGTGAAGTTTTGCAACTTTAATGCACTTTCATATTGTTTCACACAGACTCCAAAAGCTTCCTTCAGTTATTCTGCAGTTGTTCATTGCCAATTCTTCTATGTTCAAATGCAGTCTCATAAAACAGAGTCTTGTTCTGACCAGAAAGATAAAAATAATAATCTGTCAAATGAAATTTTATATATTTTTTTTTAAATAGTTCTTCAGTAACACAGAACTAGTAAAAAACGGCTAAAAGGAAGTACTATAGGTGATCGTTTTATTGGGAGAAATATTTAGCGGTTTAAGAGCAAAATTGTGAATGTTGACAACAAAAAAAAAAAAAAAAAGAAAAAAGGAAAAACATGCACACACTTTGGTAAGTGTAGCTACAATTTTGTTATTAGGAAGTTTACATAATGGGGCATTCAATGCCTTATAGGGATTTGAACCCAATTCTTTTAGATCTTACCTGAAATCTTTAAATTATAAGTGGAATCATTGAATTATAAAATGATTTGTGTTGGAAGGGACCTCAGAGATCATCTAGTTGAGCAGGGGCACCTTCCACTAGACCAGGTTGCTCAAAGCCATATCCATCCTGGCCTTGAACGCTGCCAGGGAGGGGGAATCCACAACTTGTTCCTGTGCCTCACCACTCTCACAGTAAAAGATTTCTTCCTCATATCTAATCCAAATCTAACCTCTTTTAGTCTAAAGCCATTACCCCTTGTCCTATTGCTACAGGTTCTTATAAAAAGCACCTCTCCATCTTTTTTCTAGGCTTCCTTGAGGTACTGGAAAGCTGCCATAAGGTCCCTCCCTGGAGTCTTCTCGTCTCCAGACTGAATAACCCCAACTCTCTCAGCCTGTCTCCATAGCAGAGGTGCTCCAGCTTCTGATCATCTTTGTGGCCCTTCTCTGGAAGTGCTCCAACAGGTCCATGTCCTTCTCATGTTGGGGACCCCACAGCTGGATGCAGTACTCCAGGTGGGTTCTCACAAGAGTGAAGTAGAAGGAGAGAATGACCTCCACTGACCTGGTGGCCATGCTTCTCTTGATGCAGCCCAGGATTTAGTTCTCTTTCTGGGCTGCAAATGCATATTGGTGGGTCACGTTGAGCATGTTTTTTTCCACCAGCACCCCCAAGTTCTTCTCCTCAGGGCTGCTCTCAATCCATTCTTTGCCCAACATGTAGTGATACTGGGGGTTGCCCTGACTCAGATGCAGGGCCTTGCACTTGGCCTTGTTGAACTTCATGGGATTCACACAAGCTCACCTCTCAGGCCTGTCAAGGTCCCTCTGGATGGCATCCCTGTACATACAGTGTGTTGCATGCACCACTTAGCTTGGTGTCATCAGCAAACTTGCTGAGGGTGCACTCAATCCCACTATCCATGTCACTGACAAAGATGTTGAGCAACACTAGTCATAGTAAGAACCCCTGAGGAACATGACTTACTTCTGATATCCACTTTATTGGAAATTCCGAGGAAAAGGTATGTCTTTCAGGAAGTGGAGGCTTAGACCTAAAAAACTTTTTTATGAAGTTGTAACAATGCAAAAAATATTTGTAAATGTTTAAATTTTCTTAATTCAGTCATCCAAAACAACCAAACCAGCATTACTTGTTTGAATTATTTTTTACGATTTGTAGTTATTTTTTTAAATAAGTAAAATTAACCTTGATGTATAAATACATACACTTTGCATAGTTTGGAGATCAAGCAATAAACGTTACAATCATATAAAAAAGTCACACAGCACTACACTTGTCATTAGGAATATTTTCCAATGTATGACTGTTAATGATAGCAGTTGTTAAAGAACAACCTTACACCTTTTTTAAATTTATTTTTTGAAAAATACAAGTGATAACAAATATATAGAAGGTTGTATCAAGCAGTAGTCCTTGTATATTAAAAAATGTTTTTTTATTTGTTTCTAAACTAACACCTTTTCAGAAGAATGGGTTAACAGTAGTAGGATAACAATATGTCTGAGGAAAGTACAGCTTAGTGAGCCTTTGCAAAATATGAAAATTTCTCACATAAAGTGTTTCTCTGGGAGAGGGTTCTTTAGTTGTTTAAAAATATCTGCTTACTTATTCTAACTTAAAATGACTGATTCACATTACTGTTGATAGACTAACACAGAGGTTAATATTGAGAACTTCCTGTATACATGGCCTTCATTAACACTATATAATTATACTGAGATTTCTTGAGCTTGACTTGTCAGATAAGATCTTATCTAGATGAATGGTTTTTCTTGCTTTGAATGCTTGAATGAACCTGAGTCATTTGGCACTTGGCAGCCTACATTATGACATGTTATCAGCCAAGTAGTGCAAAGAAAAAATTAATTATTTCAAAGAAGAAATACAGGATAGAAATATTTTAACATGTAACAATAGCTGTGTTGGCTCTAAGGAGAGAGAAAAAAAATTACAAAGCGGAGACAAGTCCAGTGAAGAAGAACATCATTCTTCAGAAACTTGCAACAGGGTTACCTATCAGTGAACACAGCTGTCAACCATCAATCCCCTGCTGAAACATTATTTGGAGAAAGAAAGTTAAAGTAATTCATGAAATGTTTCATTGTCCTCCTCCCCATAAATTAATGCAACCACTTTTGCTGTTGTTGTCATTGTCTTGAGGCTACTTCTTGATATACTTTCTCTCAAGGGAAGTCAGAAGACAAATTGCATGTTGAGATAAAATGCTGGAATGCCTTTTTTTTTTTTTTTTTTTTTTTTTTACACCTTAATTTCAACCTCTTTCTTT
>JAVJGJ010000014.1:35178188-35189829 GCA_035590215.1 Microhierax caerulescens
AGCATTGATAACGTGCAGCTGTGGCCTTGCCTCAGAGGCAGTGGGTTGATTGACATGGACGATGTGCAGCTGTAGCTCTTTCCTGCTAAGTGGTTAAATAGCCCTGAGGAGTGTGGGAGAGGGGGTTGCATAGAGGGGTAGCAGTGTGGTCTGACCTCTGGAGGAAGGAGATACAGCACAGACAGTAGAATCTGACCAACGGTAAAGCCTTGTTACAGCCTGATAGTTTGATTGTGCTGCAACACATCTTACGTTAAGACAGATCATTATGATTTTGCTTGACTGTTACTTTTACTAATAGACATGTACCTATGCATAAAAGAGCATTATATTGTAACAAATAATTTACAAATGAGGAATTGTCAGAATGAAGATTTCTTGGTTAGCTGTTGAATGTCTGAGTACTCCTTTGGCCAGTAAGCCATACCTCTTAGGCTAATCAGTTACTGGAAGGTTTAGGGGGTGAATGCAGTCCATCTATTATACCACCTCACTGGTGAATTTAGGTCTAATTGATAGTGACTGAAGTTCAGACCATCTGTGTCTGATGGAAAAAATGCAGAGGTATGTCACTAGGTAGTAGAAAACAGAATGGGATTCCTTTTAGTAGTCCAGTGAGAACCAAGTTGTCCCGAATTAAATGTATTTCAGGAACGTCTCTTTGCTTCAATTTAGCTAGAGCAGAATATGGTGCCTCAGTTTCACTGGGACAGTGCACTGAGACTTTTCAGCTTTAAAACTGTCATGTTATGGGAGCCTGCAGAGGCTCACATATAAAGTTATGTAAGTCTGACATTTGCTGAATACAGACCTTAATGATCACACTAGATTTCCCTGAAGAAATTTGTGATCTGAGACCTGAAAAAAAACCTGTTATGGGAAAAGGTAAAAAGCTGTAATGAAGATAAGAGGCACCCAACAATTCACATTCTGCATTTCTTGCAAGAAAGTTGTTGCCTGTGATACTAAAGAACCAAGTGTTATGTCGGTTTATCTGAATAATTTTACAAACAAAATAACAGAGCTACGTTTGGCAATTTAAATTCCATCTCATATTCCATTATCTTCTCAATATATAGACAAACACTAATACAAAGGCCAGTTATCTTGTGAATCTGTTTTGTAAATACACTGCTTGGAGGGCAGCTGCCTCTCTGCCTGGAAAAGAGCAAAGAAAGGAAGGCAGAAGAAATGGAAAAGTAATGCTTGCATCTCCATTTCTGAAGTGTTTCTAAGAGACAGAATTAGGGCAAAAACATGGGTAAAAAGTATTTATGCTCACTGTAGCTGTGGTACAAGAGAATAGCTTCTTGTCCAAATGAAAAAGAATTTGAGCAAGGAACTGCAGGGCGTGGGGGAAAGGTTTATGTTTTTAAAAGTGCTGAAAAACCAATATGGGAGTAGCAGGTCTTAATGATTCACAGTGAAACTCTTGATGTAGCCTTTGTCAGCTGGTGAATCATGTAGCAGATTTTTACAGAGATGCTGTTTCTTTCAAAAATGGTAAGTATTATGTCAGGAAAAGCATCTGAATAGTATTACTCATGGTTTTGTTTGTTTCTCTTCAGTTTATGTATTTGTCATTGTTTTTTTACCCTATGCCTTTTCAGAGTACTGTGCTGAGACAAATGGATATGCTTTCCTTTTAAGTATGTTTTTCCTCCTCAAAGACTTGTTTTGTTTTGTCTGCCTGTGAGCAGCAAAAGAAACAACTTGTATTTGAGCACAGAGCAATAATAAAACCATTGTACTGTTAGATGTGGTATTCTTCAAGGAGATGATGCTATTGCATGTTTGTGATATTTGGGACCATACTCTAGAGAAAGGCTGTTCAGATTTTTTTAGAGCAAAATAAGAATAACATTGCAAAAATTAAAAATTGAAAAAAGGGAATAATCTGAGACAAACTGAGACAAAGATGTACTAGAAGTATGCATTCCAGAAGTCTTAATGACACTAAAAGGACAATTTTTCAAAGAAATGTTGATATAACAATATACTTTTCATTGCCATATCACCATCTCAGCATCAGCATCAGTGAGATTTATTTCTTATCACCTCTTGGGTGTGAGGTTTAGCTTCACTGCTCAGTAAAGAGGAAAACTAACTTTTCCATACCATCACCCCTCTCTGTGGGCTTCCTTCTATGTTGTAATCACTGACAATGCCACTTCAATGCTTGGTGATTTCTATACAGGCTATGTGGAGGAATCAAACAAAACAATGTTAACATTTTAGTTCAGTGGATTCAGTAGAGCAGCTCTGAAGTGAGTGTCCTGGTCATACCACAAAAAAAAGCATGTTTGTTTGATACACATAAAGAATATTTTTAGTGAATGCAACCAAGATTCCTCCTAGAGGAAAGTAAATGGGGATGTCCATTCCAGTTGCTTACCAAATGTGCACCACAGATTCATAAGGGTCTGAACTAACTGCTCCACACTACTGTGAGTTTCTTCAACATATGTCCCATTGGAAGTACATGTACTTTCTCATATGCTATTGCCTACTACCTCTCAGCTCTTTGACTAAAGCACCTTCTTCATTCATATACACTTCCTTTGGCTCAGATTATTTTTCGTCATCTTCCATTTGCAGTTCATTAATAGCTTGCATATTCTGTCTCCCTCTTTTTATTATTGCCTATTTATTTTTGCTGTCTTTTGCAGAGGCAAAGATTCAATAAGATCCCAGCTGGGTTCCCAAGGAAATGACATAACTAATTCCTAAGGAAATGACAGTGTCAAAAGTTTGTGTCATCAGGATAAACTTGTGAGAGTATCTAACTGCTGATGGATACCAGGAAGGTATGCAAATAATTCCTCAATTCATATAAGAAGATGAAGACTGTTTATGAAGAGTCAGGACAACCAGAACAGTGGGTAAAATGCAGAAGATCTTAATCGCAGAGCTCCTGAACTGATCTTCAGGTGTGAAGGTAACACTAGTACTGCCATTTAGCTGCATGCTTAACAACTGAGGTCCTGGAATCACCATATAGGAAAGTTTCAGGAGCCTATTTAGCACTGCTTTATTGTTCCCATTTCTCACTGAGAAAAAGAACAGATCTACAAATACCTTTCAGCTTGCTTCCTGCAACAGATTGTATCAGGAACACCCTTTATGAGCTCTAGTTTCCAACCTGAAAAAAAATCATGATGTTCTTCTTTACCTGTCATTATTACATGTGCAGAGGGAGGGAGGAATGACAGCTCTGGTCTCAAGAGTTGCAGAGAGATGACACATAGCTCTGAATTATAAAGGCTGTTTTGTCTTTAAAAGCTGACTTGAGGCTCTGAGCTGTGAGGGAACCTTCTGCCTGGCATTTAGGTGTGTCAGAAAATGTCTGCCCAGCCTGGCCCTGTGTGAGTCTAATTCAGCCCCATTACTAACCAAGCCATAGTAATGCAGTCACCACAGGCTTCTCTAAAGACCTAAGCACGTGGTTCCTTCCCTTTTTGAAAAGCAGTGGGTTCCAAGCTGATAATATGATCAAAGAGCCACACACAGGATGGTTTTCTGTTATATGGCCTTCTAAATCTCTGCTACAAACTAGAATGACAAGCACAGGAGAGGGTCTTTATGTTTAGGATACAGAGTAGTTAGTGGTAGAGTTAATATTTGCTGTTTGTAATGCTCCTTCTTCCCTCTCCCTCCATACTTTTTCATCATTCACAAAGTCTCACAGGACACTTCAGCCCTCAGTGGGCTACTAAGAGTAAGCAGTGGCAGAGCAAACCTGCTCCTGAGATTTCACTGTCATGGATTTCACATCATGTGGTTTTGAGTAGCCACTTCAGGGTCAGGTGGCCAATGGTTTTCAGGAACCACACCAGGTGTGAGTTTTCATTTCTAGTTTTAGTAGGCAGTCTGCAGGTAGAGGCTTAGCTGTGGGTTGTGAATTTCTTTGCAGTCAGGTGAAGAGGAAGGCATGTTTTGCCATATTTGCAGACACACTATCACTTCTAAGGGAACATAGTTTTACTGCATGCTGTACTGTTACTTGGTTTGAAATCACAAATTTTGCACAGTCTTTATAGCACACATCCCAGACTTGGACAAGTAGTTACAGGGTATGGAGCAAAGTCATAGAAAACGCTGGCTGGGTGACCCTGCTGCCTCCAAAGACCTCAACCACTGTACTTGGGAGTGCTCAGAGCAAGAGATTTAAGAGATTTTTATTTTTTTAAGGGATTATTGTTATTTTATTTTGGTGTGTGTGTGGATACTCTTCTTATAGAGCAAGCTAAATAAAAGAAATAAGAGATTACCATTACTGTGAACATTACATTATTTTATAGAAAGCACCATATTTTTGAAGGCACTCGGAGTGTCCTGCTTCACCCCCCACTTTGTCACGCAGTCCCGACTACCTTTAGACAACCAAAGGTACGCTCCATTTCCACCCTATTAAGGTTTATATCATCCTTGTCCAGGTACAACCTTATGATCTGTTAATGAGGGGAATAGTTAAGTGTTTCCCAGTGAAACAGCTGGAACCAAATGCAGTGAATTAATGTGTCTATTCTTTCAAATAAAATACTAAAATCCTCGCAAGTTTGAGATAGGAATGTGTAATTAACCACATCATTGAAACAATCTACAAATTTATCATGGATAATCCAGTAGATAGTTCCCACATGGTTTAAAAAACTGCAAAAAACAAAGTCTGGATTTTTTTCTTGTTGTTATCCACTTTATTAAAACATGAAGGTCTGGAGAATGACATCTGGAGTCTTGACCATTATTTTGCCCACAGTAGTGGAATTGCTGATCAGTGTTACAGGGCTTCACAAGAGGGAGATAGAGATAGTGACTTCCTTTAACATAGGTATGCTTTTTCTGAAATAGCAAGATCTGATAGAAGTGATGGTAGCTCACAGTGCTGTCAAGTCACAGAAGAAAGCCTATACTGCTCCTGCAAAAAGAGTATTACATTCATTGCTAGTCATCCCATACCCCCAAGACAATTGAATGGTGGTATGTTAATTGAACACAAGCATGAATAGAAACAGAGAAGACCAGAGGCAGGAACAGAAACTCAGTTCCTTTCCATTTGTGAGGTTTTATTTGAGCCATGTTGGAGTGGGCTATGATAAGCTATTGTAATTTGCCTGACACAGAAAAAACACCAGTATGGTACTTCGTAGTGTAGTGAGGGTTTGAAGAATACCTTTACTTTTCATAGCTTTGTGTCACATATAAGATGGAAATATTAAGTCTAGGAGAGAGCACTAATCTATCCTGAATTAAAACCCCAGACCACATAGAGTGCAGTAAGGACAGAACTTCAGTTTATTCACTCCTCCTATTGTACCATTAGCAAGTAATTACTTGTTAATGTAGACCTAGACAATGAAGCCTGGAGGCTGTGTTAAATTTTCTCTTCGGAAATCCTCTCCGTAGCCCCATCTTCAAACCATCTAACTTCATATGGTTCTTTGGACGTGAAGAATGATCCCTGTCACACTAGAAAGAGTTATCAGTGATAATGCAAAAAAGGCATGTCAGATCAGTTATACTCATGGAGAGGGCCACTCTCTGAAGGACAGTGAGAATAACCAGCAGGGAAAAATATCACTGAAGAAATCCTTTTGTAGTCCCCTTTGCTTTTCAAAAGTGGAAATATATAACAACTCTATTCTTAGCCATAACATCAGAGTAGTCCCAGCCATTAATACAAATTATTTATGTGTGTCTAACTATAGCTTTGTTTTTCTGCCCATCATCATAGTGTGCAACATTGTGCAGTTTAATCAGAACTTTGTAGTGAGGACCATAAGAGAACTTCAGAGAAAAGCTGTATCTTTCCTATTATCTCTTGATAGGTAACAAAAACCAAAAACAAGAAGGAAAAAAAAAAATCCCAAAATGTTAGGGGACAAATTCTGTTCTCCAGTAAGTTTGGAGATCTATCTCTCACTGACATTAAAGAGTCACAGGTGCACATAGGAGGGTAAAGAGATGAGATCCAATCTATATATAGCACTTCTTGAATAAAACTGCTGTCAGGTATTTAAGATGTCCTCTTTCCAACCTTTATCTAGAATGTTTTTTTGGTGTAACTGGGAATATTATACTAACAAATAAGCAAGCCTGAGTAATGAGAATGTAGCACAGCTGATACTTCTAAAATTTGTATCACTTCTAGTACAAATGCAGACGCAGCTCCCAACACCGATGTGTGATGAGTGACTAATGTCAGCTCAAGATGAAAGACTGCAAAGGCAAAAGAAGTTCTCTGATCATGAATCCTCCCAGGGCATGATATCATCACTTAAAAGCCTTAGAGTTTCTCCGTAGAAGTGTATCAGCTAAAGGTCAGTTATAGATTTATTTATTGACAAATGTTCTGATGATTTCAAAGCAATGCTATAGTAAATATTTTTTAACATTCTCATTTTCTTTCCAGTAAGTTATGATTTCATAACTGTTGTTTTATGCAGAGAAATATGTAGCCTACAAGTAGGGGTGGGGAAGGCCCACATAATAATCAAAGCATCAAGTACATTTGTTTAGACTATGAAACAGTAATGTTAGAAAGCAAGTTGTTAAACAACACACAGAAAATAGGGTAAAATTCTTCTAATTGTTTTGATTTGAATCAGAGCATTTGCACCTACTCTGTTTAGAATACTCCAAAATTAAACATAAAACAAGAGAAAAAAAGGAATTGTATCTGACCACTGGTCCATGGAGGAGGGAGACCAGATCTGGTACCAGCTTGATATTGGTATAAATCTGGGAATAACTCCAGTGAAGTTCAAGAGAAAAATTTGCATCTGCATATATCAACACATCAGGGCTAAAGCTCTGATCTCTAGTTTAAATTATTTTTTGACTTGGACTGCAAAAATGCACTAGGAATAAAGACACAGCAAGAACCCTCTTTAAATATCCCAATAGGCAACAGTTCTTGGTCAGACTATGTATATTTAAATCAATGATACTCATCCTATTAACTCACCTTGAGGACACAGAGAAAGAAAGTGAAGCAATGAGAAGAAACCAGCCTCTATGGTTTTCCCATAATCTGTATGCTGGAATTAATGAAGAAACAGTAGTAACCATCAAGTAGTGTAGAACAGAGGTAATTTGTTTCCTTAGAGGAAGAAAAGAGCAGAAAAAAAAATATTTTCTCCATCATCGTTTCGGGCAGGGCTGAAAGTAGACAATCTGTACATCCAGAAAATGAAAAGCTTTCAACACTGTTAATAAGCTTGTTACCCTCTATCTTTTCCTAGACTGTGTTCTGGTTCCTATTTCTATTCTAATTAATGTCAAATTTCCCATCTGCATCACGGGTATGGTTATTTTATCTGTCTATGTCCTCATGTTGTTTTTTTGGTGGGGTTTTTTTTGTTTGTTTCACTCTTCCTTTCACACTGAAATGATAGCTTCTCCAGTTTGTTTCCTACACATATTTTTAAATTACAAGGAATTTCCTTATCAAGGCAGATTTGCAGAAATTTGCAAAGATTTGGAATATTCCCAAATAACAAATTGGATTTTGTGGCTTTGACAACAGAAACCATTTGTGCACAGAGCCAGGGGTAAAACTGATTTTTTAAATGATACATAACAAATCAATGAAGAAATATTTTTACGGTATGGGACCATGACATGTTGCTCAATTTATAACTCATTATACCATGAAACTGAAGTTTTATGATGTCATTAAAATGCATATAAAGTAATAAGAAATCAACATCTATTGGAAAAATAATGATATGAAAACAGCCTCATAATAAGACAAATAAATAAATAAACTTATCATTTTTATATCAGTACAGCAACAATAAAAAGCAATGTCTGAGCTAAACACAACAAAACAATGACAAGGGAAAGGCCCTATAATCATGCCTTTAATTACAGAAGAATCCTAACAGCTTCAATTCTTCTAAACTAATTTTAAAATCTACTTTTAGGTTTTAATTCATACAACTTGTTTGGTATTTGAAGTGTATATAGTATATATTGGCATTTGTTTGTCATTCAGTGTTGTGTTTAGATACCATTCCCTCAAAAAGAACTGAGGATTTATTCAAGCTGTTAGTTTAGTGCCTGTCATGTTTTGTGAATATTATCTATCTAAATATTTTGAAATTAGTATTGAGAATACAACACACAATTCTGCCATCCTTCCTCACACATGGGAACAACTTGATCCATTAAAAGTTCTATTAGTTGCTGGTGGGCTTCTCACAGAATACAATGATTGTTTAATATGTTTAAGATGGGGGGGCGGGGGGGGGCGGAGCATAAACTAAGTACAGTTCAGATTAGAAGGGTCAGTTGTAAAGAGCAAAGAACAAAACAAATGTGTATGCTCTATAACTATTCAAAGGAATTCTGGAAAACTGAAACTTAATATAGTTTTACATTTTTCTTTTTTTTCCCTTTTTTTATTTTTTTCTTTTCCCACAGTAAGACCATATAAGGGACGCATATGTAATTTAACTAAGTGTATGTTGTAGATATGACTTTCAAATTAAACTGGAAGGTTCACTAATCATTGATACAAAGTAATAAATGTATTTTTTCTCTCTGAAATCTTAAAACAAAGATTAACAAAGGGATTAATTTCCAGAACTATATAACAGAATTTAGCTGTTTTGCACATGTATCTGTATGAAAGGTAGGTATCTAATACTTTAAGTATTGTAGTCAGTGACGTCTGGAGAGGAATTTAGCTAACCAGCTGCCTATTTGCAGGGAGATGTAAAACACCTTAGACTCCATTCACTGTATTGAATAAATATTCAAGGAGTGATCCTGTTTTTTTTTAAAAACACAGGCACTTTGGCTGTAATCTCATCTTCAGCCCTTCAAATTCTGTTCTATAAATATTGCTCATCTAATGCAGAAACTAAAATTTTGAAATAAGAGTGTTAATAAACCAAAGCATCTTTTTTTTTTCTCTTTTTCCCTATATTTAAATCTGTCAAATCTTACTAGTGAGAACCCTGAATTAGGATGCTGTCACTCAGTGTCAATAACAGAACCACAGAATCACAGAATGATCAGGGTTGGAAGAGACCTCTGGAGATCATCTGGACCAACTCCCTGATAAAGCAGGTTCACCTAGAGCAGGTTGCACAGGATCACGTGCAGGCAGGCTTTGAATATTCCAGAGAGGGAGATTCCACAACCTCTCTGGGCAGCTGTTCTGGTGCTCTGTCACCCTCAAGGCAAAGAAGTTTTTCCTCATATTCAGGAATTGCAGTTTGTGCCCATTGACACTTGTCCTGACAACACTGAAAAGGGCCTGGCCCCGTCCTCCTGACATTCAGCCTTAAGATACTTGCATGCGTTAGTAAGATCCCCTCTCAGCCTTCCCTTCTCCAGGCTGAACAGGCCCAGCTCCCTCAGCATTTCCTCATCAGGGAGACATCCAGACCCCTAACCACCTTCATAGCCCTCTGCAGGACCCTCTCCAGTAGTTCCCAGTCTCTCTTGAAGTGGGAAGCCCAGAACTGGACTCAACACTCCAGTTGTGGCCTCACCAGGACAGAGTAGGGGGGAAAGATCACCTCCCTTGACCTGCTGGCCACGCTGCCCCTAATGCCCCCCAGGATTTCAGGGGCCTTCTTGGCCTCCAGGGCACACTGCTGGCCCATGGGGAACTTGCTGTCCTCCTGAACTGCCAGGTCCTGCTCTGCAGAGCTGCCTTCCAGCAGGTCAGCCCCCAGCCTGTACTGGTGCGGGGGGTTGTCCCTCCCTGTGTGCAGGACCCTACACCTGCCTTTGTTTACGCAAGTCACAGTATCACATCCTGTGACTCTCACCTAATACTATTCTCACGGGACTCTTCTGGATACAATAAAAATGTTCCCAGTTACTGTATCTATTATTATGAGTCATTAATCAGGTATTTCTGACAGTTAAAAGTATTTGTCTTCTTATCTAAGCAAATATTTCTGTAGCTTCTTTTTGGAATTCTGTCTCAGCACATGACTTAGAGGATTTCAGGCTGCATATTGGGATGAGTAAAGACAAATATTGCACTGAAGAATGTGATGGAGAAACCCAAGACATGTATCAAGTATTGTAACCCCCTAGATACCATAATTAATGTTTTATTATACTGAGATAAGCGTGAATAAATGATAAGCTTTACTTAACACACTGAGGTGAGAGAAGGGTCAGGAGTTTGAGGGAACATATCAGGACTTTAAATGGAGGAGGAGGAGAACTGATGAATAACCAAATTAATCTCTGAGAATAGATATTATACATGGTGAGTAATCTCATAATACATTTTTTCTGCTGTGCTAGGATATTAGGGATGTCTTTCAGGCCTAGGAAAATTGCCCCCAGTGGTAGTGGAAAAGATAATGTAAAAATATATAAATATTATAGCAATAATGTAAAACCATACAATTTTATGGCCATTTCAAGGTCAGAAAATGGACCAAGGAGGAGGCTTTTTTTTTTTACTGCTTCTTTTTTCTCTCTAATACACAGACAGCCATGTGCAGATTACTCTAAATGCACTACTCCAAACTCTGCTTTACAGATGGCAGGGTAGAGTATGGCATCAAAACAGATCACTGCATCATGAAATGATACCCCAGTGAAATGACAGGAAATTATGCATAAATTAAAGTTCTGGTGGGATGAGTAACTCAAGCAATTAAGATATGAGCTCAGTTTTAATGCATATTTTATATTCAGAAAGAAAAGGGTACCAAAAAAAACCCTCAAAAAGTATGTCTTAACTAAACAATATGAAGCTTTGAGGCAAGGCAAGTTCTGTGATCCATTGCACAAAGAGGAAAGCTTTTCCATGCTACTATTTGTTTGCATGTCTAAAATCTAATGTGTGTCTAATAAAACATTCAGAGCAATCACACTATAAACCAATGTGATAATACATCTTTATCTTCAGGGATGTCAGCTATAGACACAGATATGCACTGTGCATCCATTCCAGCAACTTTGGTTTTCTTTTCACACAACCACAGAAAGGCTAGGGTGGCAAAGGACCTCTGGAGATCATCCGGTCTAACCCCTCCTGCTAAATCAGGTTCACCTAAAGCAGGTTGTGCAGGATTGCATTCAGACATGTTTTGAATGTCTACAGAGAAGGAGACTCCACAACCTCTCTGGGCAGCCTGGTCCAGTGCTCTGTCACCCTCACGGTAAAGAAGTTCTTCCTCATATTCAGATGGAAATTCCTGTGTTGTAGTTTGTGCCCATTGACACTTGTCCTGTCACTGGGTGCCACTGAAAAGAGCCTGGCCCTGTCCTCCTGACACTTGGCCTTAAGATACTTGCATGCATTGGCAAGATCTCTCTCAGACTTCTGCAGGCTGAACAGGCCCAGCTCCCTCAGCAATTCCTCATCAGGGAGACATCCAGACCCCTAACCACCTTCATAGCCCTCTGCAGGACCCTCTCCAGTAGTTCCCAGTCTCTCTTGAAGTGGGAAGCCCAGAACTGGACTCAACACTCCAGTTGTGGCCTCACCAGGACAGAGTAGGGGGGAAAGATCACCTCCCTTGACCTGCTGGCCACGCTGCCCCTAATGCCCCCCAGGATTTCAGGGGCCTTCTTGGCCTCCAGGGCACACTGCTGGCCCATGGGGAACTTGCTGTCCTCCTGAACTGCCAGGTCCTGCTCTGCAGAGCTGCCTTCC
>JAVJGJ010000014.1:35190572-35222173 GCA_035590215.1 Microhierax caerulescens
GTTTTTCTACAATACTTACACAGTTTTCACTCTATTGCTGATTTATCTGCAACGTTATAAAGAATTTAGAACTTTCACGGGTTTAAGCCCCTTGTAATAATCAAACTTCTTTTAAAAAATCACTGCCTTGTGTTCTCTGAGTTACAGATGAAACAGCTTTATGTTAGTTTAGAGTAAAAAGATATCTCAAGACAATTCAGAATACTATGAGATTATTACCTTTTTTTGCCAGCAGCAATTATGTGAAAGTAATTCCTGAAGTCTAGATAATCACACCCTTGTTTTTTAACTATTTTCTCAGCATATGGTTTCAAAGTTTTAGTTAAAGCTGTTCTGATGACTCGCCTGCTAGCACATGGCACTACCAAGAGGAAAGATTTAGGTTAGTACCTCAGGCTTACTAGCACAAAGAGCTAAACTTAAGTGACTGTGGGATTGTACCACTTACTTAAAAAAGAAAGAAGTTAAGTAACATTGTAAGGAAAGCTTTATTCGAAGATGAAGGGCTCACCAAAAATTCAACAGTCATAGGGGTCTTACATTTTTTAATTTCCGAAAGGAAGTTTAGACTTTTACTGGTGGAATCAAAGACTGAAATTGTTCCATGGCTTCTCAGCAAGATAGCTGATTTTTGACACTTTGACTTTCCAGGGTGAGGGCCAGCAAAAACTGGAATGCTCCTCTCCGGAAAAAAAAAGGCAGGGATAACAGAAAAAGGTGGAAGATGTGAGAAATAGAGAAGAAGGAGGAGGGACAGGAAGGAATGCCAAAACCCTGCCATACTTTTACCACTATTGCCATCAAAGTATAAAGACAACAAATGATTCTTAAACCACAGAGCATCTGCCACCTTCTGTCTCCCTACCACATCTTTAGCAATAACAACCAGCTTGACTTTCTAGGGCTTTGGCACAGGCAGAGGAGGGAAGCGACTTGTTTGTCCATCTCCAAAGATGTGATCCCATAAGCAGCTGATCACTCCAGAAATGCCTAAAGGTGTCACTGGCAAGGTGTGTGTCCTCAAAGGAGTGAAAATATCCTTCCCACCAGTTGACAAACAGGAGAGGCATAAAAATACATCAAATGAAAAGCCATCATTTTCAGATGTGACTGTTTCATACAGTTGTTGGGACTTTTTTCCAGTAGTGAAACTGATATAGTAGGAATTATATGCTATGCGAAGGATCTGATTTCTCTAGTCCACCTCTAGGATTCTACAGCCAAGAACTTAAGTCATGCAAAGCGTGTCTGCCTGAACCCTGTGCAAACCCACCAGCTTTGGCTAACATTCAGTGTAAATGACAGTAGAAAAGGGATCTATACAGAGTAAACCCAAAGACTGCTTTGACCACAATACAAGGTTCTCTGGCTTTTACTAATCAGCAGCTAGCGCAGTTATTATTTTGTATCTGTTAACCAAATCTAACCTCATGGCCTTGGTCTTTTTTCTTAAGCTTTCCTGACAGCCTTTGTTTAGACTATTCATATTCACAATCATTTAATTACAATAACATTTACATTTCAGGTAATATATATTATTTGTATTTTTTTACTTTTGGAAATCAAAACCTAAAGCATTCTCTACAGGGATAAAAAGACACATAAGCAACAATTTATATGGTTTGGATTTCAAAGGGTTAAAAAATATTTTTTTTTTTTGCCCTGAAATGTAAATGTTACTTTAAAGCAGGTGTCTTTCTTGCCTTTATCTTATCTTCCCCATACTTTGTAATTAGTCTTTGGGAGTAAAACAAAACTTCAGGAGTAATGAAAAAAGGAAAACAGAATAAAAATACATTATGAAAACAATAGCTTACTTTCATTCACAATTTAATTTAAAGAGTTCCTTAAAAATCTAAGGGATCCACTGGGGTATTAGAACTTCTAAGATAGCTGACCTTGGAGAATTCTTTTATTTTCCTTATTTTTTTCTGATATTCCAGACAGAGTTCTTTGTCCTCTTTTTGCCTTTATACTTATTTAGCTGTCAGAATACTACTTCTCTGTCATGGTAACAATGAATTGTGATGGTCTTTTTGTATACCACAAGCTGTTCATTCATATTTCCATTTAATTACTAGAATGTTTTGAGATAATAAATTATATATTTTTAGATTTTTGAGGGGCTTTGATTATTTGTTTTTATCTCCATTTTTAAGAAATACTCATATTTTTAAGTTCATCTCAATCAGTTAAAAAAAATATTACCCAACTCTAAGTGAGCTGTTTAAACCCTATCCAGTTCTGATGATAATATGCCATAAACCCTTGAAGTACTGAAATTGTCAGCTTCCTTATTATGTGAGTTGCTGCCTGGGAATCATGTTAAGTTGATACACCCATAGGTGAGGACCTTACTGTTTAGAGGTAAGTAAATAATGTTGAATCTCTTGTAGCAGTTAAATATTTTTTGTGATTTTTTTTTCTTTTATTTCTGATTCACATTCAGATAATTAGGTCTTAAAAATAAGCAATTTTGAGTTAAGTTTCAAAGTATGAAGTTATAAAAGATTGGTTTCATAAAATTCAGGTAAGGCATTTATCCTTCCTGCACTAATTTTGTCCATTCCCTGACGTGAAAGCTGGTATTTTTCAGATGGGATGAGAGTAACAGTTGACAGTGGAAGCAAGAAGCTAACCTATGGGGAGGACATAATTTGGAAGATGTATCTACAAAAGTTTACAGGAGAAAAGTGAGTGGAAAATAGTGAATAAATTGTTTGAGTCAAAGCTAGCAATACTTCCAAACTAGGCTGGGGAAAAAAAGATTAAAAGTGTAACAGGGAGATCAATGAAGACAAACAGGACTTTTTGGAAAGTATTATTTTTTATGTATGCATTAGCCAAATCTAGTTTCATGGCCTTGATCCCCTTTCTTAAGCTTTCCTGACAGCCTTTGTTTAGTCTACTAATAGTCACAGTGAATTAATTACAAAACATTCCATTTCAGGATATTTTTTTTTTTTTCACTTTTGGAGATCAAAACCCAAAGCATTCTCTACAAAGGTAAAAAGGCAAGTAAGTAACTTCTTACTTGGTTTAGATATTTTAACTGAGCTATTGTTTACATATATAGGATTTTTAAATCCATATATATGTAAATTTATATATTATTTTTATAACCATAATGTCCTGAGCTCATTCATTCATTTATAACTTCGACATTTCTTTAGTTCCAATCAAGTTGGGGTGGGGATAGGGGGCAGGGGAGGAACAAAGTTAGTACTATTTGTTCCATTGGCACAATCATATTATCAATCCTTGTCCCAAATTTCTTTTGATATAACTTGTATAAGTACACCTTTCTTTTCTTTTTTTTTTTTTTTAGATCTACTTGATTTGTTTATACAAGAACTATGAAAGGCTGTTTTCTGAAAATGGACCCTTCAGAAACCAGTTTGTATCTTTGCTTCAACTGGAATGCCTTTGGCCAGAAATTTGTAGTAATTTGGCTTCTTATATATGAGCATATGACTAAATATTTGGCTGGGAGCTGGCTTTTCATCATTTTGGAGCACTGTGACATTATGGCATGTTACACAATATAATGACCTTACAGTCCAACATGATGAATTGTTGACTCCCTGTAGAAAAAGTAATGACTTTTAGTTTGCACTGATTATAAACTGGCCATTTGCTCTTCACATAGGTATTGCACTGCTGCTAGTCAGAAAATGCATTGTTTAAGCAGCTTCCTGCATTTGGCCAGTCCTGCTTCTGAGCTTTAATAGCAACTTTACAAATCAAGCATTACGCACTCTTATGCAGATCAAAGAAAGTTTGCCTGCTGTGGTAAGTCTACATGATCTTTTCTCACAGCCACTGCTTCTATTGCCTAGTTATATTAAAAGGTTCAGAAATACCCAATATTTTTAAGGAATGTAAATTTAGTATGTTGATTCTCCAGTCATTCAAAAATAAAGAAATACAAAGAGATAATTTATATTTAAGCATGTATTTCGTAAAATTCTTTTTATCAGATTGTGGAAAAGCAATATGATTTTATTCTGGGACCTTCATGCAAACAGCTTATTTTAGAAGTAAGCTAGGATTTCAACCTCAAGCTGGGGTGTGGGTGTGGGTGGGGTGGGGGGTGTGCGCGTAGAAAAAGAAAAAATAAAGATATTAAGTATGAAGTGCTTGATCTAAACTCATAAAAAACAACAGGAGTTTTCAGCTGGTTTTGAATCAAGGTCATGGTTTTGTTAGTGAAGAATATTTAGCTGATGTTTCTTACATTACTGGTAACAGAACAAACTTAGCCATGACTTCTTGTAATTCAGTAAAACCGTTCAAACCATTAGTATGGCCTCTGCTAGTCTTCACTGTGTTCTCTGCATTACTGACCACACAAGGAAAGCCACAGTGTATGTAAGTGTACCTATACCAATGAGTATGAATATTTTTATACACCTGTATGGCTGTTACTACTGTTCAAAGGGCATAAGATAAAAAAAGTTAGCCTAAATATTGAATTAATTCTGTTTTCTTTTCCTTTTGTTTCTTAACGAAGGGAAGTTTTTACTGCCTTTCTGTATGCTGCCTAGCACACCCAGATTCATATTGCAGTTTCCTGGCTCCTCTATTTTACTAGACTGTTGAACATCGATTTCAATTCTATGCTCTATGAGAGAATTGTTATACTTTTAAAATATGTACCATGTGCTAAAGGAAAAAAGAAAAATTCTTATTTTTCATAGTGTAAAGACAGAAACTTATTGGGAGAGTGCAGCATTTCCATAATTAAAACCGATTTTTACTGTTAGGCAAATTTTGACTCTCATCAAATCCCCCAAGAAAAAGGGGGTATTGGTGGTCTACAAAAAGTAGTTTCCCCATCCCATTAATATAAAATGATTCAAACAACCTTTTTAAAAATCATTAAGTAAACCTAGAATAATTTTACCTTAATTTTACCTTTTTTTTTTTTTTTTTTTCCCCCACATATTATCTGTGAAAAAATCATTCAAAATTAAAAGTCTGCTTGTTTTAGAAAACTGTGTTTTCTTTATTCACTTTTTTACAATTTTAGCCCACAAAGATGTGTTCTGTGGGGGAAAAAAATTTAAAAACATATTCATCCACGTTTCTACATGCAGTTTAAGGAGCACACACTGTGGTGCTTTATTGCATTAGCTACTATAATATAATATGTATTGACTGGTCTTCATAACTCCAGAGGGAGCAGGGTTATCAGTTCTGATTTTTAAATTTTCTCTGCTACAGATTCTGTCACTGGCTAAACATATAATATCCTGTCCTGATCTCCTTTTCTTTAAAGCAGTAAAAATCATAATGCTTTACAGGGAGTGGGGATCCCCCTTGATGAGGGCTACTGCACAGGCAAAGGTGCAGAAACCTTCCCATCCCCATGCATACCTCGTCTGGTGTGTGACGGTGTTTGTCTTTGTGCTTTCACATGCACTATCTGTGCTTAGCACTGGAGTAAAGAAAAGCTCACAAAGAGTTTTACTGATGGTTATACAATTCTGGTGGGAATGGATCCTAACACCCCCAAGACATAAGCTGCCCTTGCTTTTGAGTAAGAATTACAAATGTCTTCCAGCAGGGATAAAGTCTGCCTGTCACTTTGGCAATCAAACTGTTCTGTGAGACATTTGGAAACATGTAAAGTGTTGTGCATCCTCCTCTCTCATCTGAATCAGTGGGAAGTTTCCTATCAGTTCCTAAAGCGCAAACCCATGGATGATTGGTGCTATTTATAAAGCAGTACTAATTAATGCCTATGTTTAGACAATATGAAGTCTTTAGACATTTTTCTTTCCCCTTAATATTTATTTTTCTCCTCCAAGCAATGAGGATCAGGCTGTTTTGGTAGGAATTTCTAGGATTACTTATTTGTCATTTTTAAAAGACTAGTGTCATACCTAGATTTTTTTTCAGCATCTTTTTTCTTTTTTTAGTCCTCTGATACCTGCCCCAATGACCACGACTTTTTAGAATAATTATTACCAGTGGCTCAGTGAGTTAATTAGCTGATTCCCTTTGGGAAGCCTGAAGAAGGCCAAAAGATTCAAATGTTGGTTACCTAGAAACAAGAAAAAACATATTAAACTAAGTTTTATAATTCTGTATGCATTTTCTGAAGACAGAAATTGTATGCTTTTGTAAAAAAAAAAAGATAATTCAGTCTTAGTTTTTAATTATGATCAACTTTTTACGTGTCTACTTTATACTCCATACAGAGAACATTTTGACAAGCATAAACATACACTTTCTTGATGAAAATAATTTTCTTTCCATGATTACACTTGCTGACGTCTCATTGCTTAACTGCTAGAAAGGGATCTCAAGGGAGTGGCTTAGTCTATTCCCTTAAGGTCAAGAGCCTCACAAGTGGATATAAGTAATTGAGTTATAGGGCAAAGATGAGTAAAGCTTTTAGGAAGTTAGGAAGAAAAATCCTCTTGATAAAGAAATTAATCTAATTTACAGAGTGTTATTTTAGTGTATAAATTGTCTAATTATATTGTATCTCACAGGTAAATTTCTTATTAATTACTAAAAATGAGGGACAATTTCTGAGCCAGTTCCAGGAATCCATTTATCACTGAGTGGAAGAGTTAGCAGTTCAGCAAAACTTCATGTGCCCTGAAAATGAATCATGAATCCTGTACAGGCTTCCTTACTAATGTTTTGTCCCATAAGTATAGCTAAGTAGTTGGGATGGCAGTAAGCTGTAGTTTTCTAGGGATGGCGCTTGTAGTGTGCTGGGTGGAAATTTTTCTGAACAGGTGTAGAAATGTGTTTACACCTACATCTCAACTAGTCATGTAGGAAAATAGGCACGTTTAGGTCATCACTCACCTACATAAAGTATTTGTGTAAAATAGATCAGATGAATCCCACCCTGCAGCTTCTACTGACTACAAGGAAGCTCAAAGCTTTTAGTCTCATGTAGCCGTACCTGTGTGGGACCTTCACAGTGAGGTTTTAATGTAGTTACTTTAAACAGGGGTACATAATGCCATGCAGGTTCATCAAGGGAATTCTGCATAAGCAAGACAATTATGAGTGGATACTATATCTGTCATTCTGTGGACAATCAACTGGATGTCAGTTGGTTTATCAAAGGTATCTCTAATGAGACTGTGTCTGGGTGATTGTGGATCTGATAACATTCAGCAAAATGCAAACACCCTTTCCTCACACTGAGAGTTATTACATTGCTTCCTGGCACATTTATAACATACCCTTTATTGTCTTTGAGTCTCTGATTCAAACTTCTTGGAAATCCTTATGGTCTGTAATTCTTCCCAACCTGTAATCATGATGCTTGAGGTGGGAAGGCTCACGCTTTTTCTCACAGCTCACAATATAGCCACCTGAATACTTTTGCACTGCTACAGTAAGGATAGTCTGAAAGGAGACTATACATGAAGGAAAGAATTTTTATGGAAATTAAGCAAAAAATAGCATTTTTAAAAAAGTCAGTTCCTTGAGAATTTGTCTCTAAGCCTGATGATACTGTCTTTGTCATTGTCTGACGTGGCAGTCACTACAGAACTAAAGGCCCTGCCCAGAACTAGGTAGGCCTGTCTGGAAGCTAACCCTTTGACACTGATGCCTGGGTAATTGCTTTCTGTTTTCGCTGATTCAGGAGTGGAAGCCGACTAATACCATAAGTATTTTATTACTGCAAGTTACAATGTTAAGAACTCCTCATCTTGAAAAATCTTTCCACAGAGATACATGACACAAAAATATACAATGAAAGATTAATCTTTATTTCAGAAAACATAGTTTTTTCCTTGTTACCTACACCGCTTCCACGAAACAATTACAACATATGAATTCTTAGTAAATATTTATGAAGAAAGGAAATTTACCACTGGAGACATCTAAGTGTATTTATCCATGCTAAAGGTCCCATTGCTAGCCATACTAGTTGTACCAGAGGTACTGTTTCAGGTATTGACCCTTATGAATATTTTTGTTTATTCTCTAAAAATGTATTGCTTTCCCTTAACTGCAAAGATTTTAAAAAATAGTGAGAAAGAAAAAAACAATTAGACTTAAGAAAAAATAATGAGTTACTTGCTAAAGAACAGAAAAGAAATATGAAAATGTACATTTTACTTACAGAAGTCAGTGGGACCATACAAAAGACAGAGTTAGTTTCATAAATAGTCAACATTGCCTCAGAAGTGGGTTAGTTTCATAATATTAAGAAATATTTTAACTGCAGAGGTACAAAGGAGACACAAGATTATGGAGTTGTGTTAGACAAAGGAGTAATAAACCATATAAATTCTCTACACAGGAGTGCTAAGAAACAATAAAGAGTTTAAAAAGTCAGGGCTTATTGATTTAGGCCAAAGAAGGATTTCAAAGTTTTTCACCATGACACATTAAAAAAAGCAAAGGAAAGGAATATAGGTGTTAAGGAGACTGAGGAATTAATTTTTCGTAAGTTTTTGTTGATACTTTCTGTTCCATCATGAACCTTGACAAGAGCTAGTAAATAGCTTCAGCTTGTTGGCCACCCAGCTTGATTTGAATGTATACAATTCATTGTACATTATTCAAAGACCCAGAAATACAGGACATCTTGTTTGACCTGTGCTATAACCCCACAGAATTTTACCCAGCTGAGACCTATAATTTATGCTTGAATAACACATACAATTACATTTCTCCTACAGCTTTTTCCTGACTCTTCTGAGAAACAGCTAGCATCATTACAGAACTTTCTGAACTCCTGAGAGAACAGGAAAACCCAGAATGACAAAATCTTAAGACAGAATAGTACTTCGCCATCAGTCCTGAATAACTATGGCTAAATCAGAGTGAAAATTATTTTGATGTAATTATTCATGTGTGTAGCATTCAGAGGATTATCTCTTTGCTCAGTGAAATGTGATCCAGCCTTGTAGTGAGACAGTGCAGTAGACCGTAATGAGGAAACAGTGATTTCAAGCGGAATTCAGGCATTTACCATCGGGTTTTGTTGTAGAGACCCATATGTTAGCATGAGTGACCGCTGTTTAACCTGAGCGCATACTGTGGCTTCCTTTAACAATACCACCTCTACGTCATAGCATTATAGAATAGTCTGGGTTGGGCAGGATCTTTAATGGTCATCTGGTCTATCTCCCCAGCAATGAGCAGGGACATCTGCAATGAGATCAAGTTGCTCAGAGCCCTGTCCAACCTGACTTTGAATGTTTCTGGGGACAGGGCATCTACTACTTCCCTGGACCATCTGCTGCAGTGCTTCACTAGCCTCACTGTAAAAAATTTCTTCCTTATACCTAGTCTAAATTTACCTTTTTCAGTTTAAAACCATTGCCCCTTGTCCTATCACGACAGGCCCTATTAAAAGGTCTGTCCTTATCTTTCTTACAAGCACCCTTTAAGTATTGAAAGGCTGCAATAAGGTGTCCTCAGAGACTTTTTTTTTTTGCAGGCTGAACAACCCCAACTCTACCAGCCTTTCTTTATAAGAGAGGTGTTCCAGCCCTCTGGTCATTGTGTGGCCCTCCTCCAGATCCACTCCAACAGACCCATATCTTCCCTGTGCTGAGGCAACCACTTGTAAAAACTCATTCTATGGAGATGGGTAAGAGTGCATCACTCTCAGAGCGTATCACTCTCAGAGTGTCTCACTCTCAGTGAAGAATCTCATTGTACCATCTAAAAAGTTCAGTATTTTACAAAAGATTGATAGCTTTGTTAATTTGAAAGAATATTCTAGAAATGTGAAGAATAATGAGGCCGTTTAACTTCACCATGGATGATAACTCTGCACAGCATGTCATGATAAATAAGAAGGGGCTTATCAGATGCTGCAGAAGCATCTGAAGAGATGTAAGATTTCAATCATTTTTCTACCAATTCTGGGGTTTATAGAATAATTCATTAATTAGCCTTGCATGTCTGTGCCTTTCTTACTGGTAACCCAAAGGAATCAGCACCACCCCCATATATTTTTTTTTTAACAAAAAGAACTTCATGACACATATTTATTTAAAGTTTATCCAAAATTATATTAAAGATTTCATATAACCATTATGGACATATTTATCCCTCTTCCAAAATCAACTTACCAACTTTCCTGCATTTTCTTCTATGCCAGTCCTTTGCTTATCTTCCACAGTTCATCCTCATCTGTCCTTGTTTAACTAATGATGTCATTATTGCTTTCTAATGTACAAAGTTTTGCTTTGTTCTTCTATGAAGAACTCTTTCTCTTCCTCTAGTTTCCTGTCAAACAACTTTTCTTCTTTTTTCAAACTTTTGTTGTTGGTATTTTCTTCTCAAATTAGCAACATAAATTACCACAACACTGGCAATTTTAGACAAATTAAAAGTAGTAAGGTTTTTAAACATCATTACAAATAAATCTGAAAACATATAAATAAGGAAAAAAAAAGTTTGGTTTTGTACCAAACTTTCAAACCTTTTATTTTACAATTTTTATACTCTACATTTACCTATTTGACACTGGTTATTAGATTGGAACTGAGATGGAATGTTCTAATCCATGTATATTTTTAAATTGTCTCTTTTTTTTCCCCCTCAAATTAAAGAGTAGTACTCTATAGAGGAACTCAACAAACAACAGAAAAAAAAGAAAAAAAGGTTTTGATCAAATTAATTTATCTCTTTGACTGATCCACAGGTAATTTACATGGAACTATAATAATGATACCTAATTCATATTACAAAGCATGTCATTTCAGATTGGGGGAAACTTAAAAATGAAACCTTTTTTTTTTTTTTTTTGACTTAAAATCCTGTCAGATTAAAGCTTTTCCTTAAAGGTAATCACATTGTCTAATTATTTTTTTTAATGTTCAAAATTTAACAGTCAAATACTAGTGAAGAACTCGCTTGATAAATCTTGCTATATAATAGAACAACCCTATTGTCTTCTACATATATTACCTTTTGAGAAAAGTTAGTTATGCGTGATAGTGCTCTACAAATTTTGAAATGAAGCAAAGCCACAATTCTGTTCATATTATTCATGCATGACTTGTGGTGCAGAGCTGTAACAATGCAAACCATTTCACAAAGTCTTTAAAAGTTGAACTGGCAGAACCACTTTCTCAAGGGTTTTTCTATGCCAGCTCAATCCTTGATCTCCTTTGTGTAGAAATGCCAAGAATACCAACTTTTGTTATGAGTTCTAATAGATGTTATTTTCCTTTGGATAGCAAGTCTGAAAAGAGTGTGTCCCCTCAAATTCCATGTCTCTTGTAGCTCTTAGCATGATATTGAAACATCAGAAGTAATTCAACAAAATTGTATTGTAAATCCGAAGATAAAAGTGTGACTAATAATTAATTCTTTGGTATTTTGTCAAAGCCCTCCTCATAATTTCAAAGCTTTTGTGAATATTCATTTAACTAATTCTTCCTAAGTAGATTTTTCTTTCTATTACTAAAATGTTTGTGTGTTGATCAATAATTTCTTAAAGTTCCAAGGACATGGTTTAATTGTTATTTTTATTTAAAATTTGGTCCAAGCCCTGGTTTTCAAAAGTATATTTATTTTGAGACTCACACTAATGAATTAAATTTTTACATATATATGTTTTATGCATCAAGAAGATGAAGAAGGCTTACTTTCCATAAAAGTGTAAAAATCCAAAGCTATATTTTGTATGGCTCTGAGTAACACTTCAGCCAAAAAGCAGACTTTGTTAAAAAAAAAAAAAAAAAAGCTTTCAGTACTCTTGTTTCTTCCACTATACGTGCACAATGAAAACAGATACAGCAAATGCAGATTTAAAATCTTCTTTTCTAATATACGCTTATTACACAAGAAACTATTATCTTGCTGACTTTTAAAATCCCCAGCAATTCTTACATCTCATTCTGTTGCACGATTTATCTGATGCTCTATACATAGTTTTAAATTCATACTACAAAAATAAGCAGTCTAATTCAACATATTTATTCAGTTACAATATTTTCAGCTAGGCAGGGCTTGCAGTGGTCTGTATAGTAGCAACATCCACTGGGTATTTTTATGAAAAAATTTTATCTTGAATTTTCTTCCCTCTGTTAGTTTCAAGCGACTGTACTTGATGGTCAAGTTCCAACACACCCTCCTTTTTTGTTTTTAATATTTATAAGAATATTCAATATGTATGAGTTGTCAAAGACTGAAAGTATTCAGCCTTTCAACAAAAACTATCAAAAATTCAATTTAACATTTAATTCTTTGCACTGCAATATGAAATCAGGAGAATTTCATTTTATTCCTTTGGATATGTGAGTTTATTTAATTTGTACCTATGTCATTACTTTAGAAATGCACTTATTTTCTGGTCATGTCAATAAAAATGTAAAACAACTCACAGTACTCAGTGACCACTGTGAACAAGCGAACAAGACGAATTGAATCATGTTATTTTGCATGCTCTCAGGATGTTAAAATGTGCTATTATAGTTCTGCTGAGATAAGCAAGGCAACAAAAACATCTAGATGCATAATGAAATTTCTTGCCTATTTGCCTAGACCCCAGTCTAACAGTTATAAATGAGGAAACATATTTTACAGGACAAGGAAATTTTAAGTATTCAAGAAGGGCACGTGTGAAATGAATTATATTATGACAACACTGTTTTGAATAAGTTCACATGAGAAACCTACAGACTGCTTGTAGTCCCAGTGCTGAAGAAGAATGTGAATTTCTACTATTAAGAGGTTAAAGCCAATGTAGGATTCTTCTTGTTCAGCCTTAGAAATCTACCATACAGATATCTTTGACTTATTCCCCATAAGCTCCTTTCCTAATTATAAACAGGGAGGAATAGGCACTTCTAGGGAAATAAAGTTGGATTGTATTTCAGACATCAATGTTAAGATAAAACAGACTGTGCCTTTGAACTTCCTGTTTCACTGTGGATTATAACAGAAGCCTAGGGTGGAAGCTCAGATGCTGATGCCTAAATAATAGACACTTCTCTTCCAAGGCCCAGAGACCTTAGAGGGTACCTTTCAGAAAGTTGTAACTAATTTAATTTGTTGTAAATAACAAATTGTTCCTTTACCACATTTACCCATTTAGAATTTTTATCTAATCCCAGTCTGAGTGAGGCTGCTTTTGATTTATTCCATAGGAAACCCCCTGGCAAGCTATGACACAGCCCACTTTATCTCAAAAACATCAAATAGAAAAAACAAACAAGAAAAAAAACCCCAAAACACCAAACACACACACAAATAATAACAAACAAACCAACAAAATCCAGCCCAAATATCTAAAAAGTGATTCATTATTAGAGACATGGGGATGTGGAAAACAGCTGGAGCATGTCCTATGCATTCTATGTATGGTCAGTCTAGAAGGGATTAGCCCTACGCAGAAGCCATTCTGTATCTGGAGGCTAAGATTGATCCAGGCATTAATACCTTAGGCAGCATAGAGGTCACCAGATTAGTACATAAGTATTAGGGATAGATGGTTACCTAGAGAGAAATTCTGTCTGCCTACGTTTAGACACCTGTCAGGACAACAGATTTGTACAGCTCAGCAGCAGACTATCTCTATTTATAGAATTTATAGAGCGCTTCTGGAAAAATGATTCAGACAAATGTTCAGGAGCATGTCATGAAAGTATACCTCTATATATGTACATAGCTCTGCGACACATCTTTCAGTGTCTACTAATGCAGCTTCCATCACTTTGCAACCTTGTTAGTGCATAAGTTTAGGTCAAAGAAAGATGAGTTTTCTTTATTTGATTACTGGGAATTTCTAAGCTATTTCTTCTTCTTCAAACTTCACACCCATTTACAATTTATCCCATTTGTCAAAGTTCTTCAAAATGCCTTAATATTTAAGTATACAGGCAGATATCTGGAGGTATTTTCAGAAATTCTAGGACAATTAGTTTCTCCTTAATTCATTGAGATTAGTTTTTTTGAAAATCCTGTCAAACATCCCCCAACACCTTAGTGAGAATAACAGAATCAGTTCATGACCATCAGTGTTGGTGTTTAGCTAGACTACACCCTCCTGCAAAAAACAAAGTTTTCTCAAATTCTTCACAAACATCCATAGGAATAAGTCCCTGAAACCAATACTCAGAGAATGCATAAATATCCACTTGGGAGTATCCTAGAATAGAATTATGACTTTCACAAAAAATTTGAGTTATGTGTCAAATCCAAAGATTTTGGCTTCTTCACTTTTCTTCCTAAAAAAGGATGATTTGCAAATGGAAAATTTACCCCAAGAAATAAGTAATATTGGGACCTTTTCCGAAGACAAGTCTTGCAGCATTTACACAGACAACATTCACTTTGTCTATTGCTGTCTGTTCAGTTACAGATCACTATCTTTGGCAAGCATGCTCTTGCAGATTATTGCTGTCATTAATATAATTATTATTACTTTTAGTACTAGTGGCATGAAGTTACTTGAAATAAAACCCCAAATTGAAATAACTAAGTTTTGGTGAAGCCTACATCCAAACACATAGTTACACCACATACACTTTGTTTTTTATCTGAAAAAATTTACATAATTCACCTCCATTTTTACACATTCCATTCAAAATAATATATACTTACACAGATAGTGCAGTTGAGTGCACCCTCAGCAAGCTGGCCAATGACACCAAGCTGGATGGCACAGTTGCCGTGCTGGAGGAAAGGGATGACATCCAGAGGGATCTTGACAGGCCTGAGTGGTGGGCCCATGCAAACCTCATGAAGTTCAACAAGGCCAAGTGCAAGGTCCTGCATCTGGGTCGGGGCAACCCCCAGTATCAATACAGGCTGGGCAGAGAGAGAATTGAGAGCAGCCCTGAGGAGAAGGACTTGGGGGTATTGATGGATGAAAAGCTCAGCACGGCTCAGCAATATGTACTTACAATCCAGAATGTCAACCATGTCCTGGGCTACAACAAAAAAAAGCACAGCCAGCAAGCCAAGGGAGGCGATTCTCTCCCTCTGCTCCACTCTCGAGAGGCCCCACCTGCAGTACCTTGTCCAGCTCTGGGGCCAACATAAGAAGGACATGAACCTGTTGGAGCACAGTCAGAGGAGGGTCACAAAGATGATCAGAGGGCCAGAGCATCTCTCCTGTGAAGACAGGCTGAGCGAGTCAGGGTTTTTCAGCCAGGTGAAAAGAAGGCTTCAGAGAGTCACCTTCTAGCAGCCTTTCAATACTTAAAGGGGGTTTAAAAGAAATATAAGGATAGACTTTATAGTAGGGCCTGTAGCAATGGGACAATGGGTAATGGTTTTAAACTAAAAGAGGTTAGATTGAGATGAAATATTAGGAAGAAATTCTTTACTGTGAGGGTGGTGAGACACTGGAACAGGTTGCCCAGGGAAGCTGTGGTTGCTCCATCCCTGGAAGTGTTAAAGGTCAGGTTGGATGGGGCTTTGAGCAACCTGATCTACTGGAAGGTGTCCCTGCCCATGGCAAGGGGACTGGAACTAGATGATATTTAATGTCCCTTCCAACCCAATCCATTCTATGATTCTATGATTGCATATACGCTATCATAAAATAAGACAGAACAGCGACAATTTTTTGTTTTGTTTTTTTCTATAGTACCTGTTAAACACATGCAGAAACTATGGAACTTCAGGAATTTCAGGAACTATCCTGAGGTTCTCTAAATCTCTTTCCAGTAGAAAGACCAAAAAATTTATTATGTTCTCTAGACTATATTTATGCCTATCCTAATTTCTAATGAGTAGTTCAAGTAGTAAATTCCTTATAATTACCAATATTGAACGTTTATGTTTAAAGTCAACATATTGTAACACACTTTCTTTTACAGGAAAACTCTTTGAAATGTCTTTTCATTTTCAAACTCAGGTTTTTTGAAAGAACTCTGCAGGTTTACATTTTTTCACATTTTCTTCTTGAGCTTTTAAATCTGTAGCATCATATCAGAGAAAAGATGATGGGATTTTATTGACACCAAAATGTCTCTCCCAGTGCAAAAGACATAATCTGTCCCCCAGTAAAAGGAAAATATATGGTAATGATTCTGTGTTTATAACCAGCTCTTGTTTTATAATTCAGTTCTTTCAGGAATGGTCACAGAAATGTTTCAGGGATAAGTTATAAAATATATTCTGTTTCTTACAAAATCTGTCCAGTTTTATAGGTATGAAAAGAGACATCAGACATAAATAAAGCACGGAATGAACAGTTTTGCAAATGCTGCATATAAGCTACAATAGCAATTTTCTATTTATGCCCAACTGCAACTTCTCTGTTAAATGTCAAGCTCTAAACTCCAAATCAGTATAAAGCTACCTGATAAGAAACATTGATCGAAGCAAGAGAAAACAGCATTTGGAGGTTCCTAGCAGCACCACATTTCCTTTATTTATCTTCCAAGCAGTTAAATCACTCTAACTGCTAACACAGCACTAGACAGAAAACTAGAAACACGGCACCTGTCTTTAGGCACTCCTAAATTAGATATTATACTTCAGAGTAGAAAGGTAAGTTCTATGTATATTCAAGAGGGAAGCAGAATCCTCTAAGTAATGATTAACACTACACAAAATCTCAATCACAATCTTGAGATGCCAGCCTTACAGTAAGTCACAGATGATGTTTAAGTTCCTAAAGTAGGCATGCCATTTACATTGGTAGCTTGGCAGTACAAATTAGTTCCTCAAATTGTTTTTCTGTTAGTAGCTAAGGATGAAATCCAAAGAGCTAATGTGACTGATATATCTCAGCCAAAATCTGAAATCCAAATTGAACAACCTCGTGAACATTCACTTCATGGCTTAGAAGTCTGCAACTTTTTATGCCAATCTGTTGTCACCACAGAGCCTAGTTTGAACATTACATTTATAAACTTGCCAAAATCCCAAAACATCTGAACATCTAAGCATTATCTTGTGCTTGTGAACTTGCATAAGTAGAAATCCATGTACCTTGATCGTGAATGAAATAGGAAAAAACCCAAGAAATTATTCTTGTCCTAGTTTCAAACAGGGATTGAGTTAATTTCCTTCTTAGTAGCTGGTGCAGTGCTGTTTTTTGGATTTGGTGTGAGAACAATGCTGACAGCACACTGATGGGTTTGGTTGTTGCTGGGTCCTGTTTATACTAAGTCAAGGATTTTTCAGTTTCTGTCCCTGCCAGCCATAGCGCTGGAGGGGCATGGGAAATTGGGAGGGGACACAGCCAGGACAGCTGACCTAAACCAGCCAAAGGGATATTCCATACCATATGACGTCACGCTGAGTATATAAGCTGGGGGAAGAAGAAGGAAGGGTGGGACATTCAGCATTATGGCATCTGTCTTCCCAAGCAACTCTTACACGTGCTGGAGCCCGGCTTCCCTGGGGATGGCCCAACACCTGCCTGCCCATGGGAAGCGGTGAATGAATCCCTTGCTTTGCTTTGCTTGTGTGTGTAGTTTTTTCTTTAGCTATTTAACTGTCTTTATCTCAACCCACTAGTTTTCTCACTTTTACTCTCCCGATCCTCTCCCCCATCCCACTGTGGGGGCAGTGAGCAGGTGGCTGCATGGGGCTTTGCTGCTGGATGGGGTTAAGCCATGACAATTCTGTAGCTCAGTGATGAATGAACTCTTATGGGGCACATCTTCTTTCTGCCATTTCTTATTTGTTGACTTAGCTATTTTCCTGTACAGCATATTCTTTGCTTGAAAATCAGCTAGCAGGGCCTCTGTACAGAAGAGAGATTCAAGAGTGTGTTTTCCCTACATTATACTATAGGATCCAATTCTTCTCCAGGCTGCTCCAAAAGTGACATTCTAGTGACGTGACAGGGCAGAAATATACAGAGACATTACTGTATTACTCAAAATAGTACAGGTTCATGAGGTCTACTTGGCATGGATTATTAGCCTGAATATTTCACTGTATTCTTGATGAACAGATACTACTCAAGTTCTCAAATTTATCTGGGCAACCGTAGATTAGAGCCGTTTGCCCATGTCGTGCTGCATGATGCAGAAAGTCATTGACATGCAGTTTGAGATGTGATTTCACTCACAAAACCCTGGCATTTGATTTAGCTTTCTTTTTAAGATCTGGCTTTTATTATTTTGCAAGCTGAACAGTTAGCAGCCTTCTGTCTTTTAGCACATAGACCACAAGAATAAATGGTACATTAATACTGGGACAAGCCACACAAGTCATATGAAATTCATTGGAAGGTAAAGGATATCAGACTGAAATATTAGTACTGTACTGGATAGTGTACAGTATGCTGTCTAATACTCAGTTCTTAAAGATAGCACCTACCTGAGAGTAGGTACACCAAAAAGTAGGCTTAGCAATATGCCTTTTTTTCTCTTCCCTTTTTTTTTTTGGTAACTAAGCAAACAATATATACTACCTCTTGATTATAAAGGTTCTGCAACTTAAGTATTAAGTGGACTTTTGCATGTTAATAAAACATCACCTGGCATTAAAATATTATATTAGCAGGGCACAGAACTTGTATGTCAAGATATAATTAAAAAAAAACAACCATAAAAATCTGATACAATTCATTTCCAATGTTACATCCAGACTGAAAGTTTTCAGAGAAACATTTCATTTCCTACTAACTAGCCAGATTTTTTTTTTTTTTTACAATGTATGTAATGAAAAAGAAACCCAAAACTTCTCCTTGTAGATGTTCTAAGTACTTACTATGTGTCAAGTGAGACTATTACTGATCATATATTAATCTGCCTTTCTCTGTTTAAATATGTTGAGGAAGATGAAGCTATCACTTATGGAAATAACTTGTTATCAGTTAAAAATGGTGTTATGTTCCTCCAGATAATTTTTTTTAAAAGTGTAACATTATCTATTTTGTGGTGAGGGTTTTTTCTTTGTTTTGTTTTTGTAATATGATTATGAGAAAATTATACCTTTTATTTTAAAATTTACTCTTTTACTTGAGCAAGCTAAGTCATATTTTGTAGCTGTTGTGTATTTTAGTTTGGAAAGAGAACATGTCTTCAGGGATGAATTGTGTGAATTCCTTCTTTGAAATAATGTCAAAAGAGTATTTAGTAGAGTTCTAACAAAATATATATCCATAAGCCAATGGGAGTCAGTAAGATTATTGAAGTACCTTGAGGGGATAACCTGAAGACCTCTGCTGACAATACAGCTTTTTGCTATGACAGAATGCAAACCCTGCAGTTGATCTGTAGATCCATTTGTATTTGAAATGATCCTGTGTATTTTTAAAATAAGTTTTCAGATAACAGGCTTAAGTAATTTCATCCATTTGATTGAGGGAATTTAGGGCACTATTGAAACTGTTCTCCCAAATAATTATTACCTGACAGCACACACAAATTCTGGTCTTCTCAGGTATTTTTTTATTCAACCTCTGTTACTCTCAAAGTGCCTACATATGCTTCAGGAACAGAACTTCTGAATGCAGTGTATAATTTTTCCTTTGCCTTGTTATCTAGGAAACAAGTTACCCAACAGCTTGTTTAAAATTAACTATAATTCTTTGCTTTGAAAAGAACCAGGAACTGAATAGATCCAGCACTACAGAATGGTCTGGGAAATTCCAGTGTTTTCCTTATGACCACTTGACATTTTTCTGTAGATAAATACTTCCTCACATTTTAGGAAAATAGCAAATGAGTAAATGTTCAGATACACATGTAATAAAGCGCTTGGAACTTATTTGGTTTTATTCTCCATTTTTACTAAGAAAGTAGTTAAAATGACAGACTTTTCAAAGACACAGATCACAGGCAAAACAGATTTGATTTTGAATGGATATCATTCCCATCCAAAAGCCTGGGAGTAATGACATCTTTTTGGAACTCAAATATCATGCAGTTTATAAGAAGCTGGAACCAAAGCACATGACCCATCCTAACAGATTTTAGCTACTATTAAAAAGGGTACGTTTCACAGTCAGTGGCTTCAGTTCCTTCAGCAGTTTGCTCAGCTTCTAAAAATTCTACAAGCCAATAACCATGGACACCTGCAGCTTTTCCTCCCAAAATAAGACAATATTTTCTTCACCTGTTTTCTCCACAGCAAATGAAATGAATTATTTATTTATGAATTTATGAAATAAAATTAAATGAAAATAATCTTCTTACATATTACCTTTATCGCATTTCTTTATAAATACTATTAGGTGTGTGTTAAAGATTTATTTTCAATGACAACTAAAAGCATCTCCTCATATAATAGATCTGAAATTATTAGGCAAAGCTGTACACAGATATCAATATTTTTTTCTTTATTTCTGCTTATAATGTTTGCATACTTCTAACAAAAATTACACTTTTTTTTTTTTGTATTTCCTTCCAAAATAATTACTGAATATTTATTCTAGATTGCTTTCTGAAGAGGCCCAAAAAATTTTTAGTCTATTAAATATTTCCTTATAAAAATTATTTTAAAAATAATTCTTAAATTCTCCTGTAAGTTACAATGTATCAGGTGCTTTTTTCTGTTTGTCTTCTACATCACAGCAAAGCAAATGTAGGTCATTCCTGACTGAGAGTGGCTAACGCCTCTTATTTAGAACAACAACTTCACTGAAATCCACAAATTAAATAGTTGGACTTTCAGGAGCATGTAAAACTGAATTAATTTCCTGACTATCTAGGTATACATCTCTTTTTACTTGCAATCAAGTAGGTTCTCAAAACCCAACAGAATCTAGTGAAGTTGTTTGAAAGACTTGCAAAGGAAGTGTTAGCTCTTTCATACAGCAAGATTCATCTTCAGGTAAGTAACATGCTTCTCTGGGCTATAGACTCCTTGACTGTATCACTTAAATGTGGAATGGTTTTCTGATGATATAGAATCAATATAATAGTTCGTGCGCAGCTTCCACTGCAAAGAAGCGGACAAGTAGCACATGGCTACAATTCCACTAAATCCAGTAGCTGTCAAGTTGCTATACTGAAATTTTGGAAAAGCCAATGAACAGGAAATGCATTTTCCTTTTGTTGAAGAGGAAAAGAAAGGAATAAGGCAGCTCAGCATTCCAATTTTCTACTTGTGTAGTGCACCCCTCAGTGTAGTAAAGCACTGCTAACACATTTTTTTTTTAAAGTAAGCTTGAAAATATTTTTTTAATAGGCACAGCACAAATAATTGAAGATTTTAACAGAGAGGCAGTTGTTAGCTGAAGCATTGCTTTAATATACATTTCCACAGTTAGCTAAAGCCCTATGGGTTCACAAAAGGGTATCAAGAATTTTGAATTACTCAGATGCCTGCGTACAGTTAACTGCTGCGTGAATCCTGTGGTGTTGTGGTTTAACCACAGCCATCAACTCAGCACCACATAACCACTCACTAACTCTCCCCATGACAGGATAAGGGCAAGAATCTGAAGAGTAGAAGTAAGAAAACTCATAGGCTGAGATAAAGACAATTAAAAGCCACACACACAAGCAAAGCAAAACAAGGGATTCATTCACCATTTCCCATTGGCAGGCAGGTGCTCAGCCATACCCAGGAAAGCTGGGCTCCATTATGCATAATAGTTATTTGAGAAGACAAATCAACTCCAAAAAAAATCAACTCCATCACTTCAGAAATCCCCTCCTTCCTTCTACTTCCTTCATCTTTATATGTTGAGCATGACATCATATGGTATGGGATATCTCTTTTGTCAGTTGGGGTCAGCTGTCCTGGCTGTGTCCCCTCCCAACTTCTTTTGCAACCCCAGCCTGCTCACTGGTGGGGTGGGGTGAGAAACAGAAAAGGTATTGACTGTTGTTAACTAAAAAACCCCTGAATTATCAACGCTATTTTCAGCACAAATCCAAAACATAGCCCCATACTAACTACTATGAAGAAAATTAACTCTATGCCAAAACCAGCACATGCAGTTAGCAAAATATTCACTATCATAAATCATCTGTGGATGACAGAAGTGGCTTGTATCCAGCAAAGAAATAATCCCTTGAAAATTATGCTAGCATTTTGTATTTCTCCAGTTCTGACAGAATTAACGGCCATTTGATATCCAAGAAAGAAAAGTAGATGTCTATAATTCTGATAATATGTAAAGCAGTAGATCAAAAGCGAATAGACGATGGAGGTTTTGGGTTTTGGTTTGGTTTTTGGACCAAAGTAGAAGTTCCTTTATTCAAGTAGAAGGCAAGATTTTGAAATAAATGTTGTGGATATAACCCTGGTGATTGAAATATTTCCTTTACTACACTGTTTGTAAACTGACAATGTAGAGTAACCTAGAGTAAACTTTTGTCAGAAATATGAGAATTATTTTTTTCTTACATTCTCAATGTGTGGCTGCAAAGACGTGATCAGAGTAAGTTGGGAAAAAACCCATCTATTTCAAGAAAAGTAAAACCCAGAAAAAGAGTGACTTGAGCCAAGTGAGAAAACAGTGGGATGGGATGACAAGCAAAAGGAAGACAAGAGAGACCTTATAATTAACAATGCAGGGCTGAAAGTGAACCAGCCCAAGAGCATACATGTAAATAAAGAACTGCTTACAGGAAATTATAGGAGAAGCCCTGGTACCTTCTCTGTGAAGTCAGCATCACCAGGTGCCTTTCTAAAGTACCTGTAAACAGCATGGGGAACAAAAGGATGGAATTAGAGGCCTGCATACAGTTGAAGGGCTATGATCTCAGTGGGATCATGGAGCTGTGGTGAGGTAGCTAATATAAATGTGTGATGCTATAGATGGATATAGCGTCTTTAGGAAGGACAGAGCAGGACAGCGAGAAGAGATGCCTACCCTTTTGTAAGAAAGCAGTGTGAGTACATGAAACTCTGCCTAGGAACAGGTGGTGAACAAGCTGAGATGTTACAGATCAGGATTAAAGGCCAGATCAATGTAGGGGTCATCATTCTGGGTATATTGCAACTAATGGAGGAGGCATCACATTTGCAGAGTCTGGTCCTTATGGTAGACCTTAACCATCTTGAAATCTGCTGGAAGGGAAGCACTGCAGAGCAGAAGCAGTTAGGGGGGTTTCTGGGAGTGCATTGATGACAACTTCCTGACAGAAGCAACTGAAGAAGCAAAAAGGGGAGATGCTTTGCTGGACCCCATACTTACAAATAAGGAGGGCTGGTCAGGAACATGAGGGTCAAGGGCAGCCTTGGCTGTAGTGATCATAAGATCATGGAGTTCAGGATCTTAAGAGAAGGAAACCAGACAAAAAAGCAGGATCACAACCCTAGACTTCAGGATAGCAGACTTTGACCTGTTCAGTGATCTGCTTAGAAGCATCCCATAGAATATGGTCCTGCAGAGGAGTCCAGGAAAGCTGGCTGATTTTCAGAGGATTCTCTCCTCCAAGCTCAAGAACAGGCAGTCCTAACAAGTAGGAAACAAAATAAAGGCAGATGGAGGCCTTCATGGATGAAGAAGGAGTTCCAGAATAAGCTTACACATAAAAAGGAAGCCTAGAAGAGATGGAAGCAGATTCATAAACCCCAAGAGGAATTTAGAGACACTGTCAATGCCATGCAGGAATGAGATTAGGAAAGCCAAAGCTCATCTGGACTTGAAACTTGTGAGAGATATGAAGGGCAACAAGACAAGTTTTCTACCAGTTTATCAGCAGCAAAAGGAAGGCATGGAAAATGTGGTTTTGCTACTGAATGGAGCAGGGGACATGGTGATGAAGGAAACAGAAAAGAGATACTCCATGCCTTCTTTGCCTTGGTCTTTACAGAGGAGATGGGTTTCGGAAATCCCAGACCTCTGACCAACAGGGAAGTCTGGAGCAGTGAAGACTTTCCTCTGGTAGAGGAGGCTCTGATTAGGGAACATTTATATGAATGGGACATATGTAAATCCACAGCATCTGATGAGATGCACCCATGAATATAGAGGGAGCTGTCTGATGCAATCTGGTACACCAGATTGTTGTGCTGCCATTTAGAGGGACTTGCGCAGGCCAGGAAATCAGGCCGAGAGGAACCTCTTCAAACTCTACAAGGCAAAATGCAAAGTCCTGTGCCCAGGAAGGAATTCCCCCAGGCACCAGTACAGGCTGGGGACTGTCTTTCTGGAAAGCAGCTCAGCAGCGATAGACCTCAGATCTCAGCGGACAGCCAACTGTCCATGAGCCAGCAATAGGCCTCTGCAGCAAAGAGGGGTAATGTGCTGCTTAGGGAGTTGCCAGCAGGTGAAGGAAGGTGATCCTTCCCCTCTGCTTAGCACTGGTGAGACACAGCTGCAGTGCAGGGCTCTGAAGTGTCTCACCACCCTTATCTCAAATAATTTACTGCTACCAGGAAGGAGTAATTTCTTTCTTAGAAAAAGTAGTGTCTTACTATAATACTTCTTCAACTAATACAGAGAAAACTTTAGTATAGTCAATCTTTTTACTTTGCTGTCCCAGTTTGACCCTCAATCCATTGCTAAGAGCTTCATGAGCAGAGTCGCATAACCAGGAGCAACCCCGTTGACTTATGTTAGTGCTTATAGTTATCGAGTTTCATCTTTTTTTCAGGGTTTTATGCAACATTCCATCATTAGTATTAGTTTTAAGAAGAACTATTTGGTTTTAATAGCAAAATTCCTTAGAGAGAGCATTATAAAAGTCCACTTATTTCCAGTTACTAAACTACTTTTCAAACTTCAGTCCAATGGCACTGTGGTGGTTCACGGCAATAAAATTTAGATTTAATAGCAATTTCAAATGTATTATTTTTAATTAATAACGGAAACCCTAATAAACATACAATATAAGCTAAACTTGTAGAAATAATCAAAGCAAAATGTAAAACGATCTTCATATCCATTGGCAAGTAAATCTCTGATCTGTAAACCACAGGAAATCTCTTTATTGCAACATTGTTAGCAATTTCCTCATATGGCTATCAGCATAACAGCAGAATAAGCAGCCCTGGAACACTTTTGCAAATATTTATGAGTGAACATGTTAGTTTTGTCCGTGAATAAATTCACCTGACTTTCTGTTTACCTTTTCACAAAGATGCCTCCTGGCTGGAAGAAAGGTAATGTCACCTTAATTAAGTTCTTGCCTTGGTAGCATATATTATTTATGCTTTAACATATTTATATTTAGCCTTCTCAAGCTTTCATTTCTGTCCTCCGGTGTGTGAGCTTTGTGTAACTATTAAAGGAAGCACAGCGTAAAGGTGTATGACCTGGCAATGTTTACTGTTTCTTTCCCTGTCATATCTGTTTGTATCATAGATCATTGACTCTGAGCAGCTATGTTGGCCAGCCCAAGAAGATGTAAAGGGGAAACTGTTCTTAGTTGCTTAAAACAGATTAAGCTTTTATGCATATCAAGGTCATTCCAGCTATTGCACCTCTTTTACCTTAACTGTACAGCTCTGGAGATAGTCAACAGGTAATATGTAGCTTGTAATACCTAGATCATTAAAACAAAAACAGTCATAGTGAGACTGAGTGTCGAGTACGAAAAGTTATAACGTGCCTCTCCCCATCCGCTGTAGGAACTGGGACTGGATTCCAAACTGGTGACCCAGTAGCTGAAAAAACAGTGTATTCTACCGTGTCCTTTTCCCTTGGTCAATATTAACAGTATCAGCCTCCTAATTAAACGTAATTCCTTGTGCCAGGAGTCAGAAAGTTACAGAATTCAGATGCTCCTGGAGCCCTGGAGAATATGCATCAGTGCCAGCAGCAAATCCAGCTTGCTTTCTGGACTGATACTGTTGATGTTTCAGAGTTATCAGTTACTGAAATTTGTTTCTATCCAGTGCACAGTTGCTCCTGTAAAAGAGCTGATAGCTATGCCTCCGCTTTAACTGTCTGGACAGTAGTTTCAACACCAGAAAATTAAACTTGGCCCTATCGTTTCATTCTGAGAGAAGTGGTACCTCTTCAGAGAAGAAACAGAGAATATACACCACACAGACACAGACACAAACCATGGTGCCCACCCCCAGGTCTGACACAAGCACACACACAGTTGTCCTTGGCTGCTGCTGTCCAAAAGCTAAAACTTCTGATTCTGAACTTCTCTGCTTTCCCTGTTTGCCCTCTGAGCTGGTTACCAAACTCAGCGCTGAGGAACAGCCATCTTCATAAGGAATGCCATCCTGCCTCTTTAGGCTGACGAGACATGGCTCAGGGTTATAACACCGCTCTCATGTAAGTGACCAACTCAGACACCTAATTTGCTGAAGTCCTCACTTAGAGCAGATGAATTCCACACATGGACACCTTGCTGCAAAGGGACATCTTCTCCAGACTACTCAGTGGAAACTTTTTCAACATGCAACACTAATGACTCACACCTTTGAGAGTAATGTGCCTTTATGCACAGTTTGAAAACACAGACAGTTATGGAATGTGCAGCTGAATGGCTAGTCGCAGTCATCACGGATGGGAACAGATAGTTAATGTGCATGTGTTCAAGGTGTAATTTAATAGAGAACTTTATGAAATCAGTAAAATGGTTGCATTTTTTAAAACTATTATATTTTCTTAGAAATAAAGTGAATGTACCATTACATTATAAATCTACCACAAGTCTAGAAATGTCCACTGTTCCATTGTGTGTATGCTTTCAAATAGAGTTCTCTATGTTCTCAACAGAGCTTCACATTGTACATTGCTCTTTTTCCTGAAAAGGAAACTATACTAATTTATTGTATCTTAATTTATCCACCTTAAAACTGATGAGTTTTTATGGAAAAGAATAATAATCAGTGTTCTATGGCAAGTAAATAGGGGACATATTTTATTTGCATTTTATATAAAACCTTGATCATACAGGTTGAATCTTGATGGTAACTATAATCGTCTTGGAGGGCTTCTGTTTTCTGTGGGTTGGTCACTGATTGTTTGGGGGTTTTTTCAATTTTGTATGTAGAAAAAGAACACTTCCATAATAACATTTTATGAACTGCTGAAATCTGAATTAATAAACACAATTAGACAGAAAAAATAAAACAAAACTCTCCATCTATATATGTACATGTGATTTTAAGCTTAAAAAAAGGAGGAAGTAATGAATGTGTCAGATATGTCCTGGTTTTGAAGCAGTCAATATTTTGGTTGTCACTGTTTCTCATGACAGCGAAACAACAGTTTTCCTATACTGACTTCAGTTGCAATGTCATATAAAATTGCATGCCACAAATCTATGCCAAGGAAATTATCTTTGTTATGACTACATGATGTTATTTCTGATTTTTCTTGGAATGATCCTTATGAAATATACACTTGATTAGAAAAGAAAGTACAATAAATATAGCATGGCCTCATAGTTAAAATGAAAAGTATAAAAACATGTATACTTTCATTGTTACAGGAATAACACCTACTAAACTATTAACTGGCTTTACACCTAATAAGAATTACTGAACATTATTCAAAGATTGCATTATTTCTTTTAATAAAAAAATCCTGACATTCAAAAACAATTCTTTGGTTAATTGCTTTCCTAGATGTGTCCTTGATCAAACATCACAGCAAATCATTTCTAGAGATGCGTCAAATTAACAGGTATACAAGTCATCTGTGGAGGCTCTCCTGCCCTCAGGCAATGCATTTTGAGACTGTAAATTAAAGGAAGGGTAGTAAACCCAGTATGCTATGCACATAATGAGCACATCTTAATCTCTCTTTAAATAAACATGTTTTAAACATATCACATACCATGATTTCCCAGCTTGAAGAACTTTCTTGCGTTCCCCCCTCCTTAACTATTTGCTTAAACACTAGAACTCAAAAATTTCTACACTGCACTGATTTTACAGCGTATCTCTATCATGACATCTATAAGACAATAATTTATGACTTCTAATTAAATAGGAATCTGGGTTCATTTGTCCTTACTCTGTTTAATCTTCAAAAGTACTAATTTTAAAATTAAATTTGCATTTTTCTGGACTAATTTGTTTCAACATTCCTTTTCATTGTGCCTTTTGGAGATTGTGAAAGGATACACGGGGCTGTGTATTCTTAGGTATTGGTTTAGTCTAGAAAAATGACTTAGACATTGCAGACAGAGAGTTATGTTGAACACTGGTTCTTACAATTAAAAAAAAAAAAAAAAAAAAAAAAAAACAAAGCTTCACCTTATCAATATTGATGATAATTTAAGACCTGTGTTATGGAAAGTTCCTGAAAAGCCCTTGCAGAAGGTCAGGAAAGCTACCCCTGTCAGTCAATATGAATTCTGCAGATTTTTTTGACTACCATGTCTAAGCAAGAATTTCCTGGAAGCAGTTTTAGCTTGTAATATTCTTTATATTCCAATCTAGAATTACTAGAAAATACAATTTTTACTGTAGAATCTATGTTTAATCTTTTAACAGAGACATCATTTACCTATTCTGTCTCCAAATTTTCAAAGGAGAAGTAGAGCAGCTGAGAAGAGAAGGAAATGTGAGAGAACTGTGTGTATATAGCATTTGCCCAGAGCTGATGCCTGGGTGGGACATTTAGCTTGGACATCTTGAAGAATCAAGCAATCAATCTTCTTAGCTTGAACACTAAGAAGAATCTATGGATTCTGCAATCCAGATGTAGACCTGGTTTCACCTCTTTTGCAGCTGTAGCTTTGCTTTCACCTCTAAAAAAGCAAACAAATGAAAAGTAAAATTACCTATAACATCATGCTGGACTTTAGCTTGATGACAGTAATGCCTGAAGTTATTCCACTATGGGAGTAAGATTCACAGTTATGGACCATTTCCTGAGATGATGCCTCCCAGATTTCTGAATCATACTTTTGCCATTGACATTTGCATTATTTCACTAAGAATAATCCTATGGTAGAAACAAAAGATAAGCAGAACTATTTTTGATGATTTGAACACATCTGAGTAAATAAGGGCCAGAACCGAGATTCCGCAAATCTTGGAGATTACAATTATGGGATTCATTGACAAACAATGTCTAATTCTGTTTTGTGGATGCATCCTTAATTTCATATACACAGAATGTTAAAGACAAGCTATTTTCTCATCAGAGTTAATGGCACATCCGATATTATATTTGAAATTTGAGCACTGAAGTTATTTTCCTGATCATGTGATTATCTTTCTAGTTACTGACTGATAGCTGAAACATCAGAAGAAGAGGAAGATCTCTCAGAACAAAAGCAAAAAAATATTCTAACTAGGAAAGAGAATCCATGTACTAATAGTTATGGATAATTCCATTCTGGTATAATTTCTTCAGACTTTCAGTGTTTGTGGATAATTCATAGGTATACTAGTCATTGCTCAATTATCCGTAAACAGTCACAATTGCAGAGAATAAAATTCTAGTTCATTAGTGTCTTGAAATGTCTTGTCTGAAAAATTCTCAAGAAGGTTTAGTCTGGGCTATAGTTTAACTCTTTGTGCAGTGGGGAATAAAACAATCAGTGAAGCGATGTGATCCTAATTTACTGTACTTTGATTCTCAAAGTATCTCTCATGTCTTCCACTCAAACAGAAAGAATAAGTTGCTTAAAAGGTGCTTGAAAAAAAAAGAAGTTAAAAGTATTTAAAGGCTAGACCCAAATAAAAACATAAGTCTGAAACCAAAGTTTCTAAGACCTATATGATCTGCAGATTCTCAAAAACTGAGGCTTATGGTGAATAAATTTCAGTAGTGGCCTTCCCTCTCTTAGAATGGATACCACTGCACTTAATGAGAAGTCAGAAGTCTCAGTAAGACTTTAAAGGTGACATACTGTTCTGTATGGGTCTCTGCCCCTGGCAGGGCCTATGCAGATACAGAAAGTACGTAGGGAGATGTTTTGGCTCCCTGAAAGGTCCAAACTAATATGATGTTATAAGGACGTGGTATATTCACTGAATGAGGCCTCTTCTAAAAAAAAACCAAAAACTGTGATCTAATTGTTTACATATGGCAAATAAAGGAAGTACTGCTTACTTTTTTTTTTTACAATGTTTTCTTACACAACAGAAGTCTGAAGTGCTTTTTTTCACTATATGTTGACTTAGTGCAACTATGATATTGTGATTTGTTCTTCTAATAAACATAATCCAACAACCACAACTGACAAAAATATTAAACATTCAAACTCTGCATTAACTTCTTAGTTCTTTGTGGAGAAGTTTAATAGAAATTAACTGCTTCAACATAACAATAGTTTGGAAATGCCTGACCTTGACAGTTTTATTCTATGTGTAGCCTAACAGCAAAAGGCTTAGCAGAACAGTTATAGGTATGCATAACATTAGATATATTCTGAAGCTGCTTCAAAGTGAGACAGAAAAAATCTGATCCATTCTATCAGTTCTGTCCTGGAGGAGACAAGATACACAAGTGCATGAATGTTTGCTTCAAAATCATTGGCTTTGTAGGCCAATAGTAGTATGTTGTTTAAACAGTGGTTATGCAGTGCTACACACAGAAGCCTGTAGGCTATAACCACACAGTGCTCCAGTGTACTCTAGATCTATACCCAAGCTAGGTCTCAGTGAGAGGTTGTCCTGGAATCAGTTGTACCTATTCAAGACAGTCAGCAATTTAGTGCTAACCAACAGTGATTATAACAACCAACTCCTGAGAGAGGGTCAGTATTTTCCTGCCAAGGTGTATTGTGATTTTTTGCCTACTTACCTGAGGAAAGTGCTAAAGCCATTTGCATTGTAATATATTGTAATAAAACATGGTGCTGCAAAACCAGATGGTTTTACCCTTATAAGTCTCTTAACCCTTATAAAATAAATTGTGTTAGATGGTATACTGCTGAGGTATCGTCTCCTGAGCAAGGTAGTGTGGGAACAGAACTATATGAATAAGAGCTAGGAAGCAGGAACGCAGACAGAAATGTGTGCACAGTTGACTCATTTCCATGGTGAAAAATCTAATAATCTGGTGTCTCTTAGAAAAAGTCCCTGGGTCTACCGCCCATCTGTTTTATTTGTGTGCACTTAATGATGAGTGAATTGTCCTATTCAGTCTCACAACTGCTGTTGGGGTGATATTCAGACTCTTTTGAAACCCATGGTGTTAGTAAGAGCAGACCTTTAACAGCAGTTTGAGTCTGCTGCAAGGGAAGCCCACTAGTGATCAAAGCCTCACTACTCATTGCCCCAAAGACCAGGGAAACCAATGAGACTTTTAGGGTCGAGGTGTCCATGTTAAAAATGACAGCCAGCTGCCATTGTGCAGCAAATCTGATGGATCTGTCGTATCACACATACACAGGGAACTCTGTAAGCACAGGCTTGGGCTCCTGGTGCATAAAAGCATAAAGGTGCCTTACCTGCTTCTCAGAGAAAGAGTGCTGCACACAGTTACCTGCTAACTTTATGTTAACTGCATAGCCCTATAATTTCATATTGCCATTGCTAGTAACAGACCATAAGCTCGATACTGAGTCTGCATGACCTCAGGGCTGCCGCTTGTCAGGTCTGCTCTGCCCAAACTCCTTCTGACCAGCCTGCAGCTTTGTTTCACTTGGTTTATCTGTAGCAGCATTTTATCTTATAGACCAGCTATCGATGATACACCAGAAGGCTGTGCTGCCATTCAACAAGACCTGGATAAGCTGGATAAGAGTTGGGCAGAAAGAAACCTAATAAGGTTTAACAAAGGCAAGTGTAGGGTCCTGCACACAGGGAGGGACAACCCCATGCACCAGTACAGGCTGGGGGCTGACCTGCTGGAAGGCAGCTCTGCAGAGCAGGACCTGGCAGTTCAGGAGGACAGAAAGTTGCCCATG
>JAVJGJ010000014.1:35233651-35251262 GCA_035590215.1 Microhierax caerulescens
TTTTCTTTTCTTTTCTTTTCTTTTCTTTTCTTTTCTTTTCTTTTCTTTTCTTTTCTTTTCTTTTCTCTTTTTTTTTTCCTTTCTTCTCTTCATTCTCTCCTTTTCTCTCTTTTCTCTTTTCTTTTCCATTCTGTTCAGTGAACAATCATCTGCCAGCCAATAATGCATCCCCTTACAGAGAGGTTTAATAGCTGCCTACCTTGCTGAGGTTCTGTGAGAATTAAGTAGCTAATGCTGGTAGTAAGTGCTTTGTAGATGAAAATTCCTAAGCAAGTGCTAAATATAATTACTGTTATTAAGAGAGAGACATTCCAACCCAAATGTTTCTTTGATTTTATAGCTGACATAGATTCCATTTGGTATAATACGCAAAAATGGCCTTTATATGAGTGGTCAGGTAATAAAAGTTCCTGTGATGTGTCTTGCTGAGCTGCTCATGACAAATTGCAAGCCAAGAATCAAATGTACTTTTAAACAAACAAGTAGTCTTGCTGTTTTTAATGGAAATGCTTGCAAAGTAAAGTAGTATTCTGCATGAGTAAAAATGGCATGAAAAAATCTCTCAGATCTGAAAAATAGTCCCAACAGGGACCAGATCCTGACTGATACCTTTGTGAAGATACAGTTGTATTTTGCCCAACCACACGAGCATTAGAAGTGTTAGCATAAAATAATTTAGGTGTGTGCCTAAATGCCAGTAGATTTCAGTTGATTGGGGCAGTAGTCAAATCCACACAATTTACCAATCTGTTTTTTTATCTTTAAGGATTTCTAAAATTATACTTGAAAAATCCGTAAGCAACCATGTGTCTTCCCGTGAGCATAAAAGATTTTCATGATACCTAAATACTTGAAATTCACATTCACTTCAGAACCCCTGTAAATTTTAAAATTATAAATTCCCTTGCCTGTCTTGATTGCCACACGTGGTATGATACACTTTCTGAAAACACTCCTACTAGATTCATCAGTGCTTAAAGGACATCCTGGAATGAAAGTCTGAGACCTAGAGATGAGAAACAGCTATTCAGGCAGTGATGAGAGCTCCACTCCCTACCTGATTTAGCTATTACTTACAATGCTGCCAGAATACAGGTTTCTTTGGCTTCTGATACCTTCAGCAGATCACATTTATTTAAAATACTAAGGGTTTGGACTGCAACTGTGTAAGCAATCCTGACTGTATTACTGTTGCTTTATCAACAGTAAGTAAACTTTGCTTTTTGCTAACAAAATTACTTGGTCATTTGTTACAGGCTACCTGTATTTGCATCACATAAACATAGCCATCTAAGTTTAACTGGCAAAAAGGGAAGAAGGCATGGTACACAAGGAACATTTTTTATTTACTGTGTAGAAAATAGGATGTGGATATTTACCTGTATAGAAGTATCACAGGTGTTTGAAGGTTTCTGTCACACTATACTGGGAATCTGGGTCTTTACATGTTGTGCTGGAGATTAGAGTAATCTAAAAATAAGATGTACTAATACTGAGTAGTGAGACAATTAAGACCTGTGGAAATAATTGTGTGTGATAGTCTTGTTGTCATGCATCCTGGGGACATGAAATATACCCTGTCAAAAGCAGAGGACCACAAAGTTCCAAGAGGTATTATCGATATGAATCTCTCATGGCTGATGCCAGTCAGAGTACACTTCTTTAGGTCTATTCATAAGACCCTATAGGAAATCTAAAGAAAACAGAGTATCCAGCCAAGAAGCTCAATCATCTAAGGAAATAAAAAAGAGAAGAAAAAAAAAAGAAGAGAGCTGAAAGCAGCTTTTTATTATTATCTTTTTATTCAAGTAACAGTCTAGCTAGCTAGATTCAGCGTAAGCTACAACTAGAGTACTAGAAGCCACAGTTCCAGGAGTCAATATTATTAATTTTGTTAAAAAATTAATGTATGTTATATAACACATTTATTAGAATTAGCATTACTAATTAAAATGTATGAATAATATTGCAATTATTCCCCTAAACAGTAAACCTATTGCTATTCATTATAAACATCTCTTTAATTCTTACACTTAGTAGCAATCATTTAATTTTATAATTTCTTCTAATAAAATATGGCTCCAAAGTCTATAAAGATTGGGTGAAAGGCTTTGAAGGGACATAAATGAGATGAATTACCCTGATCTTTTAAGATGTCATTGTCTTCTATGGACACAAAGTATCCAGAGGGCAGATGGAGAGACTTTCACCTTTGCTGCTGCCACACAGCTTCTTACAAACTTCTGCAGTGGATGCATCAGCATGACTTGCTCAGAAGAAATCTGTTTAAAAGAAAAACGATTTCTCCTGGGAATTATTCCTGTCCCTCAGCATTCATTGATGGCATCAAGGTCATAGTCTAATATTAAACTAAGCACTTTTTTGAGTCTTTATTCTAACGATTCAGTTGACAATCAATACCATCTCTTATTTCCTGGGCAGGCAACAAACATTTTTAAGGAGGTTTAGGTTTTGGCGCTAAGTTCTAGAAACTATTTAAAAACAGAGGTAGAAAAAAAATATTCCACCTTTTGTTGGTTTTTATTATGAGTATGTTTCTGTTACTATTGCAGTTACAGGTTTTTCATTTCCCTCACCACCACCACCACCCGCCCCCCACCAAGGTAAGTATAGGAGCAATTCCTGAATCTTGCATAAAAATACCAACTTCAACATAGCTCTGGTGAAGTTATGCTAATTTCCACAAAGACCAAAGGAGAATTTTAATAGAGAGTGCTACAAGATCTGAACCACAAACTAAAATTAACATACACCTGCAGTTGTGTCTGTTTCCTTCTTTTTCATTAAAGTTATTTCATTAAAGATTACTCATTCATATTGTTATGATGATTTCTAATATAAATATTTCTTTGTGTGGAAGACTATAGACAACTTGTTTGTTAGTATCCATTTTAAGATCAGTTATAAATGGGTGTGTGTGTGTGTGGGTGTGTGTGGGTGGGTGTGTCCTACTCAGTTATATGTATTCTTATGTTCATTTAGGGGATCATTTTGTGACTAAAACTATAAATTTTATTATCAGCTTTTAGTGTAAGTGAAGTAAAATTGTAACAAAAATAGAAAAAATCTCCAAATTGAGAACTTAGAGCTTCATGACAAATTTACATTTAAAAAATTGAAATAGATATATACTAAGGCAATATATAATTTAAAGAGACGTAGTATTTTGTATTTGAGTTTGATAACAGGTTTCATTTGCCTAGTGCTTCAGTAAATCAAATACTCTAGATACCTCCCTTTTCTTTATTGGGAAAAAACCCCAAAATCATTCAGTCTCAAAGACGCGATCAGATAGCCACAATTCAAAGTGCAACAGACTGCAGCAATGGCAATGTTGATCTTAGCAAATGCCTAAAGGAGCTGTACTTTACAGTTTTCCAAGTTACCATAATTTTACCTGTGATGTCTCAGTTGGGCCCTAATCATGGTCTTGGCTATGGTTTGGGAAAATAATATCAATCACCTTCACTGACGTGACCATATAGTACACAACCTTAATTAAGTCCATTTCCTGATCATATACCAGATGATGGTAAAAGTTATATCTAAGCTAGATGACTTAAATAAAAATCTTAGTGTCCCCACCTTTACCTTGACTGTGGTGAACTTTCTCTCAGCTAACATTCATTCAAAGCTGAAGAGGCCATTTTTATTAGCTGGATAAACCTAAAAGCTAAATATCTGGTTTTGGTGATACACTCCACTAGTTTAAAGGAACCTAAAGTCTATAGATTTATTTAACTTCTGCTACAAACACATAGAAAAATGCAATTTTAATAATGAAATTTAACAAACCCCCTCCAAATATTTTGTTTTATCCTCATCTCAAAGATTTCTAGCAAAATAATTTTTATTTATCACAGTGAATACAAGTGTAATGAAGTTACTCCGTGGCAACATTGAAGTTTTACACCAGATGTCTCAAACAAATGCCTAAATAGTCAGATCTGTCTAAGTACTGACATCTGAATCTGAATAAATGTTCTTATTTTACAATTTCTACCTAACTTGAAACCTAATTGACCAAAAGTTTATATTAGAATAATTTAAACATTGAAAAATATGTTCTAATCCTGCATTGTTATAAACTCTTTATGACTATATTTATTTTATTCCTACCTTGGTTTTTGCCCTTTGCCATTTGAGAAAATAGGTCCACAGAGTTTATTTCTGTTTTGCTTTCATATAACATGAACCAAGACAGTTCTCCCTGGGTTATTATAGTCTAATTGGTCTGCAATTACTGATTATCTGATTATTATTACTGATATTGATATCTGAATATCAATAATAATAATACTGATTATCATTAATCTGCAAATACTGATTACCCACACTACTATTGGGCAGCAGTTTGCAATTCATGTGTAATCCGCAGTACGTTGAGATGTCAGTACAGGTTTTCATTAAATGTTTGATGATGGGAATCTGTCATTTGATGCCGAATTGCAATAAATGTTTATTTCTATTGTTTACTTGGCAATAAGCAGTGTCTGAGATTCTACTGTGTGTGCCTGTATGTGTGTGTGTGTACAAACTTGCACTCAGTCAGGACTTCCTACTGCTGGAAGACTAGATGAAGAACTTCTGTGAAGAGAGATCTCAGCAGTGATGCCAAATGAAAGTCAGAGGTACTCAAATCAGACTCCTCCTGTTAACAGAAGCCACTCTCAAGAAGCTTCCTCCTGCCTCGTGCTGAATTTCACCCTTGAAATATTCACCTCTACATAAACAACACAGCTCTAAATAAAACAGCAGTGTGAAGTCTCATATTAGTGATATTTTAGACAGTAGCTCTGTATTTCACTTAATATGTTCTTTCACTGTTTGTTAATTGGTATCATTAGCACAAATGTCATGGTTACTTAATTTAATTAGTTCTTACTCATACATAATAACTAATTTTCTGTTTCAGAAAGCCAAATGAAGAAATGCAACTGAAAACAGTGTTTGGGCTTGCTTTGCTTTTTCTGTAGTATAGGTCTTCTACATAACTGCTTTTAAGGAAACAGTTCTTAGGAAAACTGGTTTTTAACAAGAAATAGCCTTACTTAAATGGAAATAGCTTCTGGAGATTTCCTGCCATATTCACATCTTTTGGTCTACAAAACATTTGTTTTTACTCATCAGTCCCTAGTTCACTTCAACACTGAATCATACATTTATTCTGAACATCTAAATCTTTTCATGGAACCCAGTGTGACTATTTGTGAATGTAATTTTATTTTTTTTTTTATTGGGGTCTTAAGGTATTTCTGATTGTATATCCATATATAATGTAGAAATTATTTGAAACTGTCTTTGTTTTGTTTGGGATTGAGTTAATTGTCTTCCTGGTAGCTGGTGCAGTGCTGTGGTTGGGATTTAGTATGAGAACACTGTTGATACCACAGGGATGTTTGGGTTGTTGGTGACCAGCGCTTACCCTAAGGCAAGGGCTCTTCAGTTTCCCTGCGCTGCCGGTGAGCAGGGGCACAAGAAACCAGGAGGGAGCAGGACCAGGACAGGTGACCCGAACCAGCCAAAGGGGTATCCCACACCATAGAACATCACGGCCAGTGTATAAACTGGGGAGGGTTGGCTGGAAGGCACTGACCACTGCTCGAGGACTGGTTGGGCATCGGTCAGCGAGTGGCAAGCAATAGTACTGCGCATCATTTTTCTTTCTTGGGTTTTATTTCTCTCCCTTTGTTGTCTCCCTTTTCATATTATTATTATTATTGTTGTTATTATAATTATTTATTTATTTCCAATATTTAACTGTTCTTATCTCAGTCCATGGGTTTTACCATTTTCTCATTCTCCTCCCCATCCCACCGGGCCAGGGAAGGAGGGTGAGTGAATGGCTATGTGGTACTTTGTTGTCAGCTGGGGTTAAACCGCAACAGAAAGTATTTACCATGGAATGAAAATCAAGTGATAGTAGTTACATCCTCACTTCTAACTAGCTATGGAAGCTGCAAAAAACCTCCTTCATCCTCTGCCATCTTTTCTTTTTAAATAAATAATAAGTATACTGTGATACATTGGTGATTCTATGATAGCAACTCCTTAAGAAAATTAAGTGTTAAGTACAGATTTTTCTATTATAGTAACTTCTGAAAGTAAAAAAATTATAATATACCTTTCCGTGGCTCCAGACCACTGCTGATATTAATAGGGCTGAAGACTGTGACTTGCTTTTGAAAGTAGCCTCTGCCCTGAAGATGTGCCAAACTAAACGCATCAAAATACAGTGAGGAAACCAGAATTACTTAAGGTCACTAGCAAATGACCAAAACAAGTATAGAACTGAGGGACTCTTTCTTATAGTTAGTGATTACATCTGCCCCAGACGTAAACTTTTCCTTCATTGCCAGGCACTGTAGCATACTTCCCTAAAGATTTCAGGATCAACCTCTGCTGTATCTTCCATTGATATCCAAGCATTTTCTAAGGTATGGCTATACATGTCGCCTACTACCCTTTAATATACAGCCTAGGCTTGTGTTGAAATTATAGGTAAAAATTACTGCAGATTTTCTTGGGGAAAAAAAAATATCAGGGGACAACTTTATAAAGGTTCATACTGTTGCTTTCTTTTGCACGCTATGAGCAGTGGAAGTCAATAGAGCCCAATGAGATGTCATGAAATGAAATAATTTAAGCACTTACATCTCTCTCTATAGCAAGATTATTGATTTAAACAGTATTCACTGCTCATATTATAGTAAACAAAATGAGGTACTGCAGTATCATGATGCTACGGATTAAACACGGGAAGAGATCAACTTTAATGATTGCAAGAAGGAAGTTAAACAAATTTTACTAGTTATTTGAACACAATTGGATTTGGAGGAAGAGATATAGCAGCATTTCTGAATGTACCACTCTCATCTGACAGTTTACAGGTACGCTGATTATTCATACAAAATGTCAGAACTTAATTTACTGTATAAATTAAATTGAACCTTCAATTTTGGTAATTTTCATAGCAAGAAAAAAGATCCAATAAAATCAAGCAAGTTTCTTATAATGTGATACAAGATTGTATTTACCCTGCAGCCTTTTTAAACTGCAGTACATTCATTATGTGATATTCAAAGTAATAGAATTTTCTTTTTCATTTAAAATAATTTTATTTTAAAAATATAAACAGATACACCCCAAGAAGTCCTAAAAGCTAGAGCAAATTAAATCTGATTGGTTGGCCGTAAAACCTACTTCCATGTTTTAGCTCCATTCATAGTTATGTAAAAAGATTTTTAGGAAACATTAAGAAATACCTGCCATTATCACTTTTATGTGGAAAAAAAAATACTGTCAAAATAAGTATTTATGATAATTTCTTATTTGCTAACTGATGGACTGTACTATGAGCCATTTCTCTCTAGATGATATATGGATTCACATTTCAAACTTTTTGATGTTCATTTCACATATTTATGACAACCTGAACATGGTTTGATTATTTTCCTGTGAATAAAATTTTAGTAATATGAATATGTTATACTGCATGTTGGAAATTTCTGAAGAACATGACAGATCACTAATTTCCCTCTCTCACACTCTCTCTTCTGCCCTGCCATCCCCACCCCCCTCACCCCCCAACCCCCTTCCCTTACATATTTTTGTAAAAAGAGATGTTTGTGCATATGCTGCAACTAAACAGCAACTGCTGTTTTAACAAGTTTCATTTTGGACTCTAAATTTGTGAGTCAATTTTTCATACATAAATGGCACATGATGGTCCAAATGAAGAGAAAGGACTGGTTTTGCACCTCCAAATCCAAACAAAAATCCTATACTGCAACTGCAGTATAGAAAAAAATTCAGAACTTCAGTAGGTTTATGTTTGGATATGCAGTGGATGATCTTATATTGAGATGAAACATAACATATACTTTTGAACATAATTTAAAACCTCCATATAAAAGTTTTGTCAAGCAAGGTAGAAGTTTTTACTTTATACAAGTTACTTTCTAATTTACCTTTAACTCCTTTTTTTCATATTTCTTCTCTGTGTTCTATTTTATTCTGTAACAGAAGTTGTAATAGTGGTTATTAATTATTTATAGTATGATTTCCATAAGTTCATATTATAGATGTCACTTCAGAATTTGCCACTAACAAGGAAGCTTGGTCAATGAAAGTACTTTAAACAAAATGGTACAATTCTGTTGGTAATACATTAATTTTGGAATTTAAGTGTATGATAATAGAAAAATTTGATCTTTCGCTTCTCTTGACACAGAAAATATATCAAAAACTTTCCATTGTTATGTCTTTCTGGGAGGATCTGCAAAAAGAAATTGCATTTAAAATGACATTATTATCTTTTTTGTTTCATTTTTTTTATATATATATTTCTATTTCTAAACATATTTCTATGTTTTTCTATTTCTTTATCTTCTGACAACTACGTATCTCCATGTTTGTTTATTTTTGGCTGTGTGTGTCCTGACTTACACTTCACAAACATAGAAATTCATGAAGAAATTTTTAGAAAGAAAAAGTAAACTCTAAGTTCCCAAAAGAGACAAAGATAGACAAAAAGCTACCAAGTCCATAAAACAGATACACAGTGAACTCAGCTGCAAAAATTTCAGCATCAATTCTATTATAATAATTCATTTATTATAGGCTTTGTTAAGGAGACCGGTATTAAATTGTTTGGCAGAAAAAAATAGAAGTGACAACATAACCTTGATCTTTAGGCTTCAAAAATGAGGTTTTAGCCCACAAAAAAGAAAAAAAAAAGTAATAGATTCTCAAAAAAATCCATGTTTTACATGTACAAAGGTTAAAGACACCATTTTCTTGTAAACAGCAGAGACAATTTTGTTTTGAAATGTGTGAGTAGTAACATGCTGGACAATGACATTTGCCACAAATGGTCTGACACAACAGCAGAACAGTTATCTAGAAAAATGTCAATCACTCATTACTTTTTCTTCATTACTTTTTCAGGGAAACTTTTTAACAAGTTTCATTTTGGACTCTAAATTTGTGAGTTACATTTCCATACATAAATGGCATGGTGGTCCAAATGAAGAGATAGAATTGGTTTTGCACCTCCAAATCCAAACAGAAAAAGCATGTATGTTCTCTTTCTCTTAAAGTTGTTCATCCTCATCCTCTACCTCTGTTTAGCAAAAATTACAAAAGGGCTAGAGCAGAGTACTTTCTTCTGATTAGCCAAGTGCCATGGTGCAGCGTTAGCACCAGTTACCCTCACTGCACAGACGCAAATAGCATTTTATTAAAAAACTAATTTATTGGCATCTTTTGCATAGGTAATACTAATTTTGGGAAAAAACCTTTCAAATGGGATGGTCAGCTGCTCTCTGAATGGTAATAAAATTTTCTGTTGCACTCTCAGCTGAAGGTGGTGAGCCTCCCTGAGCCGCTCTCCTGCTTTCTCTTCATGACCCATCTGACCCATGGGCCTACCTTGCTGGGTCTTGTTGAATCTAGCAGTCCGTCAGCAGTGCGGCTGCTGCAGCACCATGTCCCAGGTCCAGCTGGTAGCAAGACTGAGCATGTATGCCCAGTAGGCACAGAAACAAATGTATACAACATACGTAAGAGCATATACACATATACTTCTTGGTGGCCACAGAGACTGAGGCAGATGGGTACATCCCACACACACACAATCACAAAGAGCACCAATGGTCTCATTCTGCTCCTTTCCATGGCTGATCAGGATAACAGTCTGCTAGTGGGAAACCTTTTTATAGATATAAAGGTTATGTTACATATATATCTCATAGAATCATAGAACCATAGAATATCTCAAGTTGGAATGGACGCATAAGGATCGAGTGATTTCATGCTCTTCACAGGACTATGTAGAAATATACCATGTGACTAAGACCATTGTCCAGATGCTCCTTAAGCTCTGACAGGATTGGTGCCATGACCACTTCCCTGGGAAGCCTGTTCCAGTGATGGACCACCCTCCCAACGAAGAACCTTTTCCTAATGTCCAATCTGAACTTCCCCTGACACAGCTTCATTCTTTTTCCTTGTGTCCTATCAGTGGTCACCAGATATCTATCTATCTATCTATCTATCTATCTATCTATCTATCTATCTATCTATCTATCTATCTATCTAAAAATATATACAAAGAAATATATATGCAACATGAACCCCTCTGTCAGCTGGACTCAGACACCCAGTCTGCCCAGAAACTGCCTCTGCTCTGGATCCCAATCTCCCATATTGCTGCAGGACATAGAGGCCTCCAAGGGCACAGCCCCATTCCAGCTGCTGGTACAGACTCCTTGCACACCAACACACACACGCACACGTATACAGTGGATTCATTCAATAGCTGGGCTCACACACACAGTTCATACAACAGCCAGCCCTGGTTCGTGGCCCTTCCCAATTGCCTTCCATACACAGACATATACATAAATGAGTTCCAGCTTACGGTCTCTCCAACGGCTAGCTGGAACTCTCCTCGTTCCTCCAATGAGCAGCCCTTCAGGAGCTCCCCTCACCCACACACTCCCCTGGTTTGCAGGCCACTTCACCTACTCACTAGCCAGGGCAGCTTGATCCTCACCAGTGATCAGCACACTCCCTCGCACACCTGTGCTTGCTCCAGGTTCTGCACCATGGACACAAGGGCCCCTGCGACCTGAGGTCCCACTTTAGCTGCTGGCACTCAGACCCCCAAGCAAATACATACCAGAGAGTCCATTGCCCAGGGAAAACAGTCAGAAATAGTTTAATAAGAAGGTAGGACAGACTGCACAAGTCAAACACAGGGTATGGTCAGATAAGTGGATCAACCACCCTTTTAATCTCCTTATCCCTCTGGTTTTTTACGTTTGTTCCTCCACAAATCATCTACATTCCTTCCTTTCGGTTCCTCCACTAAATATCCCATAAATAGCCTTGCTGCCCCAGGTAATAATTCCTGATTGCATTCAGGAACTTCTCTTTAAAATTTTCTATGTAATATTTGCACAATGCTACATCAGAATCTGGCTGAGGGAGTCAATGAAATGGTCAGACATCTCATTTAGGACGTTACCCAGCTCCTAGGCACATACAAACGGTGCTAGCCAAGGGGCCTATGAACAGCAGAACCTGCATGGGGGAATCTCTGGGACAACATGAGACTCCCACATGGAGAGCTCTTGCAAGGATTAGGTAAAGGCTTTGTCCCAAAGGCCGTTATGGCATTCAGTCAACCACCTGGTCTTAAGCTGGTCCATTCTCTCACCTCATCAGAGACTAGTGAGGTAGTTGCTGGACCACCAGGAAACCGGTGTCTGAGAGCGCTGAGTGTGCACATCTGTGCAGTCCTGATACCCCAGCGCACCACACCTACGATTCCAGAAGTTGTCTCCATTACATAACACTATTCCAACCTCAGATCCATTTAGCTAACCACATCCCATGCTTATTCCCAGACTCTCTTAGCAACTGCAGCCTGTGACTGGCTGAGCTGAGGCGAGCTGGTCTGTACTTCTCTGAATGGCCATACTGTTTTCCATCTCTAACAACTATTTCTGCACAGCAGATATATTGCATTAAACCAGTGAGCTTAGCTCATAACCTGACTGCTGACTTTGCCCTGGACAAGTCAAACAGTAAGGCTTTTCACTAAGGATAGAAACAGTAATGCACTTCTGCAGATAAGATTTTTCTTTAAAAAAATATATTAAATTTTGAGCTTAAAGAGGACCTGAGACATGAACAAATGGGAACAATGAGATTTTAAAGTGTTTTATGGGACAAAATGTTGATTAGCTGAAAATCACATTATGGGTGAAACAATACAAAATGAATAGTCATGACTGGTTTGTCCTTGATCTACGAGAGCCTTAATACTTAATCATTTGTAGTAATCCTTTATGAGGCCATTGTGTGCTATAGGTCAAAGTTATCAAGAAAGTTAATTTCTGAAAGACCACAATCACGTGTATATATATAAATATATTTCTATATAAATATATATATATATATACAAAACCCAATCACATTTATATATATATATATATAAAGGGAAAATATTGAAAAATATGAGTTTGTATTTTGGGAATAATTCATTTGATTAGGCATCACTTGTTTCACAAAATACAAAGAAATCTTTTGTGTATTTTTTGTCCTTTATGAAAATGGACAAAAGAAAAAAAAAATCAAAGACCACAGATAATTTCTGAAGTTGCTCATTTTTGGTGCTATGTGTGAGAGAATACATATTGAAAGAATATTAAAAATGTGCCATGTATATGTAGCAGACTGAAAATCAAGAAGAAAGGAAAGTCACTGAAGCATTTCCATATGAGAAAAAAAAAATGCCTAGAAAGATCAATTTACAGTAGCTGAAGTATTCATCTTCAGATAATACAGAATCCAGCACCACCAGATTCAGTTACACTAGTTAAGGCTATAGCAATAGATTGCCCTTTGAGCTTACTGCAGCATCACAAGCTGCAAAAAATAAACGGTATACAGTGATAGGCTTCCAACATTGTGGAGAGTCTTTTAGGGTCAAAATCACAGGGACTACTTTCAAGTGAACTCCATACTTCTGGATAATTATTATTTTTTTTGTTACCATGGATACATCAAAAAAGTTAGATAACAAACTGTTCTTACTAGTTATGCAGTACTCAAAAAAAGCAAGGAGTCAAGCAACATTTTTTAATTTTTTTTTTTTTTTAAAGAAAATGGCAATGAAATTAACTAAAGCCACAAGTGGCATCATTAAGGAGAACTGACTGAGACTAGAATTCATGTCATTATTTCTTTTAATAAGATAATTTCTATTTTGGGGTAGAGAAATTGTTTAACCACAGTATTGAAATTACTTACATTTGCTTGAATTGCTCTAACATCTAGGTCTGAGCTGTCCAAGAGTCCTAGGGAAATGAGAATTTTAAGGGTGTTACATGCCTAGATTCTCCCAGCTCTTTAAATTTCATATTAATAGGCTGAAACTCACAGTAAGATAATGTTAGCCAGTGCAGGGATGTCCTGAAAATTTTTTGTCCCAAGCAACTTGCTTTGTCTCAAGTAGTAGGTAATATTTTAAAATTAAATATAGTGCTGGGTGGTTAGGAGCACAATAATGCATGACTATATGGTTTCCAGTTGGTTTTGGGTTTTGGGTTTTTTTTTGGTTTGGCTTTTTTTTTTTTTTTTTCCTGAAAGAAGTACTGAATTTGCCATCTGAAGATTTGCAGACATTTGTATGTGAAAATTGTACAATCAAGTACATGAATAAGGTATTGGTGTACCATATTATCAACAGTGTTAAGTTTAAAAGCAGAAGCTTCCTTGTTTCAAAGATTGCACATCTGTCAGAACCAACTGACTTGTCAGGCATTGACTTGCATTATACTTTCTGAAGGTAAAGAACTATTCTATTATAGTTAGTACAGACCACAGTGAACAAGCACTTACTTTAATACCTGAACATAGACAGGAAAGATCCCTAAATAATACTTCATAAAAATAAAACTACCAGCATTTTTGATGTGCAATGACTTTCTTGCTATGGAGTTTGGATTAGAACCTCTCACTATCTGTCGTTCTCAGAATGGACTCTGCAATTTTGTTGGTTTGTTTTGTTTTTTTTAAAAAAACTTGTAATATCTTAAGTGCTTGCAAATATATAAAATTATGAGGCAATAGTAATTTGTCATGCAGTCTGAAAATATACTGACAGACCCTGAATTATTCCATTTATCTGAGTAGCCTATCAATCCACTGTTTCAACAGGTGAATCTCCAGTGCTCTGATTATGGAACATCAAAATATTTTCAACTTCATATGGTGTCAGAATCTTCTGTTGCTTATTACTGAACTTCTATAATCTCCATATTTGCTTGTGAGAACTGCTTTGTACCAACCATTATGGTTGCAAGTGGGATCCACACACACTCCTTGTTAAATTGGCAGTGAAAGGTAATACTGTCCAAAATCTCAAGAATTCCATAAATATTCATTCTATACTTAGAAGGAAACTTACTAAACAAATAGTTCAAAACTCATTCTTTTGACTGGTAACAGCATCATGTTGCCATTTAAAGAACAGGAAATTGAAGACAAAAGCAGAAATTAAGTTAGTCAATGCCTGGAGTCAATCAGAAATCCAACAACAGAGCTGGAAAACAGAAGCTACATCTATGATTCCCAACTCAGGCCCCAGCTAGTAGGTTAGAAAGTATTTTTCATCCTTCTATTTTCTTTAATTATTAATAAAAGGTAATCTGTATTATTGCTTTTATGTATATTCTTGATCTGTTTTTTCGATAACACACTGAAGATGTCTACAAGCCCTGCAAAAGCGAATAAACATAGCCACCTGCATCCTGAGAACACTGGTCTGGTAGGTACTCATCATCTACATGGTTTTCCACACCTGTGATTCACTAAATGTGCATTGGTGGAGTATTGTAGAGCCTGAGTGGAGCTACTTCATGTTGCAATAAATCCTTGCATATCTGTTCAGTCAGAGAGGAAACAAGACTGCATAGTACCTTCTACATTTATTCAGAGTGGAAGGACAATCAATTTTCATTCCTGCTGTCCCATTATTTCTTAGTCTAAAATGTTTGTGAATTTAATAGAACTAATTTTTCTTACCCTGTGGTATCTGCTATGCTACAGAATCATATTTGCTCTTTTCCTTTAGCTGATTGAATATTTATTTTATCAAAATGGAATCATCTTCAAGTAGTCAATAAGCAAGCCCCAACTCAGAAAGCCCCGTAGCTTGTAGCATAGGTTGTTACCGCTGGACACCTAAAACTGATGAGATAGAGGAGCTTGGATTCTTCTTGAGTGCACCAAAATACTTCCTTTTCCTGTCTGCTACAGATTATACCTTAAGTCTTTGAGGCACTGAAAAGGCAGCTGAAAATTCTAAATGTAGGAAAACATCTCTTCATATCCCTGAAACTTTAAGTACTTAGGGAGATGATGTTTAAAACAACCCCTCTGGTAAGCTTTTCCTATAGGTTAGCTGACCCACATAGAACAATGGGAAACGTCTCTTCCCTTCCCTAACAAGCAATAAAGATTTATTCAAGACTTGTTTCTGTGCTCTCCAGAGACCCCTTCCAACCTCAACAATTTTATCATTGTACAGTTCTATGTTTTAACCACACAAGTGCCAAGGAAAAGAAAATATGGGGCAATAATTGTCCTGTATGAATCCTTCCTTTGAGATACAGAATTTAAAACCATAATACAGGAAAGCCTATATTTTGCAAGAGAGTTGATAATCCTACACAAGTTAAGGTCCTTAGATCTGCCTGGTGTTCAATGGATTTGAAGTGCTGTGTTCTTTGGTTTTTTTTTAATCCAGCTGATGGCTAGGTAGTGCTAGCTGATTTCTTGTTAAACAGTTCTTTACCCATAGAAAGGCATTTCTCACTGACAGGAGTTACTAATCTCTTTCTTAAGGTTCTGATTTGCAATATTTCAGTATAAATTAAAATAAAATACATCCAAAATAGACTAAACTTTCTCAAGGTAAGTCAGTAACTTCCCCTGAGCAGAACTGTAAGTCGCCCTTTGAGTTACTTGCATAATACTGCGTAACAACAGGAATGGCTGTAGCCTCAGCTTTGCTCTAGTTTTGAGAGGGAATTTACACCCATCCCTTCTTTTACTCACCTGTTAAAAAATTTTAGCCAGCCCACAGAATCTGGCATGATATTTTTTAATATAATTCACTCTATTATGATGTTCACATATATTTATTGTAATACATCTTATATCTTAGAGGAATTATTATCTTCTATGATGAAAGGAGAGTTCTTTTTATCTCACTCTTGGCAATACGGTTTACCACTACTTCAAATTATTTGACAGGATTTGAATCAGAGTTATAAAACAGTGGTTTCCTTCAATTGGTTGTACTTTATATAATTTTAAATCTACCGCAACAACTAGTAGGGACATTTCTTGCAATTCCTTGTCATATTTGTTTTGTTTGTCTGCTATTTTTTCTTTCTTTTTTTTTTTCCCCCTCCACATTTTGCTTATATTTTAAATGGAATTTCAGAAACTTTTATTTTCTTTAGCTTGCCACAAGGATATCTATTTCTGGAATTGCAGAGACTGCTTTGAGGAGAAATCTCTGAGTGAAACTTTAACTCTGCTGGGAATTTTTTGATAACATCCCGATGTCTGCTTCTGGCAATATACATTTCATTGTCTGAGAGCAAATCCTTTCTGTTTACTATTAAGATATATAGCTATTTAATTTGGTTTCCCAAAAATACAGTTTCTTATTTAAGAAGCAGTCCGACAGACATGAAATCCTGGTGCCATGTACCTTTTAGTCATTCTACTCCATCTTCTATTTTTAAATTATGTGAAATTTAGGCTTAAAAAGGTGATAGATGGGTCACTTCCAGTACAATCCTGTGACATCAATTTATCATAACTGAGAATTGATTTACTGAGAGAAGAATAAAAGATTTACTGAGAGCAGGCAAAGCAGCCTTATGAAAACAGAAGAAATGAATTGAAAATAGTATTAATTTCACAGGTGCTTATTAAGTTTGATCCCTGTGATAGTAGTTATTGTGAAAATACAAAGCAACAAGCATTACTTTTAACTGCCAAACTAAAGCACATTATAAAATTTGTTAGGACTAAAACTAAATGCCACAACCGGGTTGAAGGATTTGTGTTAAAGTACTTTTGGGACCATATGGAAAATTTCTTCTACTTTGCAGAAAATATTCCCTTTTTTCAGGCTTTCCCTTTCCTGGGGAAGAAGTTTTCCTTTTACTGCTTCCAAAGAGTTCACCTTGATGTATTTTCATATGGACTATCTGTTAGGTGAGGGGGGTTTTAATACAGTTCTAGGACTCTAACCAGCTTAATCAAAGCATGAATTTAAATGTAGTTGTAGCTCTTAAGAGCATGCAAGCCTTGGGAAAAGAAAAAAAAAATAGAGTTACTACCTTCAAAGGACCGCTGTTTTCAACTACTTCACAGATGCAGGAATAAATGGTCAGGGAGGGGTGGAGAAATGAACAGGGCTGTTCTTGTGCCATTACATTGGGAAATGAACAAGTGAGCTTCACCAAACTACACAAAATGTAATGCTAATTACAGTAACATCAGTCCTTCAAAAAAAGGAGAAAATTAGAGGCTAAATGCAGTTGAATCACAACCTGATTCTCATTCTGTCCTTACAGGGTAGAGTCATGAGTGAAGTGAGAGGCCATGAAGTAAGTTTTCATTGAATCATTTATTATTTTATAAAATTAATCTCACATATCTATAACTGTTGTAGTCTTATGGCTCTAAATAGACTCAAAGTATCCATTGAGGCAGTAATTAGTTTATTTTCAAACTTTGTAAGTAACTACTCCCTCCTACAATAGACACAGTGAATCAAGGATTCATCCTATTAATAGGATAAATCCTATTAATTCTGAACAAAACACACATCCTGCTTCCAAAAATAAAGGTAATATTTAAATAAAATAAAATCAAACAGAACTTAACAAGTTTAAAGATGTAATTTAGCTGTCTCTCTCTTCCCACCCAACCTCCCCCTCCTACCCCCCTTGATCTGTCTTATCTTTGGGAAAGCTGCATGTGAGTAGAAAGT
>JAVJGJ010000014.1:35262094-35278867 GCA_035590215.1 Microhierax caerulescens
TCAATCTATTCTCTGCCCAGCCTGTAGTGATACTGGGGGTTGCCCTGACCCAGATGCAGGACCTTGCACTTGGCCTTATTGAACTTCATGAGGTTTGGATAATCCCACCTCTCAAGCTTGTTAAGGTTCCTGTGGATGGCATCCCTTCCCTCCAGTGTGTTGAGTGCACCATCCATCTTGGTATCATCGCTAAACTTGCTGAGGGTACACTCAATCCTACTGTCCCTGTTGCCAACAAATTTGTTGAACAGCACCGGTCCCAGTATGGACCCCTTAGGAACGCCACTCATATCCAGCCTCCACTTGGACATTGAGCTTTTGACCACAACTTTTTGAGTGTGACCGTCCAGCTACTTCCTCATCCACTGGGTGGTTCACCCCTCAGATCTGTTTCTTTCCAGTTTATAGACAAAGATGTCATGTGGGACAGTGCCAAAAGCTCTGCGCAAGTCCAGGACAATGATAGTAGTCACTCTTCCCTGAATCATCAGTACTGCAACCCCGTCATAGAAGGTCATCAAATTTGCCAGGCATGACTTGCCCTTAGTGAAGTCATGTTGGCTGTCACTAATCACCTCCTTATTTTCCATGTGCCTTAACATAGTTTCCAAGAGGATCTGCCTCATGATCTTGCCAGGCACAGAAGGGAGATTGACCTGCCTGTAGTTCCCTTGGTTTTCTTTATTTCCCTTTTTAAAAAATGGGATTACGTTTCTCCCTGTCCAGTCCATGGGAACTTCATCGGACTGCCATAACTTCTCAAATATGATGGATAGTGGTTTAGCCACTTCATCCACCAGTTCCCTCAGTACTTGCAGATTCACCTCATCAGGTCCCATGGACTTGTGCAGCTTCAGGTTCCTTAGATGATCTTGAACCTGATCTTCTCCTACATTGAGTGGGCATTTCTTCATTCTCCCAGTCCCTGTCTTTGCCTTCTATGACTTGGGCTATATGGCTGGACGACTTCTTGGTGAAGGCCGAGGTGAAAAGGTCACTGAGTACTTCAGTCTTCCTCATATCCTGGGTTACCAGGTCTCTTGTTTCCTTCTGGAGAGGGCCCAAGCTTTCTCTAGTCTTCCTTTTATCAGTCATGTATGTACAGAAGCTTTTCTTATTGCCCTTGATGCTCCTGACCAGGGCTTTAGCTTTCCTACTCTGGTTCCTGGCTGCACAGACAGTTTCTCTGTATTCTTCCCAGGCTACCTGTCCTTGCTTCCACCCCCTATAGGCTTCCTTTTTCTGTTTTATTTTGTCCAGGAGCTCCTTGTTCATGCAGGTCTCCTGACTTTTTTGCCTAGCTTTGTCTTTGTTGGGATGCATCGCTGCTGAGCTTGAGGGAGGTGATCCTTGAATATTAACAAGCTTTCTCGGGTGCCTCTTCCCTCCAAGGCTCTATCCCATGGTACTTTACCAGGCAGATCCCTGAAGAGCTCAAAGTCAGCTCTCCAGAAGTGCACAGTAGTGACCTTGCTGCATGCCCTCCTAGCTGCCCTAATGGTTTTGAAGTCATCTTTTATGGTCACTGCATCCATGGATGCCCTTAAACTTCACATTCCTCACCAGTCCCTCGTTTGTGAGAACAAGGTCCAGCATGATACCTGTCCTTGTTGGCTCCTCTATTACTTGTAGAAGGAAGATACTGTCAATGCATTCTAAGAACCTCTGGGATTGCCTGTGCCCTGAAAATGAGAGTACATTTGTTGAAACTGGTGCTGTTATTTTCTATTAATTGGTTAACTATATGAATTTAGTCCTGCATGGACGTGCTATGGTTGCTGTCAACAGAAACTTCTGCTGTTTCTGTAGGAACCTGGTGAGGAACAAGCTTAGTCGTTTCTGTGTGTTTTCAGTGTGCCCTTAAATGAACTCAATTTTCTTGTTTTTCTTTCTGTTTTCTGGGACACCTGAGCCATTTCTTTCCCCTCCAGCAAACTTGGAACCTCATCTGATGTAAATTGGCAGAGACCTGTTGATTTCATTGGCACTGTATTAATCTACTTGAGCAAAGAGTAGCTTCAGATTTGTAGGAAATGACTGTATAGTCACTTGGTATATATTCAGGACATCAAACTTCTATGTCAAAGATATAGATGCAACTTCCTCCTCTGGGAGAAGGACTCACCAAATATGCCCAGTGTATTGCACATATATTTCAGAAATCTGTGGTCAAAAGTATTGTGCCTTATCTCTCTGGGTTCAGAATACTGACATTTACGAAACCCTTTTCCTTCATCAGCCAGCACAATTTTTAGAGCATTAATTGTGCCTTTTTTTTTTTTTTTTTCCTCTCTTTCGCTCAAAAGTAATCTAGATTTGGGTTTGTTTTGTTTTGTTTTGTTTTGTGTGTGTGTGTATGGTTTGTAGGGTTTTTTTAATATCCCAGGTTTACTTCTTTAATCTCAGTCTTCTGTATATTTCTCCTTATAAGTCAAACACCTGCTTATAAATATCTCTACTGCTTCTGCCAGGAGGTGAATCCAAAATAAAGATAAAATAAGTCATGGCTTAGTATTTTTTTTTCTAGAACAGCAAACAGAGAGGATTCTGGTTTAGGAAAATGAAATAATTTTCTCTGCAAGTTCTAACTGTCCCATTCAACTGCCACAGTTAACAACATGCATGTTTTGGATAGGGCAAGTAATTCATATTGCTCTTCCATAAGATCCCAGACAGGAAACTATAGCTTTCTCTTAAGGTTTCAATTTTGTTGTCTTAAAATCCTTTTACCTTTCTTGCCAAAGAAATTAAATAATTGGCTAAGACTATAGATGCAGAAAATCCATGGAATCATTCTCAATGTATGTCTTTTATATGCCTTTTGAGAAAGACTGCAACAGTATCTCTTATTATTGTTAAGGAGTTCAGTAGAGCTTTGGTTCAAACAAACTGTAGTAAGGATAAAATCTTTGTCTAGAAGTTAATTGCAAGGAAATTAATAGAAGCTGTTCAAATTATTTATTAAAACAAAACAACAAAATAAAACCTCTCAGCAAGCCACCAAGAAATAATACACAATAAAAATAATAATGATTTACCCTTAAAAACTGTGTTTTCATTAAAATCTAACCAATTTGCTGGCACTTGCTGATTTTGTTCAGGATGTCCTATTTTGGATTTCCCATTTAACCAGTTTCTTATTAAATGCTATCAAAACATCATATACTATATCTGTTAAAATATTTTACAAATGTGCCAGAGGTATATGGTTCTTGTTCATAGTTTACTGTGTGGGTAATGTATGCTTTGCAGAAAAGGAGTGACTGGGCAAAGCAGACCATTTGCCTTGGTTTAGCTATTGCAGCTGCAGGAAGCGGGATCTTATTCCAAGATGCCAAGGAGGAGAGATTGTTTTGCTGTTTCCTCTAGAACTCCTCTGCCTGCTCACTGAAGGGGTGTTTTCAGGGAGCAGTATAGGACAAACAGAGAGAAATCCATCTAGCACAAGATCTTGCAGTGTGGCTTCAGGCTCACAGAGTCCTCAGGCTGTGTTTAATCTGAACTGAGCTGAGGCTGGATGTACCGAATGCAGCTGCCTGCAGTTACCTGGCCACTTGCTGAGCAGACTGAAAATTAATCCTGTTGCAAAAAAAGCTGTTAGTATTAGACAAATCTATAAGGCCAGAGCAGGAGAGGACAAGACTGAGAAAGTGGAAAAGCTTTCTAGCAGCACCGAAGTGACACTGGTTTTGAAAGCCTCCTGGAAACATAAGATGTAAGCAGCAGGAGGGCTTTCCTGAAGCATGGATCAAACCCACAGCCAAACCTGACCAGTGACAGAGAAGACAATTTTTTACTTCCCCCCCCACCCCCCCGGCTCTCCCAGAAATCACTGGGCTAGCAAGCCATGTAAAGGAAATAATTTCTTACGAAGACATGGTGGACAGTCCTTTCTAACCCTTTTTTGTTTAATCTGTTTCACCTGAGAGGCTAGAATTTTCTCCATTTTTATAGTCTGCTTGTTCTTGTGATGACATGAAAAACTAGCTGAAATTATTAGATTTTTCTGTGTATTCACTTTCTGGAGGAAGATGGGTAGTTTCACTTCAAAGCCCTGATCAACATATTTTTTTTAGAGAGTGGAAGGCCCTGGAAATTTGTATACTTACTTTAAAGAGAGTGGAAGGAAGAAAGAAAAGAAGAAAGACCACTCTCTTCCTCACCATCCTCTGCTAAAGTTGGAACTTCAAAATAAATTGATTGTTTTTACATTGACATTAACAGTTTTGCTGGTTGTTTAACTAGTTTAACCAGACCTCATGTAAGTCATGTTTGCAACTGAGGTTTTAATACAGAAGTACTTAATAAATTATAAGTTATGGTATTTACAGAAATCAGGGCGATTAACAGGTCTCACTGTTTAGATGCATTTTTCTCACTGCCATGAAAACTGAGAGCTTTTAGTTTTCAACAAAAAGACAAATCAGGGCAATTGTGTATTTTTCAATACAATATTAAAAAATGTTCTGGGTCACTGTAATATGAAAATGATGCTGTTGGCACCCACAGCAGAAAAAGGCTAGTGAGCTCTTACACATTTCAGTTGTTACTTATAACTCACTAAGGACAAACTTTAAAAAAAAAAAAAAAAAAAAAAAAAAGCAGCAGGTAAAAGAGAATGACACAGAGTATCTTAAATAACTTTTTTAATATGTCCCAATTCAAGGACAGAGCTTGTTGAAATATTTTCAGTGAACACTATATGAAATGAACTTACCGAAACAACCTGTCTGCCTCTTTGTGAGAAGTGAACTACGATTTTATTTCATAATATGAACAAAAATAAATGATTGACCATTTTGGATCTATCTTTTAATTTTAGTCTCAACAAAAAGAGAAGAAAGAAAAGCTGTGTTCATGATTACTGTGAAATGGAAAAACTGATAGAAATTAGGGCTGGGAAATAGAAGAAATCAGAAACCATGGGTTCCTGAAAGACATAAGAATAAAAAATGAGGGAAGGAGAATGGTAAATTTGATATAATATCTGATGACAGGGAAGAAAAAATGAAAATGCATGCAAGTGCTAGTATTGCATTAGAAAAAAAAAATGCTAAAAAGCAGTTTTTTCCTAATACCTTAAAGCATGCTTTTAAACAAATGTCTCTGATGATCAATCTCCCTTCTGATTTCTAAATAAAATGGTATTTGTAATCTTTCACAACACTTGCAAAAGACTAATATTAAGAAGGAGAAAAACTTTCTGAAAAATACAACATCAGTTTAGGAACCATGGCACTTGAATAATAAAGGCAGTTTCAGTCAAAGTAAGTATGGCTCCTATCATGCAAGATTCTTAAAAAACTAATGCCTCTCTTCCTTTATCATTTCCTGTTATAAAATTACCAACTCTTAACACAAGGTGTTGCTGTCCTTTAGATCATTTGGGGCATATTTAGATCGTTATTTGGGCATATTTAACCATGCTCAAGGAGGCTCTGCAAGCAGGATATATGCAGCTAAAGGCATAAAGCCATTTATTGGATAACACATGAAAAATGTAGCTAGGTTTAATGAGTTCCTGGGTTAAACATCAGTGAGCTCACCACCCAGAAGTCAGAAAAGTCTTTCCTGCCCAGACAGGCATTAGTAAGGAGGGGAAACATCAGCCCCAGCTGCTCCCTAAAACGTTAACTTTTGCTTAGTTTCTGATCCTTTGATCTTGCTAAACTGCCACTGCCATAGAGACCATTGACATCAGCAACAGATTGACATTAATGACACCAACCAACCCCTTGGGCTGTTTGTGTTTGGGTTTGTTTTGTGGTGTGGTTTTTTGTTTGTTTTTTTTTCTGTTTCAATGACAACCAAGTTGGCAGTTTTCATCTTTAAGTTGCTAACACTCCCCATCCATATAACTGTACCTCTGTCTGTAATTTTCCCTTTCTTATTCCTCTCAGCTCCACTCTACATTTTCTCATAGCTCTTTCTCACCACTTAAAAATTTCCTCAAAAGTCTGAACAAAGGTTATGTTGCTGAGCTACACCAGAGCTGGGCCAGGGGTTGTTGTAACATAGATGACCGAGCCCAGAAGAGGCAGGGGAGGTTACAGCAGAGGTTACACTGAGAACAGCTTTTACAAGAGTTGAATTTCCATGGCTGGCCTGGACACATGGAGTAGAATTGATTGCACAGCAACTCAGTTTCAGCCCACTTTGCAGCAGCGCGTAAGTTAGATGCCTAATTACTGGAAGCTTCCCTCCTGTCAGGAGAAACAGAGAAGCTTCTCCAGGCAGAGCATTAGACCTTAATGGGATAAATAAATATCTGTAGATGCCATCCTTTCCTTCTTAACTGTCTCTCCCTAGAGGGAGCTTTGTCCAACAAGCCAAACTGTATAATTTAGTAAGGAGAGTATCTGTACTCCCTAGGAGGAATCTAGGTCTTTACTCCCAATAATTTCTTATTGGAAAACCAGCTATTTTCCTGGCATTTACTGATAAATGATTGATCCTCAAACTCTTACTCATGTGAATAATTTTTACTCCTGAGTAGTTCTGCTGAAATCATTCACACTATTTACCTAAGTAAGAAGTGTTACATAAATGCATCCAAACCACTTTTAAAAAGGCTAAAACACACTCTGCTTGGTCTGGGCTCAGAATCCAGTGTCGTTGCTGACATTTTGTGAGGCACATAGCTAACTTAAGGCTTCTCAGACCTGTAGGCATAGGAAGGAGAGTGAAAAAGGGCTGGAGATAAGCTGTGACACAACTCTAGGACTCAGATTCCTGTCCCAGTCCAGAACCAAGGACCTTGGAAAGTTGAACTTGCAGTTCTGTTACTGTGGTTGATATGTGAAGGATGCTGACATGAATGTCATTGCTAGGAGAAGTCATAACTTGGTCTTGCTAAGTAGTCACAACCCACAAAACAGAGGCCGCTTACCACAGCAAGGGCTCTAGCAGCTTTTGGCCGTCAGCCTGAGAGGCTCTTCTCTGAACCACTCTGAACTGTTTGTCTTCTGCCAAGATCTCCTTCTCGTTTAGAATTACTTGGAAGAGATCAGGCCCTCCACATCAACAAAAGGAGAAACCTTCTAGCCAAACCCCTGTTACATGACTCCTGTGTGCAAGTGGTGGAGTCCCCCTCAGTGTACCAAGAACAGTTAGAAGGAGATTGGCTCTGCACTGCTTGTGCAGCTACTGGGGTGGTCCATCTACTCCATTTCCCCAGTTTGCTCAAGGAAGTAAAGGGCACTCTGAGTACAGGAATCCTCTCCTATTTTGTGCATGCCCTGAAGGAAGATATATCATGCTTACCCTCCACTGTTTCCTCCCAGGCCTCTTCCCTGTGTGTCTAGCTTCCCTGCACAGCCCTTCCACATGCCTGAACAGGCTGCATAACATCCAGTCAGGCCATGAAATCATGAAAATGCCTTTGCAAGCTCATGCTTAACTGACTCCATGTCATCAGTGTCATGTCCTGCACACATCCAGGGTAAAAAGACCCTTCGCTACTTAAAGACATGAGAAGAACAAAGTAAAGCACCTTAAGTTCAGATCTGGTTCCCTGATCCACTGGACACATCAGCTTAAAGCTACATAATGAAGTGGTGAGCATGGGTGTGTTCATAGCATGGTTTGTTGGTTTTTTTTTTGTTAGGTTCCCCAACTGTTTCCCTCTACAACAGGAGGGAAAGTCAGGCACAAAGGTCTTCCAACTGTGTCAGGATCCTGCCTCTGTCTACAAGGTGGTAGTTGCACTTTCCCCTCACCTTTTTATTTGCACTGTCACATTCTAAGTCCTTATTGAGTTGCAGGACCTCTTCACCCAGTCCCTTGGCCCCATCCAAGCTGGTTCATCACACCAAGAAGAGGAATCTTGATGGAGGGGTGTGTATGTGTGTGTGGAGTCACAGCCACTGTGGGGCTTTTTTCCCTTTGCAGGTGGTGTCAAATCCCAAGCCAGAGAACCCATGGCAACCCCTTGGATATCTTTATGGAGGGGTGGGTGGTTTTGGAGTGCTGCGCTTGGTGTTTCTTGCTTTTATACTTTGGATCCTGTGACACACATACCTTTCCTCCTTTTCTCCTATTCTGTCTCATAGTCACTTTTTCCTTGTTTGTTTTTTTTCCATCCCCTTTATCCCTTTCCCTCCTCAGGGAGACCTCAGGTTTTGTTCAGCAGGACTCTAGTACAAAGAAAGCATATCAGAGCCTCTTTTGCTAACAGCCAGGTATATTCTGGGCCACACAGCTACCTAATTTAGCCATGGTTGCCCCTGTCAAAGCCAAGTTGCAATTAGTTTCCTAAAGCCTTACTTGGTTATATGTTTCTGAGCTTAATTTACTGCTGAACAGGCATACACTCTGTAAATCTTACTCATGCAAAAGGTCTGAATGATTGCAATCACAAATAAAAAATATGCAGATGAGTAAGGGCTGCAGGATCAGACTATTCATTAATAAATGTCACTGAAGTATTTACAATGAAAGATGTGGGAGTACAGCATATTCTGATTAAAACATCAAATTTATTTCCGCAAGTTAGTCATGGACTTTATAAAAGATCAGTGTTTCCAGAACTTTAGAAATTCAAGAAATACTTCTTTGTCAGATAAACTTGTTTGTACTGAAAATTTTTATTCCATATATTAAACAAAAATAAAACAAAATACATTAAACAATTAACTGATGGCTTAAGGCTGCCTGGAGGAGACCTGCTTCCCAGTCTATCACTTTATATTGCAATTTACTGTGCAAGTTGAAAGACACTTATAGGTGACTCAGAAGATTCCAAGTAGTGAGCAGTGCTATAAAAGTTCTCAAAATAATAATAAAAATGGAAATCCTTCCATCCAATGCTTTATTTGGTAAAGTCCAATTTTGGGGGAAGAGATTAATTAATCACATCTAATTCCACTTAGCACAAGGAAGGAGAAAGAAACATCAGGAACTATTGTTTTTCTTCTGGTTCTCAGTACAAGTTATATGGATGTGATATCTGTGTATGCTGGCATAAAAACAGAAAATGAAATGACCATGGTTTAAGTATTCCCTCTGGATAAAAAATAAAACATGTTATTTTGCCACAAAATTACAGCATTTGAAAAATATTAGGCTTGGTGAAACATTTAGATTCCCAAAAGGGTATTTTAAGTGCTTTTGCAGAAAATGTTTTCATCTTCTTTTCCAGTATTAGAAAGAAAGATTGTCAGATTAATAGAATTGAAGGAGGAGGAGCACTGGAATTTATGCTTTTTCCTCAATATTTTCCATTTTTTCTTTTTTTAATTTAAAATAAATGATCCTATAGCTGGTGTTTACACTAGAAAACACATACTCCAGAAACTGTGACACCACTATCAGGGGGTCTATTTTAAGAATGAAGTGCTACTTAAAGATCTGGGTGGAAAAGCATTATTTTTATTACTATTTATTTATTCTGTTTTTAAGGAGAAAAATAATACATGCTGCCAGGTGGGGTTTTAGAAGCTCTCAGAGCTTTATTCTACATTTCTCATTATAGAAGCATAGTTCCCATGGTAACTATTACATCATTTGGCACACATGCTACCTGAGGAAAACAGAACAACTCAATAAAGAAACACACATTCACCATTGTGCAATGTGAATTGATTTACTTATTGCCTAATTATGTTTCCTAAAAACAGGAGACTGCACCAGTTTTCAGTGTCAGCATGACTGCTTGCCTGTCAAAATTAATATTTCTGCTCCCAGTTCTCTGCAGCTCCAAACCACCCTCTGCCATTCACTTCTTAGAGATCTTGACACTGCTCAACTATTGTAGAAAAAGTAAACCTCCTACTCTACCTCTGCCATTTCTTTCTGCCTGTTCACGCTCTTTCTTCTCCTAATGCTGAATGGTATTGAGATTTATTTAAAAAATAGAAATAAAAGAAATGCAGTTTGACTCCTAGAGATGGTTTTGCTAAGTGTATTTGCTTAAAAAATATTTTCACAAATCTAGCTAGCTGCTTGCAAGACAATTTGGATTGTACACTTCTCACAGGAGTATGCAAAAGGACAATTACTTTTTGTGTGCATGTCCTCTACATAAGACCCACTTACATGTTCTACATTTGTAGTACCAATGAGTAACACCATAAAGATCTGTAAGCAATAATTTACCAGCTTTGCCTATTGGTCAGTATTTTTTCCTCCTCCCACTTGTTTTCCACATTCTGTGTATTTTCATTGAATTTCTGCCTCTCAGACTGGAATCTCTCTTGAGTACCTGTCTCAGTTATTTGGAATTTAAAAAAACTAATTCCTTCTTCCTTTCCTAACAATTAATTATTATCACCTATTATCTATGCCTAAACTTGAAGTAATTCTCTTGACTCCTTTTTCTTAATTTTTTGTTGCTGCATGAGACTCTGCTTTTTGATAAAACAAGAAAATCCTTCTATCCTTCTGATTTGTAATTTCTCTAGTGGTTATTTGAACTCTGGCTTTCTTTTACTAAATAAAGTTGGGAGTATACTAGGACATCTCTGTGCTTGTCAATCTGGAACAAATTGGTGGCTATTTAATTGCATTAACCTTCATGAGTCAGGCAAAAAAAAAATATCTTTTTTCTTTTTTTCAAACAAGCCAGGGTACATATTTTCTAAATACTTAAACCACAGTGTTGAAACACTACAATGGACACACAATCTGCCCACAATCAATGTAACCCTGAAAAACACTACATCAATTCCACTACTGTCTCCTTAAGAAAAGTGCTATTTAAATTAATTCGTTTCCTGAGAAATTATTTTCTGATCTATCGAGGTAAATAAATACTGAGGGATGCAAAATTAATCAAGAAAAAGGAAATTAGGTCTTTTTTATGTTTCTTTCTAGCAAAGAAAGCTCTCATTACTACAGCAGACTAAATGAAGTCAAGTGGCCAAAGATAAGTGGAGGCTCAGAACTTAGAGGCAGAGAGAAAAGGGCTTGGCTGGATAGCTCTTCTCTAAGGCAGAGGAAAAGAGGATAATCTTTTGTGGGTGACTGAGTTTCAGAAACATAAATGGTAAGTTATTCTGCAGAAAGTTCTTTTCTCTTTGTCCTGTATACAAGAATTGCAAAAGAAACAGAGTAAAAAAGTCTCAGAATTAGGGATGTAATTCCTTAGCTTTTCAGAGAGTTAAGATGGCTCAGTTTTGCGAAACTGCCACTGTTTTGTTCAAGCCCATATATGATTATGTACCTAGAAATATCTGATCAGATTCTGCTTACTGATTCATTCAACTCCTTTACATCCCCCTTCAACTTTAGTTCAGGTAATGCTTTAGTTTCAAGGGGCTTTATTTTCCTTGACATTTTTGCATGGTTAAAAACACTTGTATATCTTTTCCAATTTCATAAGGAGGTTTATAGGAAGCAATTTCCTCATAATACTCCTCGTTTTGCTGTGTAGTGCCTTGTATTCCCCAGTTCTTACTCATGACCTTTCATACTGGAGAGAGATTATACCTAAACAGACAACACCTCAGTCTTCAGAGAAGACTTTCACCTTAGAAAAGAGGTTAAATAAAAGTGGAGACAACTTAGCACTTCCATTACTTTCAAAGGTCTGCAAGTCTCCAGTGCTTTCTTAACAAAAAAAAAGTGTCTGCTGAAATTCCTGGTCATGCACTCATGTGACCTCGGTGGCACTGTTTCTTTTCAAATAACAAGATCCATTTGTTATTTAGGAACATTGCTTAACTCATGTTATTAATCCCACTATGTATGCTGACATGTGAAAGCTTGACTCTGTTGCAGGCACTGAATATTTTGATGTTTAATTTTTCCTCTGGCTCTAGCCTCAGGAGCCTGTGGACTCTTTTATCCTATAAAAGGAGTTAAAGAGGGGATCTGTGCCAGTGGGATCCTCTCAGTCTGGCTAACATGCGACCCATAAAAGTGGGTCCCAGGAACCACTGAGTGACTGACGAGGTAATAAGGTGTTGACTCCATGACTACTCTGTTACTGTAACCCACCGTAAATCTGCCCTGCAGTTGAAAGAAACCATCTGATTCCCATATCTGCACAAAGTAAGAGCATTCTTCCAACCAGATGGTCAAACAAACAGATCACAGATCATGTCACTGATACTGAGCAAAACTGCTTGTTTCTTTTCTTGATTTATATGTCGAGTAGATCAATTTGTGTTGCTGCATGAATACTTGAGCTGAGAAATAAGAATGTGTAGTTGTGGACAAGAAGAAAAGTGTGACTATCCTTCTGGAGAACAGCATGAATTTATGCCAATTAAAAATGGTTATGTACCTGTGATCTGACTCAGATAACTAGATCACAACAACTTCTATATGCACTTTCTCAAAACCTCATTGGTTCTTTTCATCCTAAGAGAAGATTAAAGGATTGTCATCTGAAAGGAAACATCTTGCCTCTTGCAGTTAGCCTGCCTATGACCTAGGAGCGCAGAAATTTCAATTGCCATCCCAGAGGCTATATGAAGCCAGCTGTCTTTAACATAAGCCATTGGTTTTATTCACCCAAATGTGAGGCCAACTGACAGTACTCAGTAACACTGTCCTCCTAAGCTTCTTTCACCCAGGATGCTGCTCTGTATACTGTGCTATTCAAAGAGTTAGTAAACCAACTTATACTACAGTTTAAAAGAGCTGGAGAAAATCTAAAGTGAAATTCAATGTGCAAAACATTCAATCAAAAACTAAATTGTAATCTCAATTGTGGAGCAATTCCAAGAAAATGGAAGTCAGTCTGATAACAAGAATGCAGAGTGATGCAGGCTCAACAATTTATTTTTCCTCTTAAGGGATAAATGAAAATTATGTTCCTAGTGCCAGGCACGTTCTATTACCAGCATAATTAAAGCATTGATTCTGATCTAAATTAGAAACACAAGGAAAACAGGAGAATAGGAAATTTGCCTTTGACTTCAATGTAGTAAGTAATTCACCCTTAAATTTAATCCTTTTTATTATTATTATTAATATTTGGGTACAGCACCCTTTCTCCCACAACCTTAGAATACAAAAGACACGACCTGAAGCATTTTCAGGTGTATTTTAGCACTAACGGGAAGCCCTGAGGAAGTGCATGAGCCTCCATTGCTACCTTGTTGTTGTGGGGCTCAAGAGCATTTCCTGTACCTCTGGTCTGCAAAGACTCTGGCTTCACTTTGACAGCATGGTGGAATGAGACTTAGATGTACAACAGTCATCCAACACACACCAAAGAAAAGTTTGTGTGTAGGGGCAGAGGTGGAGCTGGAGTATGCTCTAGCAGACCCCTTTTGACTAGATGTGTACATCTTCCCCATGGAGCAGGTGCCCATGTGAGCCAAACCCTAGACTTACATGAAAGGTTTTATTATCTTGGTCTGTGAGTGAGTGAGTAACTGTCTCAACTGAAAACCTGCAAAAGTTGCATCTTAATCCCTGTCCCTAAAATGTGAACTACTGGTGCAGAATTGGAGACCTGCAGGGTATCCCATTCCATAGGTTTGCAGGTAAGCAGAGGCATCATAAGAACTTGGTGAAAATCAGTGTAGGAGCTTCGCTCACCTCTAGTTATAATTTTTTTATTGTTGTAAGGTCTTTTGTTATCACAATCATAATCACTTTCAGCTGGTTTTTGAAGATTCTTTTTGAGTATCAAGGATATTGAGGTTTTAAAAACTCCTTTTGGCCTAGTTGAGACTGATTCTTTATGTTTTTCTGCTGATACGATTTCTCAGCCAGGTGAATTCAACTGAACAATTATGAATTGCTCATTTTATTTACTATGAAAGCAAGATAAAGCATTCACATAATGTACTATTGACACTAAAGCACAGAGAATAAAAGTAAAACACAGACAAATATTTATTTGCATTATTTAATGGACTTGCTTTGGCCATGGTCTCTGTTTTTTGTTATTTGATTTCCATGTTCATTTGAACAACCAGATTTTATTGGAACAAATGCTCACAGAAAATGAAGTTAAAAGTCATGAGTATTTGCATAGGCCAAACATTTAATTCAGACAAAAATATTCATGACAGAAATGCTTTCTCATTTACTGTGTGAAAGGATCACAGTAACACAGACAAAAGAACCTTAAAAAACAAGATAATATTTGACTGACTTGAAATCACAAGTTCCAAAGAGTAAATACTTTTAAAAGAATGCACATTTAAAGACATAATGAATTGTCTGATAGAATGTATAACAGACCTGTCATTCAGTGATGTATGGAACTTATAAAAGAACTATAATTAGTCAACAAATTATATTGAAACTAAATTTCTAAGGAAAACTGTGTTTTCAACTGATTTCTGAGTATGCCTTGAAATGTTTTATTTCTGCTCATATCACCAAAAGATGTGAATGCTCTAAGATGAGTTTCAGCTCTTAAATTTTCAGTTGTTAGCTGATACACGCCTCACAATGACAATATATTTTGATTTTGGAATGAAAAAATTTAGTAGTCAATATTAATCTGTTTGATATTTTCCTCAGATAAAAACAAAACAAAACGCAACCCCCCCCAAACCAAACAGTCCCAGTTAAATATAATGAGAAGAGTGTCCTTTATAACTGTTATCTCAGTTTCATTTTCAGTATTTCTGTAAGCAGACCAAGCTTCTCCTCTTGCCAAGCTTGTCTCTTGAGTGGGAGATCTGATGAGTATTGATTCAGTTCATAAATATAGGTTAGTGGTGCTGAAAAATTAAGCTTTGTCATTTAGTACAATGCAATTCTGTGATGTATTTTATTAATTTTTTTTTTTTTTAGAGCAAACGATTTGCTCTGAAGTAATGTAGACAAAATCTAAACCTTTCATTTTACCAAGAAAGGAATAATATTACTATCAATAAATGAAAACTAGTGTATTTTACTAGTTTTATACAGCTCTTTTCAATGCCTCCTATACTTTAATTCTCCAAATAATTCTTATGTGGCTTGTGTTCCATTTTCTTTTCTGTCAGCTCAGGTCTACTACAAAAAAGCTTTCACAGAAGTTATCACATGGAAATCATGGAACAATTTGTAATTAATTTCATCTCTGAAAGTACCTTTCCCCCCTTTTTAAGAGTTTTTGAAAAAGTCTTATGAACTGGCAAAGTAACTGACTTGTATATAAAGATGAGCTAGCCAGCTAACTAAATGTCTGCATAACAGATATCTGTAATTCAGACTCTGTCTTTGTTGTTACTTTCATATTTTTTTATTAACATATTCAGCTAGCCACATTTTTCTAGGTATGTAACTTATTTTATTTCATGCCAGTGAAAATTTTAAAGACCATAAAATGTATAGATGCCATGTACATGAAGTAGCTTAGCATTTTAAACAGGAGGAAGTTAGATCACTTTTGAACTCACTGACTTGATTAGAGATGAACTGAAACACGCAGTAGTTTTCTTTCTTTGCGTTCTCCTATCAGTTGTCTTAAAACAGAAGTTCAGTTTTGAGATGTGATTTTTGTTGGGTTTTTTTAATAGTATTTACTGAAGTGACATAGGATTTGTTAAATGTTCCAATGATTTAATGTGTTTATTGCTCTCATCTCTTGTTGAGCACCTGCAGGCAATATGTAATTGGAATACACATTTTGATCTTTTAGGACTTTTTCTGTATCTCGGGATAGGATTATTTGTTGATTCACTACTGATGCATTTGGATTTAAAAAACTTTATTTTCCCTCTTGTTTTGGTCATTTTCTATTACCTCCTGAAGACTCTGAAAGTTACATCAGCAGCCAGTCTCCTGCAACTCAGACCCTGAGCATCTGGAACAGGGCATACTCACAGCATAGAAATCCACATCTTTAAGAAGTGGTCTAGGACCAGCAATTAGCTGTGCATGATTACCTCCTAACCTGCTAAATGGCTGTTTCAGATCTCCTGCTGTCAGTAAACAACCAGGGGCTGATTAAAAGTCTTGTTATCATTCCAAATCCTTTTGATGTATGCATGTGCTTGTTCTGACCTCTTTTTTCAATTCTATGTGTGTTTCTGGGGTAGGTTACCAATTCCAGTAGTGGAAAGAAAGGAGTAATTCAGCATACCTAACCTACAATGGAATATCCCAGCTGAGTATGAAAGACTCAATGTCTTACTTGGCATTATTTCATAAGCCCTTTTTTAACTACCACAATATTTGTACCGTCACTGTATCTCACTGTGAATCCCTAAATGTATTTTTCCCTTTTCTTTAAGCAATACTAGTGTTTATAGCAGACTACACTGACAATATCATAAGTAGAAATAGCCACAAATCATCCAAAAAAGTGCAACAAAAATAAAATTTTTCATGTTGCTTAAATAGTACCTTATCTCTACTCTTCAAAGAATTGCATTGCAAAGCAGATATTAGTCCAGTTCTGTTTCTAGCTAGATGATTTTTATATGATTTATACCTTATGAAGTAAATAGAAATAATCACTTAAGTTCATATTATCCACCAAGGAGTTTATAGCTTGTATAGTTTTTGGGTAACAACATCGTGGACTAGATTTGAACCAATGACCAGCACGGAAATTTTTTCTGCTTGAATATCAGCTTTCTATAGACCTTGATCTGATAATAAACTTCAGTTTATTTAGAAACTGATTAAAAAAACGCAAAACATTTTGTTGTTCTTTGATGACTGTTGAGACAAGAAGTTTGCAGCATAGGTTGGCAACAACTGTGTAAGAATCCACAGAGCAACTTGAATAAGGAACACAAGAGTCCATCCTCTGAATCATAGAATCATAGAATGGTTTAGGTTGGGGTTTGAAGGGACCTCAAAGATCATCTAGTTCAACCCCCCTGACAAAGGCAGGGACACCTTCCACTAGACCTGCTTGCTCAAAGACAC
>JAVJGJ010000014.1:35292495-35309139 GCA_035590215.1 Microhierax caerulescens
TTATACATACTTGGAAACTGTAGTAAATGCAGGTCTTTGAGACCACCACCCCTCCACTTTGGGGGGAGAGGTCTTCCCTTCTACAAACTCCAGCCCCAGTGAATCTCTCCTTGATATTTATTTCATATAACTATGCCACCATCAAAGCTGTTTTCAGACTGAATTAGGTGACATCTCTGAGCTTTTCAGCAGAGACCCAAGAAATTATATCCTGAAGCCTAAATGAGCTGTGTTCCATTACCACCTTTGCATTCCACCCGTCTAGAAGACGGCTGGCATTTCATTATATTTTTTAACACTATTTTCTCCTTTACATGAGTGCTCTATTTTTAGCATTTGGAAAGGATTTCTGAAATCTAAGAACTCTATGATGGCAAAAAAATGCTATTTATCTGACGTCTTTGTATGTCCTTCTAGCTACCATCTGCCTCTGTATTGTTTTATTTCCAAAACAAAGGATAAACAGATGATACTGTTTCTTCTGCAATGTTTGTTTACATAGGTGGGGCTTGCATTATAAAATGGAAAGCTGCAAGCATCCTGCAATGCACACACAGCTTGGTGCTTACTGCCAAGTCTGACTATGACTCTTCCTAAGAAATTTAAGTTACAATAAAATAAAATATTTAGCAGACGATTTTAAATACCAGATTTCCTGAATGTTTTAATGTTTCACAGCAGGTCTCAATGCCATCACAGAGCGTGCAAACTGGTTATTTGCACACACAAATATGCATAGTCAGCTGTTGATGTTTTTGGCTGCAGGAACACAAACGCACATTTAATGCATATTTATGGTACTGTTTCTGAAATTATACTGGTGTATAACTACTTCATATTAAGATTCCAACCTAGCTGTGCAGAAATGTATTGATGCTTGACTGAGTTCCCTAGATCTTGGCTTCGGATGTAAGTGGACATGGCCCTTCCTATTTATCTACTTCTAGAACAGGTTAATAAAGGATAAATAGGTCCAATACAGTGGGTAGGATTTTGGGTCTATTACTTCAGCCTCATTAATTAAATACAGGGAAAGGGTAATAGGTAAGCAGTAATTCCTACTTTCTTCTCTGTTCCTGAAAAGTCACACAGCTATGAAATGGTGCATAAAAATTCATTGTATAATTCTAGATTCCATGTGGGCCGCATCTTACAGATCTGTAAAAGTTATTTTATAGAAGAAAGTTTATCATATTATAAAGCAATGTATGTGTGTAAACAAAATTTCTAAACACATGTGCCCTTAAACTGGGACATTAGTGAATACAGAAAACAATTGAAAACCACTGTTCTGACTGGTAGCATAAACAAGTACCCTTTTTGGAGGGAAACTCATATTCACTGGAGAAGGAGACACTGATACCAGATGGAGGATTTCTGTGCTACTGGAAGAAATGCTTTACAACTCTTTGCCATATAGTTGTACACTACAATTAAAAATCTTAAACAGAGAGTTTAAGAATTTTTAAAAGAATGTTTAAAAATTAAAACACTGAACATGATTACAAAATTTGACATATATTGTATACATGTATTATTTTGGTTATATTTAAGATACAGAACACTTTTTATTATTGCTATTATTTGTTTCAACACTTTTAAACACTGCTTAAATGGAAGCATTGCAAAGATGCCAGTATCAACTTCAGCTCCCTGACAGCTTTTATGATTCCCTGCCCTTAATTTTAAATACTGCCAGAAATTTTGTAGTTGTTTACCCTTGTTTGACTTTTAGATAATCACAATGTACCTTTTGCCCATTTTTTTAGATAAACACTTCTCAGGTTTTTGTCTGTTTATTTACAGTCTGCCCATAATATTGCAAATTGTAGGCTTACAGATTGTTCACATTTCAAAGTGCAATTTCAGCTCCATCATCATAGATGTTCAGTCTCAAATTACCAATTCATTATATTTCACTATAAATGAATGGTCAAAAAGCAACCAATTCCATAAGCAATATAACCTCCTCTACATTTCCTTTATATCTACATACATGCAAACACACATATTTTGTTTATGCCAATTACTTTTGCTTTCTTTCCTTCTGGAAGCTATTAAGAAAGCTTTTTATGAAAATGATCTCCATTGCAACAGCATTCCTTCTGATGCAGACCATCAAATCTCATGACAGCTTGGACACCATTTTTGACCCTCAAGATCCTCTAGAGTCACAGGGCACTTTGGTACTCAGCTATTTTCTCAAATATACTATAAAGTACTATGGCTGTAAAATGTCTGATTTTTAGTATTCCATTCTGAAGGCATTATCTAAGCTGTATATTACCATTTTGCTAAATAGTTATGTGATACCTAGCTATATAATTTCTTCACTTTGCTCCATAGCTGCTATCTAACCATAATACAGAGGACTGCCAAACCACAACCATGAAAATCAATAAAGCAGAAACAGTAGTCAGTCTTATCTTTTTAATACCAGAGCTGCATATTCACCCTTATCTTATCACACACACTAGAGAAGGTTTGAAGCAAGTTGGATTTTTTATTTTTCCTGAAATTAATGGACAATGTGTTCTTTATTCCTTCATGTGAGTGCAACAACATACTGTTAAGTTGTTATTGCCCCTGAGGTGGCCTACTTTCAGCAGCAAAGTAAGTGAATATAGCTTATGGATTCTATTAAAGCCTGTTAATAGTTAAAACTAAGTTTCAACTCATCAAAATGGAAGACGTTTGTGAAATTCTGGTCACAGTGAAATCAATAGCAATAATCTCATTGACATAAGTGATGTCAGGTTTTCAACCACTGCAACATGCAAAATGACTTTCATTAAAACTACAATAATTATAAGGCTGTTGATGATACTGAGTCCTAAATTCTGTTGGGTTGAAATAAAGTAATGACCTAATAAGACTAAATACTTCAGAATCCAGACTAACAACAAAAATAAAATATAGTAGCAAATACTGTATTGCATTTATATCTATACTTTCAAACTTTAGCCAGATGCTACTTACTATAAGAGTAACGAGTGCCACAGGTAGCAGTTTAATGTCCCCTTTTCTTGTTAGAATGGTGAAGAGACAGATAAACACACAACCACAGACAGCACAGCTGATCAATTTTCCAACCAGTCTACATTTGTTAAGCCGATGTCCCTGTTCCAGTGTGTGGAGTCTGGGAGCAAACCCCTGGAGGGCATTTCGGAAGTCAAACAGGCTTTGTAGAACAACTGATAGAACTGTGTAGAAACCAGCAGGCGATCCATAACTTGGAATAACTCCAAGATTTATTTTCTGAAGGACAATGGAACTTAGAAACATAGCAATTCATAATTTCTACCTGGAGGGATATCTGAAATGGATGAAAACAAAACACTATTTTCTTTTTTTTTTTTTTTAATCATGACTTTGGGTTTATTTACCAGCACAGGACCTGTTCCTCCAGTTTTGATTTCACTTCTGTCCAACAACAAATGCACAACATCACACTCCTATTTTCAGATAGAAATTATGCCCATTCATATTCAGGAGTGTGAAGCTCTAACTCTGTTTATCTGAAGTTGCTGACATTCCCAATTCTTCTTTAAGGACCTAGCTCTGCAGTCCACAATAACGTTGTCTCCAGCATACATGCTCTTCACTATCCTGAAGCCTGCACAGATATGGTACTAAAGGGTGATCAAAGTGCCTTTTTCTTTGAACCTTTGAACTCCTCCTTAAAAGTCACCTCTATGGGAATGCATAAAACCCCCTGCATTCTGATAATGGCTAAGCAGGTGGTGACTTGTAATTACTGTGATTACTGTTATTGTCTGGTGTTCTGCTTTTGGCTGGGATAGAGTTAATTTTCTGCATAGTAGCTAGTACAAAGTTATGTTTTGGATTTGTGCTGGGAACACAGTAGTGTTGATAATTCAGGGATGGTTTAGTTAACTGCTGAACAGGGCTTACACAGAGCCAAGGCCTTTTCTCCTTCTCACCCCACCCCACCAGTGAGGATGCTGAGGGTGCACAGAAGCTGCGAGGGGACACAGTTGAGGCAACTGGCCCCAAATGACCAAAGGGATAGTCCATACCATATGACATCATGCTCAATATATAAAGATGGGGGAAGAAGAAGGAAGGGGGGAACCTTCAGACTGATGGTGTTTGTCTTCCCAAGGAAGCATTATGCATGCTGGAGCCCTGCTTTCCTGGGGATGGCTGAGCACCTGCCTGCTGATGGGAGGTGGTGAATGAATTCCTTGTTTTGCTTCACTTGTCTGCATGGCTTTTGCTTTACCTATTAATCTGTCTTTATCTCAATGCACATGTTTTCTCATTTTTACTCTTCTGATTCTCTCCCACATCGTGACTCAGGGGTAGTGAGTGGGCAGCCATTTGGTGCTTAGATGCTGGCTGAGTTTAAACCATGGCTAAATACAAACTGCGCACACAGTGTATCTGTACTAAAACATCCTATTATTTTTGTTATCCTTTTCTCTTTACATCCCATACTTGTCCTGTTTTTAATTCTCCTATAATGTCATGCCTTCACATTTTAAAATCTGTAAAGCAAGAAGGTTTTATGCATGGGTCAGCAAGTACAATACCATTCTGGTACCAAGTAATACCCTCTAACACCACAACAGATTCAGCAGGACCCCTTGTGACATAATGGTACTTGGAAAAATTCAAGATATTCCCTTCTGTCACATGTGTGTCTCTTTCATATACATACCAGTGTGTGTGCACACGTTTGTGTGAGTGCATTTTTATACACACACACACACGTGCACACGCATACACACACACACAGTCTCAACAATATTGTTTCTTCTAAATCCTCCTGCAACAAAAGTGGTAAAAGTTGGTAATAATAATCTCATAGGAAGTCAAAACTGTTATCAGTCCTAAAACTCTTTTGAAAATCTTTGCTGAAAGACTGAATTCTCAGAGTTCATTCTGGCCTGTCCTAACCAGAACACCTGTCTAAATTCAAACAAGTGTATATACATTTCTTGACATAGAATTATCCCTCTTCTAGGTTTAACTCAAGAAGTTACAAATAGAAATATTTCTGCTGCAATCAAAAGGAATATGGAGCTCATGATTTTGCTCAAATAATAATCTTATCTTTTTTTTTTTCATTTCTGTTTTCTCACATCCCCACCCCATGATATTCCATCATATATTTCTGTCCAGTGGCAGTAAAGCATTGCATATCTAATTAGTCATGACTTAATGCAAGCTGCATTAAAAACAACAAAGTAGAATGAAAGATACCAGAAATAATTCCATCCCTTAAGCTACAGCTATCATTTAGTATAGCATATGGCTAACAGAATTGGAGTAAAATGCTGATTTTCCCTCTGTTGACTTTTTGCAGAATATCAGAGACTGCAGTAACCTATATTCAGAGAACACAAGAGGCCAAAGTCTTTGATGGTGTATCTCTGCTTGTATGAGTCAAGGTGAAATTAGAGATGTAAGTGATATGAGAAGATGGGTGAAGGAATCAAAATTAGCAGCTTTCAAATATTCATGGAATCACAGAATGGCCAGGGTTGGAAAGGGCATCTGGAGATCATCTAGTAAAACATTCCCATGAAAGAAGGTTCACCTAGAGCAGGCTGTGCAGGATCCCAACCAGGTATTTTTTTAGTATCTCCAGAGACGGAGGCTCCAGAACCAACCCAGGCAGCCTGTTCAGTGCTCTGTCACCCTCAAGTAAAACATATCTTCAAATATTCCTTTCTAGCAACTAACTTCATGATCATTGTATGATAAATGTCGCCTGTCTGTCTAGATTGTATACTGGGGTTTTGGGTTTTTTTTTGTTAAGTTGGTTTTTGGTTTTTTTTTTTAAAAAAAAAGAAAGAGATAGACAAAATGTGGTAGTTCTGTTCCGAAGTGTGCTATAAAGACATTCCTTTGGTTGTATTTTCATCTTGTTCCTCCAGATTTCACTTCAGGCTTTTCAATTAAAGTAGTACATTGATTGTGAGTTAAATTTACTTTAAAGTGATGCCTTTACTCTAATTTTATGATAAGTATTGATTTTTATTTAGCATCTACTGTGTGGTTTCAATAAAACTAATAATGAATGTTGTTGATGCATGTTATTTACCATTTGATTTAGTTTTATAGCTTGGGGACTTTCTTGAAGACACGTACTATGCTAATAAAAATCCTGACTTGCTCATCCAGTCTGGTTGTCAGGTATGGAAATGTTCCTGTCATTGCTAGAATAGCTTTAAGATTACATCTTTACACTGGAGAGTGCAGGTACTTTAAAATAGAATGTGTTTGTTTACCTGCTGTTTGACTTTTACAAGTGGCATATTAATCCTCTGCATTTATTTAGCTTGCTTTTACATTATCATATGATTGCACTGTCACATGTACCCTATTGAGCAGGTAGATCATGTGGATATGTGCAGCTCCCTTCTGGAGTGTTCCCACTTTGCAAGCCTCACTTGGCCACATATATATTGTTGTGCCATAAGATAAGCATGAAAGGAACACATATCCACATGGTCTACCTGCTCAGTATCTTTCAGCCTGAATTTGTGGCTATCCAGCTGCTAGGAAGAAAATGTGAGATAAGCAATACTTTCTGTAGTTTCCTCTCAGATGCCCACAGCTGATCTGGAAAACTTCCAGTCTGTTTCCCCTCTGATGACTTCTCATGACTGACACCAAGCACAGAAAAGAACCAGGGATTTTTCCCAGAAGATTCTAACATCATCTGCCTCAAGGACAGACCTGTAATATTTTTAAATCAAGATGCTCACAAAGGAAATGTAAGGAATCTCAAGAGATTCCTTACTTTTTGGATTCTCCCAAACTGTACAGATGAGATGCCATGATGGTATGATTTGACCAAATAGGATTCCTATAGGATTCCTGTCTACCTATAGAAATCATGTTACAACAACACATGTTGTATCACTGCTCTCAGGTTTCTTTATCTAGGAGGCCCACATATAAGTTCATGGGAGTCTAAATTCTGCTTTCAGCGTTTTAGCAGAAATCAAACAATTTTACTGAAACGGTCTAATTACGATCAACACATTTTAAACACAAGACCTGTTCATAAATTAAGTTTTGAAAAAAATTGTAAGCCTTTTTGGTATTTTGTGAACAAATATCACATAAGAGGTCCCAGTTCAGTGTTCTAATCAATTAATCATAAATTATTATATGCTAATGATTTATGATTAGACACTGTTTATAAATCAGAAGGGACTATTTCCCTCTCCTGATACAAGAATGAAATTTGTTAGATCAGATACCAGAGAATGTCAGCATATGAACACATGATTTTTCAGGTAAAATCATTAATGACAAAATACTGACAATTTCAGATTTTGCATAAATTGCCAGTTTTAACTTACAACCTTGGAACAAAATGACTCAACAATGAGAATAAAAGTAACGTTGTAAAAAAAAAAGTCACCATAAGCTATATCAAAATATTTGGTCTAATTTATTTATTGATAAATTTTTCCCATTAATCTATAGCTAAATGTATGAATCTGTAAGCTTTGTAAAACTGTATTGCTAAAAAGCTGGACACTACATTGTAAGAATCAAGACTCAAATAAAACTCTATTTGTTAATATAAATGAGTTTATTTAAAAGAAAAAGCTGAGTTTAACATACTCAGACTATACTTAAAACAAATGGCAAAAAGACAAGACATAGCTTCTTTTTTATATTTTTTTTTTCTTTTAAGCTGATTGACCTAATTGTCACTATTTCCATTACTTTTTTTTTTTGGCTTAGAGGACTTTTAGTTATTTTGAAGTCTTTCCCTGTTTAGAATCCAGCGTTCTACAGGTCACTTTTGAAGAAAGAATCTTTGAACATCCATTATCTGCAGGCACTGAAAGATTAGAGCTGCCATTTCCAGAAGTACATATTGACAGAAAACGGCTATTTTTTAGTCTAATTTTGTTTTGAGAAACTGTTTAATACAGCACTGTGCATCAAATGGATACAGAAGACCAAAATACAAAAGACAATTTGAAAGCACTCAGTGTCAGTGTTATGTCACCTACCAATTATAGTACATAGAAAGCATTCTGAACAACATATGTTCATATTTTATCAACAAAGATACTGTATACAGTAATATGTATCTGATGAACAGGTTTTACTCTAATTTTCCAACAATTTTCATGTAGTGATCTGTCTTTGTATGCTTACCTGTGTCTGGCTGTCTTTTCTTCTGTATGTTATCTATGAAAAGCATTTTTGAGCTCACTGGCAGATTTGACTCAATAAAGACAAAAAGACACAAAGGTAATGAAGTTTCCTTACTTCAGGAAACAGACAGTGGGGTAAAAATATTCTGTGAGTTCTTCAGTTTTATATTAAACAGCTGAGACCCTGTTTTATAAATGCCCCAATCACTGGATAGAGCATCAGTCAGTGATTGCAGTTAATTGCAGGACACAAATCTGAAAAAAGAACCCAGACTTCACTAGTTCCATACTCACAGAACAATTTTTTTGTAACTTTTGTGAACACTGTTTTATGAGGAATTTGCATTACTGTTGTGCATGTAGTCTGTTAAATGCCTTGTTCTTAATTTTCCAACAAAAGAAATATATGTGAAGCAGAAGTGTACATATGTAAGAATAATGTATATAGATATACATGTGCATGCATATACATGTTGATGCAAAAGTTGGAATAGTGCTTTTTTTTGGCTTCTGTATTACTTTAATGTCACATTTAAGTCTTGAGGTTCTATAGTTTCTATTTTTACTATTGTAACAGTCATGGAAACAAATTATTCCAGAAAAAAAGGAAACTTCTCCAAATACTGATCTGCACAAATTCATTCCTTTTTTCCTTCCTTCTTTCCTTTTTTTTTTTATTTTTTTCCCACTACAAGGCAATGATCTGATTGTATGATGTGCATTCTTTTTGTCCTCTGTGAGCACACAAACTAAATGTGAAACCACCTGAAACAGAATAGTCAATGCAATAGTCTTATGTCAGATGATGAAAACCCAAAAAACCCCAAAATACCAAAACCCACCTCAGTTTGAATTAAACAAATTAATCATTTATAACTATTTCAATAGAATCTTCACTTGGCCTTGAAATGCAGTTCAGCATAATAAATGGGGTATGATGTCTCAAGGGAATTTAATCTGATTCTTTTTCAACACTGAAACAATTCTTGAAAATTTTAACTGAGGTAGTAAAAGTCTCATTGCAGATCAAATCAGGAAAAGCACTAAACCTCCTTTTCTCAAGTGAAGAAAAAATTCAGAAGGAGGATTTCCGAGATATTCAATTCCTATATAAATAGATAAAGGGATGTGTATAGGTATACACATACACACACAAATTTAAAATATATGGTCAGGCCAGTAACTGAAGAACTATTCAATACTATTAGTAAATTATCATTATTCTAGGACAAATCTTACAAAATTCTCAGTAACCATTGTTCTCAAGTGAGGGGTTTGCTATTTTGCATTTCTACAAGTGCAGTCACTATGCTAAACGAGCTTTTTTCTGAAGAACTAGCCAATTATTTAAATCCTTCAGTAGAGGTGAGAACTTCAGAGAATCTGACACTGTTATTCAGACACGTATTTCAGAAGTTATTTAGCACCAGGATCTCCAAATGTATTTAGGGCTCAACTCATTTTTCAAGGCCAGTTATTTTTAGTCAAGTTCAGTTAAAGACCACAGGAACATTTATATGCCTACACACAGTTTGGTGTCTGAGCTTTATACTAATCAACAAATACTTGATCAATAAGGCTTGATTCAGTTGCCACACAAAATTGTCTAATGATGTTTGAAATGCCATGGGGTGTAGCCATGCTGTCAGCTATTCCAGAAGAGTGGATATAATTGGATATCTTGGTCACATGAAGAAATAAGATATTAATACTTAGATTTGGGGTTCTACAGTCTGGAACAGAATCGTACCCCTTACAGCTTGATAGAATTCACTGAACTATTGGGTTTTCAGCACAATACCCTCAAAGACAGTGTATAAATCTCTATCAACAACGCTAGCTTTGCCAAAAGTTAATATCATATGAATTACCTCAGATGAGTTGACTAATATGCTATTGACTAATGACTAATTCATTGCTCTGTTTCAGGTATTAAAATCATAGACATTTGCATGTGAGCTAGTCACAAGTGTCAGTAAGTACTCTGAGGTACAATTAATCTTATCAACAGAAGTTGATTAGACCCGTCTAATTAGACCTGTATTAAGACCCGTCTCTTAGAAGGTCTTGTTTTTATCATTGGACTACATTGACATGGTGTCCAACTCATCTGTAGACACCTCAGATGTCTGATGGATCCCTACTTATAGCAAGTTTTCACTCTTCAGCCATTTATATATGTCTCAGTCCGAATTTTTTTATGATCAGAAAGGTAGGTGCCTATGTCAATTGTGGGTCTGAATGTTCAGTTCATCAAAAAATATGTTTTAACAGGAATTAAAGCATTAGTTTGAAATTACTGGGAGTTAGCTGACTGTGCATTAAAGCATTGACTACTAAAATCTCTGTTATACATAGAACGTGGCAGACAAGCACAAAATAAGGACTCATTGGCTATGTCTCACTCAGCTGATCAGAGGCAGAATTGATGATGTCTGCAACTGCTAAATAAAAGAGAACTGGGGACCTATCTATCTATGCTCCTCATGCCAGGTGTCACAAAGTGACTTAAGAAGTTACATTCCTTAGAGACATACCTCTTCAGAAGTGACAAGAAAAAACTGGGGAGGAAAGTCAAGCCCTTGACTGGTTTTTGTTGTCTCATTTCACGGCAACATTGTGAATTCCTGAGGGAATCTTTTTTCTGTCTCTAAAGGCCTAGCCATTAGCTAAACTAAGTGTGAATTTGAACTAGTTGATAACCACTTGGCCTCAAGGAGAGGTGTTCGCCTTTGAGGCTCTTTGATTAAGCAGTGTAGGTAAAGAGCCACTTACGTCTTTAATACATAGCTTTTTAATATAGACTAGGGCATTAGTAAGACAGTGGCTCCTACAAATCTTCTCTATGAATGAAGTATCTCCAGGGAAAAAGCCTGAAAACAATCTTCTATTTTTTTAACAGTTACAGAAGGTTATACTTACAAAATGTTCGTGTAATTGCACAAAACATGAGATTCTAATTCTTCTTTCACTTTCATTGATGACTTTACTTGACAACTTTGCTAGCTTCCAGGGAAATTTTCTCAGGAAATTTCACCAGCTTCTTTGTGAGGAGAATCAAAAGGCTGAGCAGCATAATATTTGAATATAAATTACAAGAAAAAAAAAATCTATTATTTTCTCAGATCTTCTGCTTAAAATTTAAAATTCAGTACTTACACCCTAATTATGCAGATGTATTGCAAAACTGCTTCCTCATCATTGTGCGTTGTTAACTAGCAATTGTGCTATAACAGTTCAAAGTCACTTCTTTAACTTTAATCAAGCCTTGCTGATTCCTGCAATCTTTTGTTTTCTGATGCCATAGTTATGGTCGCATTTGTGATATATGTTCTCCACATCAATGACCTCATGGTCATTACACTTGTTTAATTTATTAATACAACTATAGGAGGTATTGTCTCAGTACTTGAGAAATACAGTGGGGTGAGTTTCTTGACATTTCTCAGACCTTCCTTTTACTATTCTCACTTTCTGGTTTTGTGTAAAGCTGCTTTTCCCTCTGCTCCTACCCAAAAAAAAGTAATTTCAGGTATTAAATATCACATATTTTATTAGCTGATGTGACAAGTGCTTAGCTTGGCACATTCTTAAAAAACATGAGCAAAATGCATTTGGTAGAAAAGGACTGAGTACTTAAGTAGCAGTAGTAGTAGTAGCTACTATATTAGGTACTGAAATGATTCAGCAGCCAATAAAAATAAGAACACATTCTTTGCTGTCTGGTTCTGAAGAGCTTCCAGTCTGAGCATATATATAGAGGCAACTATAACCTAGGGGGGAGGTAGAAAATGGGACTGTGTGGAAAAGAAGAAAGATCATGTAATAAAGTTGATGTGAAAAGACTGAGAGAATGATGAAACAAAAATACCAACTCACAACAGCGCTAGGAGTCTGTCTCTACATAAAGCAGTGGCCTCTCACTGTTGGACTTTCATGAAATGTTGACTGACTCAAGAGGTACTGCTACCTTTTCTGGCTTAGATTATACTTGATGATGTACCAAACTAACAAGTAAAGAGTTTCAGTCACTCTGTATCTTCCACAGGTTACTGACATGTGGCAAAGTCCAGAGTTGTTCCCCCTTAAGAGGATCCTACACCATCCAAATGTACACATAGATGGCCTTGGCAGGAAACTTGGCCACAAATTCTGTTCAGAAGGGAATTGTGAACATAAAGGAAGTAGGAAGTTCCTCAGAAATTATGCGGTTCAGGGTACTCATTTTTGTAGCTACAGTGATGGGCAAGATGATTACCTTTCAAGGTGCTTCATTTCTTTCTAATTTCAGAAGTAAAACCTCCCTGGTGTACAAGTATCTTATTCTACCTATGCGCCCTGAGCATGCTGTCCTCCAGGCCCCACATTTTCAAAATTTGAGGGTTGAAGTCTGAGTTCATCAAGATTTTGTTCTTTTAAAACTTATGTAAACTCAGTTATAGATGGCCATCTCATGTTCATTGTGTGAAGAGGCTCACAAATTATTTGCTTTAGTACTTACTCATTACTTAATGCAGATAGAAACTTTCACATTTTAATTTATGTAAAATGTTACTAGAACAAGTAGCATTATTTTCCTTTTGTAGTGTCCAGAACACCCCTTTTGGTCAAGAAAGTACAAGTCCTTCCTCTATTAATGTAGGTTAGTTTGTTTTTTTTTTCAAAAAAAAAAATCTATATAAAGTCCATAAAGAAAATGCTTAGTACTGGACTGTAGAATAGTTCTTATTTTTTCCTCCATACCATTTGTCTGTTCAAAGCAGAACAGTTTTAACTGAAGAAGGAGTAAGTTCACATTCCTCTCTAAATATGGTATCTATTAGGATTTTCTTTTGGAGATATGGCTTAACTATCTTCAAACAAAGGAAGATCTGCAATATGTATATCCACTATAATTGCTGAGACTTCTATCTACGAGGCTGTGAGAGCAGAGGAACGTAATACTTCCTCCTTCTGTCACTGCCTAGAAAAGAAACTCTTTTAAGTATCTACTATCAGGGTGATATTCAAGGCTATCAATCCCATAGAACCCCTAATATCTTTATGGAGTCTTAGGCTAAACTGCATTTTTATCAGTGTTCCGTATTTCTTACATTAGGTTAGTTGTTAGGTTTTTTATGCTATATTTTGTATATCTCATTCTAAGGCACTTAATTTTGTATAGAGCCTGAGTTCACTGCAGAGAAATCATCAGACCCAAAGAACTGAAAGTTTGGCTCACTGTTCAAATACTAAACCCATTTAAGCTCTAATTCTCAGAAACTGGGTGTGCAGAAGGCACAGTTAAAAGCACCTATCAATAATATGCCTAATATAATCATTCAGAAAGGTTTCTCCTTACATGCAATGAAATATCACATTTCAGCCTCACTTAATTAATATGTACCACAAATTCATTTTCATGATCTTTCTTTTCCAGTCATCACTGATTTAGCGATGTGCAAGTGTGTGGTGCTTCTGAAAATTACAGGTGTTTGTTCCATTTTTACTAGGCAAGGTATAATTAATATGTAAATTCTTTGCTTGCTTTGTGGGAGAGAGGCATGTTGGTATTTTAAAGAGTAATGTGTGAGCTATGGGACAGTGACAGGATAAAAATAAGGAAAGTTCATTTGTATATGTGCTGAGGGAAGTAAATTACAAGCTTCTCTGTTCCTTACTACTAACAAAACTAACAAAAGTTATGCATCAGGAGGCAGCTTCAGAAATAGTAGAAACTGAGGTGTAAACATAAAGAGGAGATGGGAAGAAAAATACAAATGGTTGCCCTGTAGGCAGGCACAGTAACAAAATCATATGGGGTGGGGGAATCTGAGGAAGAATATCAGATAGGAAACAAAGGAAATGGCAGTGCAGTTGGTTCTGACTTCACTTACGTAGATGCACATTAGGAGTAAAATCAGTGTAATTATTTTGGGCATAAAAGAGAGTAAATGGGAGGCAAGTCTGAACAATTATGTGAAAAATTTCTCGTCCATGACTGTGAGATACTGTCAGCACCAATTTTGCCTTTTCTGAAAATATTTCTACTCATTCACAAATTCAGTGAAGCTCCTTTTGAGAATCTAGAAATCAGTACAGATTAGGACCGGTGCTATTTCACGTCTTTGTCAGAAACACGGACATTGGGATTAAGTGCACCCCAAGCCAGTTTGCTGACGACACCAAGCTGAGTGGTGTGGTCAACACAATGGAGGGAAAGGATGCCATTCAGAAGGACCTTGACAGGCTTGAGAGGCAGGGCCATGCAAACCTCATGAAGTTCAGCAAGGCCAAGTTAAAGGTCCTGCATCTGGGTCAAGGCAACCCCAAAATCAAGTACAGACTGCATGGAGAATGATTTGAGAACAGCCCTGAGAAGGACTTGGGGGTGCTGGTTGATGAGAAGCTCAACATGGCCCAGCAATGTGTACCTGCAGTCCAGAAAGCCAACCATGTCCTGGGCTGCATCAAAAGAAGCATGACCAGCACGTCAAGGGAGGTGATTCCCTCCCCCTTCTCTGCTCTCGTGAGACATCATCTGCAGTACTGCATTCAGGTCTAGTACCCTCAACATAAGAAGGACATAGATCTGTTGGAACAAGTCCAGAGGAGGGCCACAAAGATGATCAGAGGGCTGGGGCACCTCTCCTATGGAGACAGGCTGAGAGATTTGGGGTTGTGCAGCCTGGAGAAGAGAAGGCTCCAGGGAGAGACCTTATAGCAGCCTGCCAGTACCTCAAGGGGGCTTTTAAGAAAGATGGGGACAGACTTCTTGCAAGGGCATGTAGCGGTAGGACAAGAGGTAATGGCTTTAAACTTAAAAGATATTAGACTGAGATTAGATACTAGGAAGAAATTCTTTACTGTGAGGGTGGTGAGGCACTGGAACAGGTTGCCCAGAGAAGTTGTGGGTGCCCCCTCCCTGGAAGTGTTCAAGGCCAGTCTGGATGTGCCTGAGCAACCTGGTCTAGTGGAAGGTGTCCCTGCCTTTGGCAGGGAGGGTTTTAACTACATGGTCTTTAAGGTCCCTTCCAACCCAAACCATTCTGTGACTCTATGGTTCTATGACAACAAATATCACCATTAAGTACTTCTCTACTAGGAGAGCTCAGTTTAGCTTTTATCCAAGACCTAGCCAGATATTGTCAATATTGCATGTAAATTTAATTCTATGTAATTTAACCACATTTTCCCAAGTGCTAAAACTAAAACTTCTTCCTTGCAGCTGAAGGAATCTGAGAGTTAAGAGCTACTGCCTTTCACCTTGCCATTTTCCTCCATTCACATTTCAATACCCATGAGATACAAGGATTAACGATCTGGCCTTATATCATCTTGCTGGACAGTGTGGAAGTCCAGTGGCTTCAGGGCTATGTATCCACCAAGCTCAGAAACTTGAAAATTGTCAGTAGGTTTAATGTTCTGTTAATGAAAACAGCCATGTGAAATGATATCCTTCAGACTCCCGTTTTAGAGTCAGTTGGATGTTTTGCCTGTTACTCCTACAGGAAGGCTATTCCAGGAAACATTTTTTCTAATTTTCAGATAGTTTATAGACATTTGGTTTTGTGCTAACTTTGCCCTTTAGCTCAAATAAATCTCTTTCTTCCAGCTGTTTACCACTGGTGGGTTTAATATCACACATCCTCTCAGACTTAGTTCCGAGATCTTTCCATCTCTTCTTTGCATGAAAAGGTGTCTATTCCCTAATCATCTCAGCCTGTACCTATTTCAATACAATTTCATCATTCTTCAAGATTGGTTACCAAAACGGCACAACCATGAGAAGTCTTGCCATAGTCAAGGGTACTTGCGTGAGATAGCCATCAACCCGAGACATGCAAGAATACCTTGCCTGTCATATCAATTTTTTTTTATTTACCTTCCTGGTTTATATGGTCCTATTCTGGTCCTATTCACTCCCACAAATATGAACACAATTTGAAACTATTTCATTAATACATGGATATTTCAACTGTTTATTACTGATTGCACCATACTGTCTAGATAACCCATATATTATCTTCCATCTTTTTAATATGCGAGCTTTTTTTCATAGAATTCCCAAACAAATTAACTTTGGTGTTCCTCAGTGTCCATTCTCTAGCATACTAAGTTTTCCTTTTCTTGTATTTTAAAGCCTGGAATAGGAACAAGAGGAATTACAAGAGGTCTAATCTAAGATTCCCATTTATAATACTAGCGTTGACCTCAGAAGACGTAAGAAAAACTTTAATGTGGTATGTTTCATGTAATTTATATTAACTTGACAAAGGCAAGTACTCTCTGGCATTGGTATAAAACAAATAATGCTTGATCACAGTGGTAATGTTTATAATAGTCTGATAGATTCAGACAGCAGTAGAAGACACTAACTATTACAAAAGTATTAAAATTCGAGCTATGTTCCTTGTAAAGGAATGAAGCTAGGTTAATTAGCATTGATAATATACAACTGTGGGTTGGCTTCAGGGGCGGTGGGTTGGCTGATGTAGATAAGGTGCAG
>JAVJGJ010000014.1:35310727-35330159 GCA_035590215.1 Microhierax caerulescens
TTTTTTTTGTTCGCCCCCCCCCCCCCCCCAAAAAAAAAAAAAAAAAAAGAAAAAAATAATTGCTTAGTTAGGAATGTATACTCTACTGTCACGTCTAGGACTGTAATCAAAAGAAGGTGAATGAGTATGTACGAGTAGAGAATCAGACAACCATATATGATACTTCTACCACGTTTTCATAGTCTTCAAGTATTTGCAACACAAGAATTCCTTGATTCAGAAATTGTTTTCATGTTTTCAGTAATCCTCAGTGGATTTTTCTGTATGAACTTGTTCAGTCTCTCAAAATACATGAAAACTTTTAGCACAGTGTAATAGGGAGTTTTATACTTTGACAACATGTCTATTAATGCAGGTCAGGAAGAAGTAAATAGGGAAATAAAGCTATTTATAAAAAAAAAAAATAACTGTGGTGTTTTGCTACACATCACAGAAGCATAGGTGAGGACATGAAGGAAAAACACAGTTAATCTACTGGGCTAAGATAAAATATGAAATTCTTTCTCCATCCAACTGATTGTTTGTAACCTTTCCTGAAAATAATCTTTCCTACATATCTTTTTTTTTATATACCTTAAGTCTCAGAGAAAACTAAGAAAGACAGTCTCCTCTTCAGAGTCCTTCCAGGTGTCTGCATGCATTTAACACTTTTCTCCAAAGCAAATTTACTTCTTTCTTTTCTTACAGACAGTCCACCCATTGTCCTTAATTAAAATATGTACTGGCTCACTTCCTCTCCCTTAGAAAGGTGAATGTCTCTTTGTTAGAACAGGTGTCATCTCCTTACTTGACTGACTAGTTAACATCAAGTTATAAATATCTTCCCCTTTGTATCATGACTTACTGTACGTGTTCCATTATGACTAATTCTGGCTCTTATTCTCAAAGATAAAACCACATATTTAATTTCTGGCCTTCAACCGACATCAGACACAAGTATTTATAGACTGTATCTTCAAGCTTGCTGTAGAAAAATTAAAAATGCATTTGGGGGGTTGATTTTAACACCTAGATGTACAGAGTGTTTACACTCTCTGTTACTAATTGACATGAAAGACTATAAATTCTGCCACTTGGATCAAGACTTCCCTAAGTACCGTTACAAAGGGGCGACAGTACCCGTTAAGATCGCCCTAGTTTCTAGTTTCATGGCTAAGTTTCCAGCTGCTGTACAGGCTTTCAAATGGATGTATTATTAAGCCATTTATACTGATAGTGAGAATATCAGTGGTTTCTTTTGTAGCTCGTGCATCCAGAAAGAAAATTATCTGAAATGTAAACCAACATATTCTAAAGAGTACTTCCTGATGTAGTTAGAAAAACATTTATCTGTTACGCTATAATGCCATTCCATAAGAAGGGACTGCATTTTAAAAAAATATTTTGCAAGTACAATTGCAGGTAGATTTTTCCAACGTGTTGTGTCATGCATCATCCATCCCTGTCCCATCTCCCACCTCCTCTCCTTTTTTATATATATTTTTTTGTATCAGCATGGAGTAACAGAATTTGTGGATTTCTTTCCAAGTGGATCTTTTAATAGGTAGAGAGCTGACCTCCTTTCCAAACTTATCTCCATATTTAGACTTTAGAGTGTTGGATGCTATAGTCTTTCTGAGAACCAGGATCTGAATTCTCCATGAAACATTATGCAGTATTATTGCTGACAAATTATTTGGGAAAAATATCTAGCTGGTGAAGCTGATGAACACAGTCTTTGAATTCTAATATGAACCAGTAAAATTTTGCTGCTTACTTCAGGTAAAATATGTTTTGTGGAGAACAAAATTCCAAACATTAAATTCTTTAATTTCTAGTGTTCAAAATGATGCTTGTCTTTACATCTGAAAACTCGTATTTTTGACAAAATGGGGAAAATAATTTTTTTTTTCCTTGGGGTTTTTGATTGTTGTTTGGTTTGGTAGTATCTCTTCTTCATTTCCCTGCCTTCCTTCTCTTTTCACTATTATTAACTAAAATTAGAGGAAGAGAGAGAGAAGTGAAAACACAATATATGGAAATTACATAAAGGATTTTTTTTGAGAAACATTCAAAAGTCGTATTAGTAGAAATTAATTAAATCTACCAAAACATTCTCTAAAAACTTCAAAATTTTCCATGGATTTTTCTTGTTATTAAACAGCTCTATTAAGTGCCTTGCTGGATAGAACTCAAACTATACACAGTTTAAAACAGGTTCTGAATGTACATTGACCTGTACGGGAGTAATAGAACTATTAAAATAGTGACATGATTTGCTTTCAGATAGTGACAATACCGATGCACAAGGTGTACAGGTATGTATGTAATCTCATATAAAAAAAAACATCCCTTCCTCCTATAAAGAATGATTCTGAGGAAACAGCTCATCCACAATCACTCTCCATTATTTTTTCTGTCATCATAAGATTGTGGTTTCCTTTAATGCCTGTATGTCATAGGAGCCAATGAAGTTTAATTGGAACAAAAATTAGAATAAAAGGCTTCCAGAACATGCATATTTGTTTGTAAAGCATATCACCTCATCTGTACTCAGAAAAAACACAGCAAAAACTAGCAAGAGCTCAAAAAAAAGATTCCTGCTTCTCATACTAGATATTGGCCAAGTCATTAACAAATTTCTATTGAAATAAAATAATACTTTCATAAGTAATAAAATTTTAAATAAGGATTTATCTTGGAAAATCATGATGATACAAGATCATGAGTATACACAGAGATTTCTGGAGCATTTTAACCTGACTGAAGATCTGCAAATCCTCAAACTGGTGAATTATAAACTAAAACATTATGAAAATTAAAACCACTTCAGCTATTTCAGGTGACGTCAACATGTATCCTCAGCAAAACCTTTAAAAATTATTATTTTAAGTGAATAAAAGAGAAAGTAACTGCCAGTTGAATAATGTGTGGACTCTGGTGGTTCTGCAGCATTAGCCTTTCACTGCACAGGGTAGTTAAATGCGGTATAAAATATATAAAAAAAAAAATTTAAATTACTGGCATCTAGAGCAACCTGATACTTTTCAAACTCAAAAGAAATACATAAACCACTAAAAATGAAGAATACCAGTTTTCATATCGTATATATGATACTTTACTGAGATATTAAAGAAAAAGGTAAAGACCAGAGTGATTATATGGAAATAAGGGAACCATTTTTAATGCAAATTCCACAAGTAACTCATATCCTATATAAAAAAATTACTATATGGTTTAAAAACTTAAAATCAAAATACCTGAATCACTTCTTTATTTCCACATACATGTTTTTGCACCCATTACAAGAGACAATGGAAAACTACTGTCATAAAATGTTCTCAATTTTCTTATTAAGACAAATTATTGTAGAATTATTACTATTTCTTATAAATAATCCAAAAATATAAATTTATTAATAAGTTGTCTGATAACTCTCCATTGAATCTAAGCTTGTTGAGTTTGATCTACAAAGAATGTATAATCTCTAGACAGCAAACTTAAGGGTAGGAAAGACCCCCAAGAGAGAAACCATTGCTCTTTACATAAGGTCACTGATTTCAAACACAATCTGTCTGGTTTTACTTACCTTTTAAAGTTCTCTTCCTAACGTTTTTCAGAAGACAGTGACTTACTTTCTTCAGGGTATTATTTAGTACATAAATTTTCTAAAATTTTATATATAAATGTGTTCTATTAATATAGTAGAATAATTCATTAAAATCACAAAAGCAAACTATGAACAGAATTTCAGTAATGTAGCAGAGTACAGTACAAGGAATGCTGGAGAAACAAAACTGTATTTTGAGTAAATGTTGTTTGCTATCAACTTTGTTGCTTGCTTTTTCCCAAAGGGAGATTGATAATCTCATCCCTCCAAGATGTGAACTAGTAATATACATATTTAGATGTGAGGTTCTTTATCTGTGTGTGTATAATAAACTCAGATATTCAGCTACTAGTATCTTACAGTTAATTCATTTGGTTGATTAGCATTTTTGGAATTCAGGCTATCTCTTCAAATTCATAAACACAAATTTAGGATATTAATTGCAGCATTTTTTCTGAAAAGAATATGAAGTTTCTTAAGGTAAGCAGCTGGGGATCATGTCAACTTATATTAGACGTTTTTGTCCACTCTATACAAGAAAGATTGTCCTCATTAGCTGGTCATCTAATTTGCTGAATTTATTTCACTGAGTTTATAGGGAACAAACTGATGACACAAAGTCTTTTTCTTCAGTGTGTTCAACTGCTGCCTAAGAACAAACTGCTAACAGAGGCAGGGTATGAAGGAGGTGTGTTCAAGCATTTACACAACTTCTAGAGCATTTATTTCAGAAGCAGAAATCTTACAATCTGAACTCTAGGCAGTCTGCATATATGAACTCAAAGAATTATATCTAAATCTATGCAGACTTGAAATCACCTCCCCACACGCAAAAGTGGTCTTGCCCATCATGCCATGAAGTACCCTGCAAGGAAACATTTTCCCTTCTGTTGGAGCTGAACTATATCAGCCAAGAAAGCAGGCCAGTCAGCTAAAGACTGAATCTGTCCAGAAGGTAACGTGTGAAGCTGTGACATTCTGTTCTTTTGTCTCAACGTTAGTTTTATTGCTTCTGGTTTAAAATCTGTTTTAAATATCCTTAAGTAAAATTATGTCAGGGGGAAAAAGAACTATGTCCCAAGCCTAAGATCTGCTCTTTTTGCTCCCGAGTCAGATTTCCCATCACTAGCTCTTCATTTAATTCTGATACATCTGGCTATATAAACTCAATAGGAAAGCTGGCATTAGATTTGTCCAAGATGTACCTTTATTTAGTCATAATCTTCAAATGTATATTTAACCTTTTCTATGTTTACCTTCCAATTCCCCAAAATCAGTACTCATTTATGCAAAAAGTTTATTAGAACACTCCCTATTTTGGCAGACATTAGATAGACCAAATGCAAAGGGGATAAAGGCACCTCACATTTCCAATTAATTTACTTTATAAGACTCCTGGATATGATGGTTATGACATTCCCCAGATGTGCAAAGGGAACTAACCAGTCTTTCTCTCCTTGGCAAATTAAAAGCCTTAAAGCATCCTTTTCCTTCTACTACTCATCACTCATTTCCAGAGAAGAGCCACTTGATCAGCTAGTGAAACGGTTAGGGGTGGAGAATCATGCATCAAAAGAGTCAGGGGAAGTGATTCAGTTGAGAAGTAATGAAGCTGTCTCCATGGCTGAATAACTTTTGGTATCATTACAACTGAAGAAGCAATGTTGCAAGGAAGAGGAAGATAGTCTACCTAAAGCACCACCAAGTAAAAAAAAAAACCACAAAACAAAACAAAAAAAAAAAACCAACAAAAAAAACAACCAACCAAAACTCAACAAAACAACCAACCCAAAACAAAACACCAAAAAACCAAACCAACTCAAGCCAGCTCGTAAGTTAAGCAGACTATATTATTCTCAGTCAGTCCTCAGATACACCAGATTTATTTGGAATGCTTCTTTGCTGGCCAGACACTTAAAGATATGGTAAAATCTCAAAGCAGTTATATCTTAACGTGTGGGACTGTAATACAATCAGAATTTCTGTCAAATTTCTGACTTCAATTTCTTGTGTTCAGTCTGAGAAATGACTTCACCTTCTGCAAGTGTTGGTTTTTTTTTTTTGCATTTTCCAGCAAATATATGGTTGTATGTCAGAAAAAGATCCAGAAAATACAAAGAGACAGAACCTTGTGGGCTAAAATTGCAGATTTCTTCCAAGCATGTTGATGAAGTTTCCTTTTCTATTATCTCAACTTCTGTGGGTTTCCCTGTAGGAGTAAGTGAGCAAATCCATTGCTCTCTGTGTACATTCCATGTAAATCTGTATTTAAAATTAATTCCTTAAGTATATGGCAGGTTTAAGATAAATAAAGGTTTATAATAGAACTTTACAATGTTGCTGAGTATCAATCCTTTGGTCAAAAAACAATTGGAATTACTTTGTTGTTTAGTAATTTATGTCTGGATTCAAGTATGTTGGGCCTTTTTAAAATATACCATCTTGCACTTCTGAAAAAGAACTCTTCTTTCTTTGGTAGCTATATTTGGTGCTAGAAACTGTATGTTAGTATGAATTCTTGTAGCAGGTGCAGGTGCCCAGGTGTGCCTGGACTGATATGGCCCATTCCAAATGACTCTAATGGACCCACCACAGGACACTGTTGAGCTCCTCAGCTAAGATGGTGATGCCTCAAGGGAAAATTATTTAAGACATGGAAAATGCTTCATGGCAGTGATGACTGAGGAAAATGTGAGAGAAGCAGCCCTGTAAGCATCAAGGTGAGAGAAGAAGAGGAGGGTGTGTTTCAAGTGCCAGAGCAGATATTCTCCTGGAGCCTGTGGACAACCCCCTGTGCCTAAGTGTCCCTATCTTGACTCACGAGCTTTCTTATTCCGTATTATTCCCCCTCATGCTGAGGAGGAGTGAGTGAGCAGCTAGGTAGAAGTTTGGCTGTTGACAAAAGCTAACCCACCACAATTAAATTATCTTTTCACACATTAATGTAAAAAAAAAAAAAAAAGATAGCTGCAATCTCTTGTTTTTCTTTTACATTTTGCTATTAAGTTTTAATTCATACAGGCATATTTTGGTATTCCCTTTAATGTTATTTATATTAATTTTCAAGTTATGATCCTTGTCCAAACTGAATTCTAAATTGTATGAACAATCAAATTCTTACAGTGTTAGATAAATGTAAATTGGAAACATTTAACGTTTTAGAACAGTTCTTGAAGGATCTGATGATCTTTTTATTTATAGGAACCTGACAGCACGGCACTAATTCTAAAACAAAACAGCTTTCCAAGCTCCTCTTTGTATAAGTTCATATAAAGATATATTCATCTCAACTTAACAGACTAGATTTATTCTATTGCTTTCAGATTGGTAATAATTGCAGAAATTATCCTTTAGCTGAAAGCTGTAAATTCTCTAAACAAACAACAATATAATTCATACTTTGCAGAACAATGCCCTCAAAGTATATTTGTAACATTGTATTATACTGAAAAATCTATCTTATATCCAATTCCTATTCTAAAATTGGATATAAGATCCAATTGGATATAAGATCTAAAATACCAGAAGGTGAAAAATAAGACTCCTCTTCCTATTCAGTTGAAACTCGAAGAAGTATAAAGAAAGGGCTACCAGGCTGATCAGGGAATAAAGAACCTTTCATGCAAAACAAGGAGGTTAAACAAGGTAGGCTGAAAGCTCATATGAGCTCTTCAAGGGGACTGCTGTATAAAAACTTCAAAGCAAGGGATCAGACACAGGGAAAATATCTTTTTTTTTCCCCTACTTTTTTTTTGTGTTTTTTTTGTTGTTGTTGTTTTTTGTTTGGTTGGGTTTTTTTTAAACTACAGAATACAATGTGACCGTGAGCTCAATCAATATACAAATCTGGAAAATCACAGAACTCTATCCACTAGAGTAGTGAGGTTCTGTAGTAGCTTTCCACTATAAATAAGGTTAAAAATATTACATATAAATAATAATTAGCAAGTTATTTGGATGACATATGAAAAGACATATAAAATATATGTCTGTTCAAGATAGCAAAGCTTGGACTCAATGGTTCAAAGGTTTCTCTCTTTTCAACTCCTTTTGGACTGATTGTTTGTTTTTAAATCAGGAGTTTTTCATGTACACTGGCACATGTTCAGTCCTAGTGAATATGACACACAAGAGAAGCAGTCTACAATCTGCCCTTAATTAATTTTTAAAACAGATTATTCCATCCTTAACAAAGGTTGCTCTCCATTAAATCTCAGATCAGTATGCAAATTGTATTACGCTTTTTTTTTCTTTAAACCACAATGCCTTAATTTAGCTAAACGTCAAGAAAATAGATTTATTCTCCTGGAAGGAAGATGGATAATTAAATCTTCCATGAAAATGATTAAGTCTTATTGAAAAAAAAATCTACTGAGAAACATTTAATTGTAATTGACTGAGAGTGCCACATTAAGAGAATATAGATCAAAACATTTGGCATGCACAATTGAGATGGGCCAAAACAGAAAAATCTAGTACTTAGACAACAGGTAAATACCCACACAGAGTAAGTTACCTCTACTCTGTTGTGTGTCGTCAAGCACATGGCAGCAAGTATCACTAGGAATGACACTGTGAAATCACCATGCCTGTGCAATTCCAGTTTTTGCGTGACATGTGGCTTCTATTGCCACTTCCCTTAAAACAACTCTAAAAACTTAAGAAGAAAAAAACGGATAAAAAATATTATTCTCATGATTCCATTTATAACTCCCATTAAAATGCCCTCTGTTTCTATGGCATAGTAATAATATACAGTCTCATACGCTCATTTTTATCCCCTTCTTTGCCTTTGCTGTTGGGCGGTGTCTGGCTACTGCTGCTTTGGGAATTAGCTTACAAAGGCTGCTTTATTGCTCTTCACTGAGCACCTTCCCACAGGGACCTTTAGTGTCACATTGGTAAAACAACTACCTGCCTCCAGTACAGAGCCTGGAATCCAACATTTATTTTTTTTCCTTTGATTGGATTTCATTTTCTTGTGATGTCAGAAAATATTTGCAAAAGCTGAGCTTGAATTCTAATTTTGGTAATGTTGCATATTCTGACTGGCATCGATTAAAGTTTTGGTGATGAGGGAGAAGCAAACAGAGGGAGTCTCTGAAAAAAACCCCACAACCCAAACGACCAACTGATGTGTTAGTAAAAAAGCACTATGTTTACTTCTAAATTCAGCATGCATTTAATTAAAGTGATAGTGTGCAGGCTGGTTCTAAATAAAGCAACAAGCTATAATGCCCAAGGCAAAAAGTGTATCAGTTCCCTCATTGTACATTGAGAGGGAAGCACAGCTAAGTAAGGGGAGCATAGAGGGATCCTTTTTAATTCAATTCTGAGTACAACCTGTATGCATTTTAAACCACTGAATTTAAACAACAGACATGGGAACCCAACACTGGATTGAAAACAGGTATTTATTGAGTAATACAGACAGGCATACATATGCTTAGACTAGTTTTTGTATCAGTTGCAATTAGTCTCTTGATCACGCCAGAAGGCCGATACTGGATTTTATTTTGATTTGGATACTGATATTTACACAATTCTACATTTGAATTAAAGATGACAAAATAAGTCTAATGCAAGCTATTATTTTGAGGCTCACTAATGGAATACACTTCCCTCTAGAGAGAAGCTATATCAGTCTTGGCAAGACTGAGTCAGGAGAGGTAAAGGCTTTGTGACCTTACAGTGTTGTTGGTTTAGGGTGTTCTTCTCCACTTTGGGGTGTTTGTTTGCTAGATTTGCATTAATCTGATTTTAAATCACTTTCTTAGGGGACTACATTGCACTGCAAAGGATGACACTCTCTGTGGTCCATAAAAGTCAGCGAGCATTGAAGAAATACTTCACTGCAACACTGACATCATCCTCACATTTCTGATACTTAGAATATGTGAGGAGGCACTGCGCTTTTGCATCTGAGTAGTGATCAGGTTTTTCTCCCTTCCTCAGTTTGAAGGCACATTAACATGGCTCTAACTTCAGTAAGTCTGTGGCAGCTGCACATTTTCCCTATTCCAGTGTCCTCTATTCCAGAGGGGCAAACCAGAGAATGTTGTCAGAGCTTTTTCAGATCTGCTCTATTCTATGCTGAATGTTAAGATTCAGGGCTTGCTTTCTCACCTTTTCCATAACCTTTACCCACCTTATTTACAGGTATGCAATACATAGAATTATGCAATCTCCTGGTTTTCTCTCAATTCGCTACAGTCGAAATGAGAATTAAGGGGACAGGGGAATTACATTACTTCTTCCATATGTCCAAGTGAAGATGGAGACAAGTTAAGCATCTCTTTATATTCAGAAAAGTAAGCTCTTACTTCTAGTATACCCGAGGGTAGAATTCGTCTCCCTTAAATTTAAACACTTACTCTATGGAGACTGTGTGTGATCTTGATATGTAGCCTCCTCTTACAGTTAATGAAGAGGAACAGGCACTTCTAGGGTGCAGTTCATGTCCTTCAAAAGTAGTTGACTAAAATAGGACAAGTAAAGCATGCCTTAGAGTAAGTTATTTCACTGTTTATTTTTTACTATAAACAAGTTTAAATTACTATCTCAGATGAGGACTTCTACATCTAAATAATTCCAGTGTTAGAGCAAACGAAATTCACATTCATTCTTTTGATCATACTTTTCTTCACTGAAGCTAACAGGAAATTCTTCATAATTTGTCAGAAGTATAAATATTGCATCTTTTTGAATCAATGGGACATAGTTCACATGCAATTCCATAATGAAATGGTACTTACATAGTAATGGGGTTTTGTTAAGCACATAGTTATTGACCACTTTGGTGTTTGACAATACCAAACCCAATACATTTACCTTTTCTTTTTTTCCTGTTGTCCTTAATGCAGACACTGCAACATCATAACCCTACTCTATAAATCTATTTTAGAATTCTCATCCTATTTGTGGTAACCACAGTTGAGCAGTCTACAGGAATGTATATTATTCTGTTTTATTACACAAAAAAACACCCATCTTTTATATTTAGCCTTAAAAGTGTTGCTGTGGGGTTATAGCACAATATTAAATAAAGGAATAATTTACAAAGGTGTTCTGTTCCTGTGTGGTAAAGAATACATCACTTCAGCCCCTGATATGCAAAGGTCTAAAAGGTCACTTCTTCCCTTATACTTGCAAGTTCCTCATAAAGCTAACATTTTTCTGAATTCCATTAGCTTTTTTTATCAAAGGCATGCAGGTGTTTTGATGTATTCAACAAAAGATCTATTTAGCAGGCATAGTGGCTGCAAACATTAGGAAGGATTGGGAACAAAATTACTGAAGATGTGCTCCAATGCATCCCTTTGCTTCAATATATTCAGTGCTTAACTGTGTATATGTTGTTTTTTCAATCCACAGAAGTCTTAATTAACACCTAATGGATCTTTCATGTTACATGGAAACCTCACATATGCTTGTTGTACAATCTTATTTGCATAATAATGCATTAATTCATTTTATATTAACCTCAGCAATAACGAAAATGTGATTGCTCATTTCCATTAAGTCAAACCAACTTGTTACTAAAGAATTCTAATGTTACAGACTTATTTTACATGATTTATTAATGAGATATTTATAGTAGCAGGGGTGCTCTTAGGAGTTTTCCCAGCCTATGAAGCTGGGTCATCCTGATATTAATGTAATGTTTGTGATTTACTTGGCAAACAACCTAACTTTTCTGAGCTGCATTATCAACTTAACACATTTATGCAAAATTTCAAGACTCATCATTTCCCCCCCAACTGCTTTCCAGAAGACATCAAATAAATTTAGTATACATGAGGAGCACATATTATCTAAGTACTCCACAAAGATCAATACCTGAAACATGCCTATTTAGAGCCACCTTTTCCTCTCAGACTCATATAAATCTGCTTATTACAGTGGAGTTCTTTCTAATTAACTCCTGAGAAGTATCAAAACCTTCATGTACACATTAAAAAGGAATGCACTAGCAATGAATAATCTGCAATCTATCTAAGCTCTGGCTATTAACTTCATTGCAAAATCATGGGATGTCCTAACTTGTGTGAGGTGTAGACACGTAAAATGTAATAACTAATACAGATCTGAAGTGAAAAAGAAAGGTTCAGGGCTGTGAAGATAATGCAAAAATGACAAATTATGATTTATTTAGAATACAATTCAGTCAACTTTAAAATATTTTTTATAAAAGCAGGTAGCATGTATATGGCTCTGAATAAACTGGATTTGAGGTTTTAAGTTGTTTGTAGAATAGATCAGCCTGTTCCTCACAGAAGGTTTTTTTAAAAAAAAATATATATTTTTTTTTATTTCTTAGCAAAAGAAGTGTTTTTACTTTCAAATTATTTGATGTGTAAGTATTTTCATGGTATTTAGTAGGTGGTATGTTTCTATCTGATTCTTGTGCCCTATATTATCTCTAATTGGATTATATATCCTAGAAGTACTATTAATATTAACAGAGCTTAAAAGAAGATGGTTCTAAATGTTTGTACAGAAAATGTGTGGAAACAGAAGTTTGGAAAACAAAGGGGTTTGATTCAGGTGATCACATACAGGTGTTGAAAGCTATTTGAGATTATGACCTTCCTACTCTAGATGTTTATTAATATTCTGTTGCTTTTAAAAGTATCTTCTAATCCCACGTACCCCAGATTCTTCTGAAATGGACTAGATACTTTTATGTTGGGTAACAAAACACTGAAATTCTAGATGGGTATAGATTGATATGAAGATTCTAGATATCTTTGATACAATACGTATTGCAGTATTTTGTCTTTCATAGACTAGAAATCTTAGAAAGTAAGATGAGATTCTAAATGTGAATTTGACAGCATTCTAATATGCAGAAAAACATTGCTTAGAATAGTTATTAATATGCTACACCCTCTCAAATTTTGACATTAATCACTGGGAAAACTACTGTGAATTACTGTGCTTTGAAAAGAGAGTCAACAGACTAGTAACAATCAAAAAATACATCAGAAACTCACCTTTGTACATTGCCATTTGGTCTTTAGTGTTTATGATAATAGCTTTTCATTATGCTTCAAGATATTTCACATGAAGTCAAGCACCAGTAATAAAAAGCCTTGCTTACTGTGTTTGTTATTAAATCTTTGCTGATTTGAAGTGTGACATTATGCAGGTTTGTCAGATTTTAAAAGACATGGATTAATATTGTGTTCATGAAGAAAATAGGTTGGTTGGTTCGGGGGTTTTTTCAACGTGATAATGGAAGGATTCCTAATATAGAGAATGTCAGAAAACTAAATGATTCTTCTGAGGAGAATCACGTAAGAATCCAAGCTCTATGCAAAGGACAGAAAAAAACTCAGACTTTCCCATTCCCTATTCTGAGCGTGCATAACAGGTGGAAAAGGGTAGCAATTAAGATCATTCTGAGTGTTTGGGATGTAAGACTTCATTTTAATCCATCACTGTCTTCTGTCTTTTCAAGTGTATATTTTGACAGTGGTTTAATGCCAACGTTGTGAATGTGCTACTGTTCATTGTACATACTAAGAATGAAGAAGCTACTGTAATTTTATGATTGGCTTAATATGCACAACTCTATGTGTATGTATGCATACATATACATGGGGGGGAAAGGGTACTAAGGGGAAACTTATGTTGTTTCCTCTGCTCTCTGTCTATGTAAATTCAGAATAAAAATCCAGATCATTATTTCCATGAATGTTGTATTAGGGCTCTAGGTTATCTTCCATGAGTATACGGAAAACCTATATACTACTGGGTAAAATCATGCAGGACTTCTTAAACTGAATATTGCTAATATTGTTCTATGCTGCAGTTTAGAAAAAGAATGACAGAAATAAAATTCAGGTTAGAGTTGCATTGAAGCAAAAAGTGAATATTGGTTTATAACCTAAAATAAAATGTTAAGTTTCTGTTTTTTCAGGTTTATTTAAAAATATTAATGTAACAAATATTTCCACTTAGGGTCATAGGGTAAAACATTTGTTGGGTTTTTTTTGGTTCTGGGGTTGGTTTTTGGTTTTTTCCTTTAGTTTGTATTGTACAGAAAGGCAGAGAAGTTATTCAGTCACACTGAGCAATATGTTGCTATTAAAATATGAACATTGAACAGGTTTGTAAAATTTTTCTTGTGGCTGCTACAAAGTTTTATTTTCAAATACCTTTTTTGCTCTGTCAAATAAACCCAAAAAACCCCATGAACCCAGCAAAAAATATGAAGGTGTTAAAAAAAAAAAAAAAAAAAAAAAGAGAAACATTGTTCAATGGGGATGAGCAGTGCCAGCTGTAGGTCATGTAAAATGACTGAGAGTTCATGAAATCCTATTAAGCCGAAATGTTCATAAAAAATAAAGCATTTTGTAATCCACCTCCAAGCTTCCTAAGTAATGAAAGGATCGACTGGGTGAAGCCCAGTGTTTCAAAAGCTGTTGCTATACTTTTTCTCAAGGATAATTAGTTTTTCCAAAACTTAAGTTTATTCTGCTTTTCAGTTCAACTGTCTTGAAAGAATATTGAACACTGCATCCAAGAACCCGTCTCTGTCCTTAACAAAATATAGCGTTTCTCAAGTCCAAGACTGTAAGAGAGGGTAAGGCACAGCTTCTCAAATTTAACCCTGTAAAAGCACTTTCCCACACTATATTTATCTTGTTTCAAATTACAATAATTAAAATTCAAACGTCACATCTAGGCATCTTAAAGAGGCTTCAAACAGATAGAGCAAAAAGACCTTTCACAGGTTTCCACCAGTTTTAGACAAAGAATTTCTTGGAGACACTTCAGTACAAAAAAAAAAAAAAAAGGAAAAAAACAAAGGACAACAACAGGAATACAGTATTTCAGCATTAATATGTATGCAATTTAGACTAAAAAAAGAATGTGTATTTTCATTGGAACAGATTTTCATATATATATATATATATATATATATATATAAAATTTTAAGTTCCAGTCACGTGTCTGTAACATGAAAAGCAATTTAGGTTTGATTGGTTGGTTGATAGTCCTTTTTCAAACTTCTAATTCTTTATGCAGTGGAAAAAAGATTAATGATGGAAGACAAGAACTATTTAAAAAATATAGCTTCTTTTCCCCCCCAAAAATCCCAAACTACTATGCACAGTAGATGAAGTTCCAGAGATAGAGTTATTTACTGCTACTACTATGTGCATTGTTTGTTTCACAGTAGTACCACCGTTCATTTTCAAAGCACCTGCAGATATTTGACTTTTATTATCCAATGACCATTTCAGTTTCAAAAGAAACTTTAAAAAATGTCAGAAAGCATCACCACCAAAAGCACCTTTCCTCACTCAGAAAAGTAATGTAAAATGTCATTAATTAAAAGCATTTATGATCTTTCTGCTCCCTCCTTTTTTTGTCCTTAACTACAATGCAATCATTTTCACAACAGATGTCTCCAAATTCATGTGTTTAACTTTGTCATATGACTAAAAATGAATTAAGTACCTAGAGGATAAAAGCACTTCTCTGAATTTTAGAATATTATCATGTAATATGTGCATTCTTTAAACTCATGTTCATCTAAATGCATATTAAATTTTCTCTTGAAAGACATGTTAAATTTATTCAAATATACTAAACTGTACAGAATACCTTTAATTAGTGTTTGAAACATACTGTTTCAGTATTATCGTAAGTGAAAAGTTTAAGAATTTAAGATTTCGAAATATTGATGAAATGGTTTATACCCAAATGGCTCATTACCCTCTATTAGGACGGAACAGGATAGGCAACTTTCACAGAACAGTTTTGCATCCTGTGTAGTTCTTTCCATGTTTGTTTGTTTGGGGTTTTTTTCTTAATGTTAGTAATTTTATAGTCATAGCACATTTGGTACCCAGGAAAAAAACTTATCTTTCCCTTATTTGGTCATAATTGAAAGAAAATAGAACTAGAAGCCACTCTCTTAGTGAATCAGAAATCCTAATCAACAGTCATTATCAACATGTGAATGTAACAAGATGTGGACAATGAGTTACCTTGGTAAATGTTACAGAAAGTAAGTTGAAATTTGGTCTAAAACCGAAACAGATATTTGATCTTGGCTGAATCTTGTTCTAGGAACTGTCTTCACTGAGGAGTGGAAGTTAGGTATGTATTTGTCCTGGTTTTGGCTGGGATGGAGTTTTTTCTTCTTAGTAGCTGGTACAGTGCTGTGATTTGGATTTAGTATGCCAGTAATGTTGACAACACATTGATATTTTAATTGTTGCTAAGTAGTGTTTAAATCAAGGACTTTTCAGTTTCCTGTGCTCTGCCAGTGAGGAGGTGCACAAGAAGCTGGAAGGGAGCAGGGCCAGGACAGCTGACCCGAACTAACCAAAGGGATATTCCTTACCACAGAACATCATGCTCAGTGTATAAACTGGGGAGAGCTGGCTAGGGGCTGCTGATCGCTGCTTGGGGACTGGCTGGCTGGTCAGCGGTTGGTGAGCAGGTGTGTTGTGCATCACTTTTTTTTTTTTTTAAATAAAAAAAAAGGTTTTTATACCTTTCTCCCTCTCCTCTTCATTACAGTGATTATTGTTGTTTACAATTATTATTATTACAATATCATTATTTTAGTTATTGAATTGTTCTTATCTCAACCCATGGATTTTACCATTTTCCCTTCTCCTCCCTATCCCACTGGGGAAGGAGTGGTGGTAGCTGGCTGGGGTTAAACCACAACACTGCTTGAAAAGGATCTATTTAGAATGCAAACATTGAGAAGCAACTTATATGGACTGGATGCCAGATTTAATTAGTGTTATTTTGCAGAATATAGGGGAAACAAAATTTGATGCAACAGAAGACAGAAATTAATACGCTAAAGCGGAACCATTTATTTAAAGGGACTGAATAAATAACAGAAGTTTCACAAGGAAAGAGGTGACTGAAGGACGTGTGGGACAATTACCAACTCAACAAAAAATATTGTAATTTAAAAAAAAAACAGAAAAAGAAGATTAATCCCTTCTCGATGAGTAGGTCTTACTGCAGGATACTGAAAATTAAAAAAAGTTTATCTGCTTTCAGAAAGGAACTAGATAGGTTCATAGAAGAGGAATTCAAGGAAGATTATTCATTACATAGTCACCATATTAAGAAGTTCTTGAGACAAAACCTGGGAGAACATTCTAAGCATTATCACTACGTATTTGTCCTATTCTTACATACATGTAGATGTGATGCTTACAGACATAGCTGAGTGGTGGACTTGGCAGTGTTAGGTTTATGGCTGGACTTGATGATCTTACAGTTTTTTTCCACCAAAATAATTCTGATTCTTCTCCAGACATCCACTTTTGGCCACTGTGAGAAACAGGATATAAACTTACATGGCCCTGCTGTTTAATGGGGTTTAGCTGTAGTGTTAGCAGCAGTGGCAAAGTTAAGTCCATCTATTACTGTTTTCCAGCTCATACTAGATTAAAACAGTTAGTTAATGCTGGGAAGCTGTAACCAAGGCTTTCGTCTGGGGAGTGTTTTACTGCAGGATTCACCCATGATACTAATTCAACCTGAATTCATTTATACTTCCAAAACGATCATGCAAGAAGTTAAAAAGAAAATAATTGGTATGCTATAATGTCAGAGTTTAATCAACTTACAAAAAAGTTCAGAAAGTTCACTATATTCATTGTTTCACGGTGTTCTTTCTAATCTTATATTCTTGACATTTCCATTTTAAAAAATATAGTTTTAAATTATATCTTTTAATTATATTCCTTTCATTACGTTAAAAAACAAATATATTGAGGAATGGATTAGTGGGAGCTACAGAACTTGTTGTACTCCATAGTGTGGTCAATCATATGCTGTCATCATTCAAGAGATACATATTCCAGACAGCTCTATTACACAAAAATATTTCTTTTAACATGTATGGATTTACCACCAAGAACTAAAGAAACGTTATTCAAAAAAACACAGTTACAACATTCTGAATTCTGTGATGTAGTCTATACTCTAGATTATCCCCTTTTTGATCTGCCTTTATTTTGTAGGATCCTAGTGTCAAGATTTCATCTCATAAGAAGCATATCCAGTCTATCAGTTGAGATATTTTTTATCTCGTTAAATGTAACAAATTTCCAGTGCAAAACTCCCAGCAGAGGCATATAAAGCTCATCCATATAGCACTGAGAGATCATAGTTCTGCCAAAATTAACACAATACATTTGTATATATATTACACTAATTATCATTAACTCCATAATTCCCAATGTCTAGTTTTGATTGTTTAGTAGACCAGAAAATTATTTAATCAACTGATGAATGTCTCCTTAACCAAGTTTTATTATTAGGTTAAAGCCTTAATCTGATTTGAATTATTACCAGGGCTTCTGGCTGTTTGTTTGTTTATATAATGAAAAGAGTGCCTAAACCACCAAGCATTAATAACCATAGCATAGCTGCACTGTCCAGCCAAGTATCCCAATAAGCTTTTCAAGGTATTCCACTAGGTTTGTTTTCAGACTTCTCTCTCTGTGGTTTTGATCAAATACTCAGTACTTCAGAAATAACATTCCCTCCAGTATTTATGCTTGCTACCTCCATTCTGCTCTCACAGAGATAAACAGATTCCCACAACTACTTACTGTAAGATGCCAACTTCTAATTGCTCCATGCTGTGAAAATGGAGATAACAACCACTTCTCATACAGTTCAAGCACTTCTCTCCACCGAGTTGCTCATGTCCATTTTGCACATGACTGTGTTCAAGCAATTTCTGAAGTTACCCTGTTAATAATAATATTGATAGAATCAGAACGGGAACTTTTCACCTGGCATTTTTTCATAATCATAGGGAAGTTAATTCTGGAAGGCTTATTAACACTGAGAAAGAGTAATCTTTTATGAGAGACAAATGTACCTATATTAATTTTCTTCATAAATTAGACCAGCTCTTCCCATTTTATTCATGCCCAGATATTTATTATGTTGAACTAAATGACAATGGAAGTATTCAATGAGGTATAAAGGTAAAAGGTATTAAAAAGTCTCTACCTTTTTGTTTTGTTTTCCAAAAACAAACTAGATTCACTTCAGTAAAAAATGTAACTTTTCCTCTGGAGATGAAAGTTGACAATACAAAGTCTGTCAGCAACTCATTAAAAATATTTAAAAATATAATAAATAGTCCAAGTCATGTAATAACTCATATAACAAATGGTCCAATGCAACAAGAATTTTTATGTGTAAACAAAATACAAACTTTTTTCTATGGATTTCTAGAAATCAATGAAAAATACATGGAATCTACACATTCAAAATTAAATCCTTCTGCTTACTGTATAAATCAAGAAAGTGAAATTTAATACAGTGAAGATCCTCTAAAAGATAGAAAACATCTTGTGAGACTGTTAAATTTTTCTCCTTGCTTATGTTCTATGTATATCAATACTCGGTGCATTCCATTCAGAGAGCATTCGTGTCATACACCATTTTGACATTCCAGTCTTTACCTACCCACTTTTTTTCTACCTCTGACGCTGCGTTAAGAATATGCAGTTGTCCTTTTGGCCAAGACAGGCCATTTCAAGTTGAGACTAGAGTAGTTTTCTAATAGCATGTCATAATAAATAAATGGTTAATAAATCTACTCCTTCCAAAAGCTATACACCAAACCTGAACTCTTCAATCCTAACACATTTTGTCTGGAGACCATTTATTCCACTAAGGGGGGTGGGGGGAGCATTTTGTGGTTTGTTTTGGGGTTGAAGTTTTTTCTTTGTAATGTAATTTCCTATGCGTGGGACCCCAGGGCGCGAGCCAGCCGCCCCAGCGTTCCCCAGCCCCCCCCTCCCCCGCCCGCTGCCCGGCCGGGCCCTG
>JAVJGJ010000014.1:35345905-35369223 GCA_035590215.1 Microhierax caerulescens
GAACGCAACCCAACGCAACGCAACCCAACGCAACCCAACGCAACCCAACGCAACCCAACCCAACGCAACCCAACCCAACCCAACGCAACCCAACCCAACCCAACCCAACCCAACCCAACCCAACCCAACCCAACCCAACCCAACCCAACCCAAACCAAACCAAACCAAACCAAACCAAACCAAAACAAAACAAAACAAACCAAAACAAAACAAAACAAAACAAAACAAAACAAAACAAAAAAACCCCACAAAAACCAAAACATTGAAAGTGAACAAAAAAATTATAAGGGATCGTATCTGGTGTTTAAAGGTCTAAGTCTCTAGAAGGGTATGAAATCTTGTACATATTCAAACATTCAAGATTACTATAATGTAATTGATACTTCTCCACATAAGATGCAATTTCATCAAAGAACAAAGAAAGTAGTTATGGAAGAATGATCAAGACTTCCAGTGTTTCGTCCACTTCCATTAATATTCAAAACCCAAGATCAGCCGGCCAGGGCAGATCATTATCAAATATAAAATTCAAATTATACTAACAATAAATCTTTAGGTTTACATTTGTATGTATATATTTATAGAGATGGAACACATACTTCTTTTTTGCACATAATACAAGATTTTGAGTATAACAACTCCAAGGAATTATTTTTTATTGTATGTTTCTTTGTTTTCCCTGAAATACTTACAGAAGACCAGTTTCAAGCAACTTACTTTATTAGTCCTGTTCAACACAATGTTTTCTGAAAAATAAGTAGCACTGACTTAGATGTTTGTTTTGCCATCTTATCAGAAGAAATCTAGATCTTGCTGTCATGGACTTTAAAAGGAAGTTTGAATATTTATGGCTTACATACAGATGTCATGTGTAGTACGTGGCATGAAGTATCTTAACCTTTTCATCCTTTAATCCATGAATACTTACATATGCATATATATGTGTGTGTATATACATATATATGTACATGTGTGTCCATATACATGTGTGTATGCGTGCAAGCTGGTGGTGTACTTACACACGTAATCACACTTACTACATACACCTTTTTATATCCTTCTACAATTCTTATTGTCAAAGCCTAGGTGCCAAAAAAATCACACAAGATATTTTCTCAAGATTGTTGGCAGACCAGCTTCTTCAGATTCAAATGCCTTATTTAAAAGTCTCGGACCTCACCTTCTTTGTAATATTAGATTTTTTAGTTTTAATTCTGCAAATTCTAGCATTGGGTTTCTCTCTTTATGAGGTTAATTATTACTTTTACTTAAATACATTTTAAGTCACACAAACTAAATTTTACAAACCTGGAAAAATTCACTCATTACCAATTACAAATATTGCTACCATATACTTTTGGAGAATAGTTTGAGGAAATGCTGGAAAATAACCTTAGACAGTCAATTTTCTAAATAGTATTCTTAAACATGTCATGTGAGAAATACCTATTCACTATATCTGAAGCATAATACAAATTTTCTGTAACACGGAACTAAGAACACCCTCCTGAATTTCATCCTGAAAGATTAAGGTAAAATTTTCAGAAAAAAACCCCAAAACTTAAATTTGAAAAACAGCTGCTATCATGACTTTAAAAGTCAGCATGCACCAAGTGTGTAGTTTATGGCAATCAGACCATTGGAAATTAATATACAATGTCTTGAAGGTCTTTCATCTCTTTTCCCCTAAAACATTAACTACAATAAATAATTAAATAAAATAACTGTATCTAAGCAATCACAGATAAATCTAAAATCAAAGTTCATCTTTGTGCTAGCAGTATTCCACTTGAGAACATTTAAGGTCAATTAGTCATTCAAGAAGGAAATAAGTACAGAATAATGCAATATTGGAACAGAATGATCCACCCAAAATTATGTAAAAGGGTGACATTGATCTGATTAAAAGGAAAAAAACCCGAAAGATTTTTAGTCATTGGCTATGCCTGAGCTGATCATGACAGGCTCCATTCACAGTCACTGGAGAGAAATAGACGCTTCCAGGTATGATTCATTTAACCCCAAATGAAATGTCTAAAATTGGTCAGATTAGCTGTGCCCTAAAAGAGCCTTTTTTCTCCACTAATCAGAAAGGGGAGACTGGCTTAGCTGTCAGTGTTTCTACAATGTGCATGGTCAAATATAACTAAAAAGTAACTCATCAAATTTCTGTAATTTGCACTGTTTTCTGTATATCTAGTCAGATCCTATTTAAAGGATGTTTTAACAGTAGTAACAAGATGGAACAATTTAAACGGAGTTGAGCAGGCCTAGATGAATAAATCTTAATGAAGTTCACAAAGCTTTGAGCCTGTTTCCTTAGAAAATCTCTACTTAAAAAACAAAAGAAATACAGAGGCAGTAATTTTGAGTCTTTGAATCTAATTTGCAGCCCTTGTAGAAAGGTAAACACAGTGATAAAGGATTTAAGCAAGTGAATACTAATTTAACACAGATTAAGTCTCTCAGACTGAATAAACTGGCATTTTAAATTTAGAAAATGGTGCCCAAGACACTAGCTTAAGAATGCTGTAATCTTAGTCGCATAATGTAAATGACATTTACAATAAGCAAAGTTATACTGATTTCAACAGATATTCATGTACACTACATTTAAGAACACTCAGCATGCCACAGTTTGCTAGAGAATTGAGTTCTTTCATTAACTGACTTGGGGTGTGGGGTGTGGGTGTGTTTCTTGTTTTTCTGGTGTTAGCAAGACACAATAGTTCTCAGGGTCTGTGCCTATCTAGAAGTTTTCACCATGATATATGAATGTGATAGAATAATAAGGAACCATTGATTTACAGCAGAGTGTGGATCTCAAAAACTTTAAAAAATAATTTTCAAAACTGAGTTTGCCCTCAACATACCTGAAATTTGTAATCTTTGGAACTGGATGTATACAGAAGTTATCTTTCAAAGATTCAGGGCACAAAGGAAAATTAGACTTAACTGTAGAAGGTGTTACATTAATTTAAAGTCTGGGTTAACTCCAGGTATTTGAGAATTCAATTATATTAGAAAATGCTGGGAGTAAAACACCTATTTTGGGTCCTAACTAGGTGCTGCTTTGTTCATCTTTAAACTTTACCAAATTTTTTGGCCTGGTTATCACAGTGAATACCAGATGGGCTGGTTTCATTTATGTAAACATAAGTTTATAGGGCCATTAATGACTGCTTAGAAATTCTCATGGCTTCCAGCTGCTCCTGATGAAATCTGTGGGCTTACTTAATTCACACTTGCCACATTTGCCAGCCCCATGTTTTAGTTCACTATAAATGTATATGAGTGAAGCTGCATAGGAAATAAGTTTTACCTAAAGGTTACCATATAAAGTAAGGCATCTCGTCTTGGTTTGTCAACAGAAAGACAATTTAACTGTACAAACTGTTAACAATCATAATATTGTTTATGAGCAAGGAGGAATCACCTTATATATACAGTCAATAAGTTATTGTTATCAAATTGAAATTTTAAACAGTCTAAGGATCATTATTGGTTCAGATCAAATCGTTACAGGGAAAGAAGGAATAGTTCTGTTGAGAAAAAGTCTCTATAAATGCCCATGGTTTACAGCTGTGAGGTCTCCAGTGTTAGCCTATGCCCCATTCCTTATCATCCTTTAGCTATGCTCCTCTATGCTTCATCCTGTGTCCCCATTTCTCAAGGCCTCTGCTGTAGTACCAGGCCTCTATTTCTCTGTGCTGTCATTAGGTTAATGTCACAAAAAGTTGGTGGCACTGTTTATAAGGTACACCAAACCAAACCAAATTGTCTGGTTTTCACAGGGAAAACCGAAATGAAATAAAGCTTCAGGCAGGTCAACAAAACATCAGGCAGAGCAGGCCGGACAAGCCTGAGTCCAGAGGCTTTGTACAAAGCATGTGCCGTGTTACTAGCGGTGTCAATACCATATTTGAAGCTTCAGGGTAACAAAACTTCAGTTTATAGTTCTATTTCAGATACCACAGAACATCCTGCCTTCCTCTGGTTGTCCATTTTAGATGCCATAGGATGCCTGAAAGTGGAGATTTTGAAGCCAGTTAGAATACTGGTGATGACTGATATGACACAATCTGCATAAGACCCGTGTTCTGGAGAGGCGGCTGAAGGCCAGCAACAGTTCTCTAAGGCAGTTTAGGTGGCATAAAGTGTTTGTGTTAAATGTTATACATACAATCAATGAAGAGAGAGCTCTTCTGAGATGGCAGTTCAGCCCAACCAAAGATAAACCTAATGTGAGTGATTTATGACACTCTGCTCTCTTCTGATTATGATGGGAGAATACAGAGTCATCTTAGAATTGGAAATGTAAATTTAAGATTGTAAAATGAAAAGAGAAGAAATAATAATTTGTTCTGCAAGAACAGCAAACATTTCTGAGATATTCCTGATTATGTGTTTGCCTCACCATTATTTCACCACTTCAGGGTAAGAGACTTCTCTGTCTAGGAGGTTCACATACCCATGCTAATCTGGCAAAATCTGCTAATCTAGCACAGTGCCATGCTAATAAGTCTGCTGGTCTTCAGTCTGTTTCAGAAATAGACTTTATGCCTTGTTGACGACTGTATAAGCATACCCTCTCTTTTTAAATCAAAAAAAATCACTTGATTACATTTTTGTTTTAAACACAAAACAAAAGTGTGAAATGCAGACTTTAACTGTCACACCTCTTAATTAACTTTCCTTTTCCATGCTCTGTGAAACAACTGTTTCAGTCCTAACTCACTCCTGTTCCTCACTTCAAAGAGCTTTTTTCTTAGAAAATAAAACAAGTTCTTGGACAGGTGGGGTAGTTAAACTAAGGCATACTCTATGGGTTGCAGATAACTACATTGAAAGAATTTCCTCTATAATCATGCCTAAATGGTTGATCAGGGAGTGTATATGGAGGGGAACTGATTAAATAATGAAAGCTATCCTTCAGCTAGTATAGTTAGGTGAACTGAATTAATCATAAGTTTTTTTTGAGTCAGCAAAAGTAGTGGTCTGGAGAGGTTGCATCAAAGATCAGCATGATTTTTTTGGCTCTCTGAAGTCCATTTATTGTGTTTTGGTTCTGAATTGCTTGCTGTCTTTTAACTATAATGAGGATGAATTCTGGTTGCTATAAAGTAGGTTTTGGTTTGATTTTCACATTGGTGTTAAGGAATTGTGAATTCCCATCATCAGAGAAACATGCAAGCATAAAAAAACCAACCAACCAAACAAACAACAAAAAAACCAAAAAACAAAAACAACAAAAAAAACCCAAAACAACCAACATCTGATGACTGCAAAACGTATTTTGAGTGCCTAGAAGATTCTTATTGCAATACTTAATTGTATTTGATATAATAAGCCAAGTGGCTAGTTGCTGTCCTGCACTACTCTTTTGTAGCTTTATAACATAAAGGGAGCCTGAAAAACCTAACTTATGGTAATGTTATCTTAAAGAGTTTTTCTTCTTTGAACAACCAGTGTTATATTCTGACCTCAGTAACACCTCCAGAAAGTGGATTAGTATTCCCCGATTTATTAAACAGCTCATGGTTAATCCTGTTTTATTCATCTGATACCTTAAAGAATCACTCCTATACATGCTGACTCACTCTTTCCCATCTATAAATGGATCCAGTACACCTAACTTTTGGCTGATTTGGGGTTTATGTACAGAAATGCATTTATGCCTCTAATAAAAATCTAAACTAGTAGTAGGCTTCTTCCAGGATTTACTGACACTGGTACTTGAGTTCAAAAGGCTTCTCCCAGGCTGTCTTGCAAGTTTCCTGAGAACATAACTTCAGATACTGATGTGTTATATTATGTGAAGAAAGACACAGGAATAATCATTTGCATACTAACCTAGCACTGATTAGAAAGGGAGAATGAGATTTTGTATCTACTCTTTTTAAGGTTCAGGCGTTGAAGGGGGAGTTGGTTTTGTCTGCTTGTTTAATTTGGGAATATTCTAATATTTAATATATATGAACATAAAATAGTTACATGTCAGAGGAAGTACATAGGATATTCTCTTAAGGCTGAGTTAAGGTTGATACTGGCTTATCAGGAAGCATACATTTCAGTGAAAAGAGGTGGTTAAAGCAGAAAGGAAACTGAGTTAAAATTCAGCATGATGGTAGAGGCTTCAAATGCATAGGGACTTTGCTGTGGCAACTGGGTGTGATCTTTCCAAATCTGAGGACTGAAATTCTGAATGCTTTGTACTTCTAAAAGATTTGCCTTACAGAAAGAAGCAATCAGTAATGCCTGACTTATATATGCCAACTAACTGTACCAGATATTGAGGAAGGCAAGGCCTACAACAGAAAACAAGAGCTATTACTCAGTCACTGGAAAAAAATGTTAATGGGGCATGCAGCTCTTTTAAAAATACACTGTCCTGGTTTCATCTGGGATAGAGTTAATTTTATTCTTAGTAGCTAGTACAGTGCTGTGTTTTGGCTCTGATGTGAGAACAATGTTGATAACACACTGATGGTTTTAGTTGTTGCTGGGTCATTTTTATGCTAAGTCAAGGACTTTTCAGTTCCTTGGGCCCTGCCAGCGAGAGGGCTGGAGGGGCACGGGGAATTGGGAGGGGACACAGCCAGGACAGGTGACCTGAACCAGCCAAAGGGATATCCCGTACCATATGACGCCATGCTGAGTATATAAACTGGGGGAAGAAGGAAGGAGGGGACATTTGGCATTATGGTGTTTGTCTTCCTGAGTAACCGTCACACGTGCTGGAGCCCCGCTGCCCTGGGGATGGCTGAGCACCTGCCTGCCCATGGGAAGTGGTGAATGAATCCCTTGTTTGCTTTGCTTGCGTGCGTGGCTTTTGCTTTACCTGTTACATTGTTCTTATCTCAGTCCTTCAGTTTTAAATTCCTTCCTGATCCTCCTTTCCATCCCTCTGTGGTGGTGGGGGGGAGTGAACAAGCGGCTGTGTGGTTCTGGGTTGCCATCCGGGGTTAAAACACAACATATACTTTGACATTTCTCTACGTTTTTTTTTGTTTTTTGAAGCTGTTACATAACACTTCAAGAAAAGGGGAACTGAGGACATAAGTATTGGAGAAGGCAGTCTATTCAGGAATCTGATTAAAGCCAACTTAATTTCCTTTTCTTCATTTTTTCTTCCTTTCATCTTCTGCATCTTCCTCCTTCACTGTGAATTTACATTCCATATAATACAACACTACTTTCTGTCATATTTCAGAATAGGATAAAGATGTCCCAAATTGTAAAAGTAAAAAAATCATACATACTTTTTTTTTTTTAATGAGAATGTATATTGTACTTCTGAATTAATTTCTTTAAAGTATACTGCTTTCTGAAGTGCCTTCTTTTTATGATCTATTTTTTATCTAAATTGTTTACTGTAAAAAAGGATACCAGGTTTCCTGGAATTCAAATAATGTTAAGACTATTGCAAATGATTTTCTTAAATATCACAGAACAATGTGAGAGTAACTCTGATGAGAATGAAATTTCTGACGTAAATCTTTTGGAGTAATTTTTTTTTTTTTCTGTGTTTACCAGCTAGTAGGGCAAGACATGATCCATGGTTATCAGAATACCTACTATACAAAAAAAAAAAAAAAAAAAAAGAAGTCTGCTGAGTTCATACAACATATAAATGTTTTACAGAACTGTATTCTTTTTGAAAGAAATGGACCTTCAGAGATTTTGATCAGTTCAGAAAGGGAATGACTCACTTTGTTAATAAAAAAAACATTTTTAACATGAAAAAACATTCTCAGAAATAATAGATGTCCTTTTTCAGAAAAAAAGATTAAAGTCACAAAATCAAATATCAAGAGATCAAAACGTCAGAGGCAGATGTTCATTCATGTCTTGTGGCTATCCCTGTGGGAGGCAGGAAGTAAGAAATCCTTTTCCTCCAGGAGTTTAACAGCTCTGGAGTTTCTTTCTGGCCATTACTTCAGCACTGAGAGTAAATCTTTGCTCTTACTGTTAAGCTCCAGGCTTTATCATATGTGGAATATTTTTTCTGCTTACCTCCATTAGACTCTGGCAAATTCCTTTGCAAATTCTGTTCTGCATAAGGAACTGTTCCAGAGCAAAAGTCATGGTCCTGTTCCTTGTGTTGGTCTCTAAATTTTCCTCCTCAATTGAGGTGATTTACAGTACTCAAAGGTACATTACAGCCTCTCCAAAGTGGTGGGAAGGCAAGCTTTTATCCAGTAACTAAGTAATTTGAATAGGAAAGTATGGGCTGAATTTTTGGATACCAAAGGTATTGCTAAGAAGTGGCTTTTATTAGGCAACTGTTGTCACATTAGAATACAAGCACAGCATGTAATAGGCAGGAAAAGAAAACAGAAGAAAAGTAACAGAGAAAGATAAAAGAAAGGCAATGTGCATCAAAACAATGCTTTTAAACATGCTGTGTACTGACTCCTTCACTAGTCTGTCCCCAAGGTCAAATTTACACTGTGTAGCAGTAGTGGTGTGTGGGTAGCATCTGGATACTTCCACTGATTTCAGAGAGGAAAACAATGTGGCCGTGTTTAATGCATTTTACAGAGGTAGTGACCTAATCTTTAATGAAGATTATATTGACTATTCATCTGCTTCAAAACTGTAATTATTAGTGAAGATGCAGCATAATGACTGGAGAGTGATTTAAATTATATAAACCCAGTTTGTGTTTCTTAATGAATAGAACTTCCCTTTTGTTATGAGAACTTATATATGCTACCAAAACTGATGGTCAGCTTAATGGTGTCCAGCTGAATGGCAGTGATATAAATTCAGAATATGCTACAGTTTGAAACATAAGGAAGAAATGTGAATTTCCTTTCCTGTACTTTCATTTTTAAATGTTACATCAGAAGCAAAAAAGAAAATATGAGGTTCATGACATATCTAAGTGACCACAAAATACTGGCTGCATAGACATGAATGTTTTCTGTTAAACTCTGGGCTAATGAAAAAAAGGAAACATTGTTGCAAAATATTGTATTGCACTTGGTAAATTAACAGCTTTCTTAATTCTTCTGCTTCTACTTTTTTCTCTTTATATCCCTAGAGACAAGGTTTGGCATGATCCTACGGAAATCATTGTGTCTCCATAAGTATGCATAGGACATATGACATACTATGACAACAAAAATAAATTCATTTACTATAGAATTATAGTTTAAAAAATCCCGTCATCTGAATCTAATTTAAATTAGATAGACTTGTTTGTCAGTTTAATTCTGACATACGGCACACACAATGCTACAGAGACCTGATTCTCTCTTAATAGTCACAGGTTTGAGCACCTGGAGCCCTCAGCACATGAAAAACATGGACTCATTGGAGCAGGTCCAGAGAAGGGCCAAAAAAATGATCAGAGGGATTGAATACCTCTGAAGAAAGGCTGAGAGAGCTGGAATTATTCAGCCTGGAGAAGAGAAGGCTCTGGGGACACCTTATTACAGCTTTTCAGTACTTAAAGGGGGCTTATAAGAAAGACGAGGGCAGACTTTTTGGCAGGGCCTGTTATGATAGGACAAGTGGTAATGGTTTTAAACTGAAAGAGGGTAGATTTTAACTAGATATAAGGAAGACATTTTTTATGGTGAGGGTAGTGAAAGACTAGAACAGGTTGCTCAGAGAAGTGGTGATGCCCCATCCCTGGAAACATTCAGGGTCAGGTTGGATTGGGCTCTGAGGAACCTGATGTAGTTGCAGATGTCCCTGACCATGCCAGAAGGGATTGAACTAGGTAACTTTTGAAGGTCCATTCCAACGCAAACTGATTCACCTGATGTCTTTAGATTGACTGCCATTAAACATTTGAACTGGATGCCTGACTTTCTTTTTTTTAGATTCTTCATCAGCTAAGACCATTACATAAGAAAGTGTATATCACCATTTACTACCAGAATATGTAATCTCAATGAATTTCAGTCTTCTGCTGAGCTAGCTTTGAAAATTTATATCATACATCTGAGTCAGGGTTTTCAACACCCAGATAGTGTTAAAAAGCCTGAAAACATCTTTAGAAAATAGGACATGAATTCTGGGCTTAAAAGCATTAAATATTCACATTTTAGCTGTTATGGTCTTCTCCCTCAAACGCAAATTATAATACTGCTGTAAGCAAGACAGGATTGAAGTATGTGAGTCAGGATTTGTACAGAAAGTTATTAACCTTTATTAGACAAAATTTTATGAGTGGAAAAACAGGCTTTTTCATATACTGTTTCTGATTCATACTTGCTGCTTGCCTTTCCAGCATGTAGTTCATAAGGTCTCCCTGGAGCCTTCTCTTCTCCAGACTGAACAACCCCAATTTTCTCAGCCTGTCTTCATAGGAGAGATGCTCCAAGCCTCTGATCATCTTTGTGGCCCTTCTCTGGACTTGTTCCAACAGATCCATGTCATTATGTTGGAGGCCCAGAGCTTAACGCAGTACTCCAGGTAGTGTGTCACCAGCGTGAAGCAGAGGGGGAGTATCACTTCCTTTGACTTGCTGCCCATGCTTGTTTTGTTCAGGAAACACTTTTTTCCAGTGGAAGTGGCTGATCACTAGCACAGGTTGCCCAGAGAGGTTGTGGATTGCTTCCATCTTGGAGATACTCAGGCGCTGGTTAGATATGGTCTTGGGCACCCAGCTCTGCTTGAGCAGGCTGGTTGGACAAGATGACCTTCCGAGGTCCCTTCCAACCTCAACCGTTCTCTGATTCTATTATCTAAAATCAGGACAAATACAGAATATTGCCAACCACTTTTTGTTAGCATGAAAGAAATTATGCAAATTTACTATAAAAAATTGTTATGAGTAGTACAAAATGGATTTGAGTTTTGAATATAGACATAAAGAAATATAAGTGTCATTTTATTATTTAAATTTCACCCTTGAAATATATCTGTTCATCACCTCATCTCAAAATTCTGTCATCTGTGTTCATTGAAATGGACAGTAATTAAATTCACAGTATTGTCTGTCTTTTCTTTATGTGTGGAATATTTTTTCTCATGTAAGGTTCAGAAAAACAAAATACTAATATTGCTTATATAGTTCCAGAAGAAGGCCATAGTGATACTACTAGATTTTAATTAGTCCTTATTATTTCAGAGTTTTGCATAAGAAGAAAATAACTATGTGCTGCTATCTATTCTCATTAGAGGCATTTCAAATGAAATAGATATCGTGATTCCCACCTTTGTATAATATGTACATTAATGTAACCCACAACTACACACTGTCCCTGGTAGTTGTCTGCATTTTGATCAGCTGGACATTTCTTGTTTATACCTTGGTAACCAGTTGGGAAAAAAACAGAATTGGCTAAGCAATTAAAATTAAAAATAGATCACAGTAGTACAATACATGAACATAGTAGCCAGTTTCATGTAATGGACTAGGCATTGAAAAATTCCAATACCTCATTTTTGGACATAGATTTTAATAAGAACAGGAACTGGCACAATATAAATCAATATGACATGATTTCTTGAACATAAGTGGGATAGTGGAGGTGAAATATTAAAACCTAAAGACATTCTCATTAGTCTGAAGACTGAAAAACTGTGATTGCATCAGGCCACTATAATCCAATCCAAGAAGAAAGAACCCTTTCAATTTGTCAAGTACATTGAATAATAAAGTAAAATACTTGTTTGCAGAGAAATGCAGAGACTTTTTTACATTACTGAAGTGAGATGCAAACACTCCATACTAGCAGTTTTCATTTCCAGTGGCCTGTCCTGGAATGGGATCTGTGTCCTTGAGCAATGTATCTGGATACTCTAAGCAATATATTGGGCAAGGTAACTTATTAATGTTCCTGTGTTAGTAGTCAATACTTTCTTTATTTGAATCTCTTCTACCAAATAAAGCAAAAAGATGAGAAAATTGTTAATAAAAACATTACCAGAGATAAAGAATTAGAGACATTTAACACACTTCATTCTTACTGACAGGAGAATTGTCTTCTCTTGTGGTTCTACAAAATAATTTATTCTAAAGTATTTTACTAGAACACATCCAAATTCTCTAGCATTACGTTATGCTTATAAAAAGCTTATATCTACTTTTGTTATTTATAGTAATATTCATTAATTGCCATGAATTGTTTAATCAGTAGGGGTTTGCCAGTGATCTTTCTATAATACCTTAATGGAATAAGATGTAATGAAAGTGAATATAATTTTGAGATGCATATAATTTCATATGAGCATTAACTGATGATATTCAGACAGAGATTATATAAAGATATCTGAAATTTGTTGTATTATAACTGAGATTCATGTTTTATTGTGGAAGTGGTAAACATACCCTCACTAACATTACTCAGTGTTCCTGATTATTATTTATCCTTTTCAGTTATTTATCCTTTTCAGCTCTTCTTAAGTTGTGGTTTTTTGTTTTTTTTTTTCCAGTTCTGTGCAGTAAGATATTCTAATGAATCTCTTTTTCAGTTGCTTTAAATTGTTTGGTATTTCCTAACCCAGATGACTTTATGCTGAGTTTGTTTGTCTGTTTCTTTTCTGCAAATGTAATTTAAAATGTTATGGTGTTTGTAGGAAATATATTCTTTCTAATCCAAATCACATATTAAAGACATTAACAATAGGGAAAGCCTAACATGCTAACACTGCTCAATTTAGGAGCAACATTTTTGTTGTTTAAGTTTTAAAGTTAGAAAGGATGAAGCCAAAACCAAAAGGCTCAGAGAGACAATAAAGTTATAGTGTTTAAACTAGTTGTTGGGTATTAGCTGAACAACCAAATTAAATTAATTTTCTTGGCACTGCAACAAAATAGTGTTAAACTGAATACTACCTAGATTTATGTTATGTTAGAATTTGTTATATATCTAACATATTATAATATGTTAGAATTTGAAATTACTAAAAGCAGACAAATAATTGTTACAGTTCATCCCTTATTTGAGACTGACTGATATAAAACTACAATGTGGACTGCCTCTGCACTATTTGAGAGGGTAAAGAATATTTTCTCTAAAGTATGGTTTCCAACTTTATAGTGCAGATTAACAATACACTCCAAATGTGACAGAATGAAGCTGAAATCTGTGCTCTCAGTAATGTTCATCCAACTGGTACTTAGGAGAACCAGAAAGAAGAAAGGGAAAGGTGAGAAGATTAAATAGTTGAGGACAGCCTTTAGTGTATGATTTATATAATCTTTAAGCATAACATAAGGTAACAACAAAATAAATGTGTGCCAGCATATCCTATTGTTTAAATTTGTATTTCAAAACTTCTAAATTACTAGATTCGCAACATCACCATATTTTCTTCTCTTCTAAAATGTAATTATTTTTTTAAAAAGCAAGTAATTATATAACCCACTATTTTATAATTTCTAATTAATAATATAGTTGGAACATTTTGAAACAAGTTAAAACAACCACTAAAAATGAAAATAAAAATGTATCATTAACTTTAGCATCCAACTATATATTTTCTTAAAGATTTTTAGTTATGCAAGTAATCCAATTAATAAGCACAATTATAAGTATTTTCAAAAGTAGTTCCTAGGTACCATTCTATAATTCCACATCTTGAACAAGAAAATCTGCCTTGAAGAAAAAGGACACTCAAGTGTCACTATAATCTATTTTATGTATCCTTTTCAGCTCTTCTTAAGATCTTTCAGTTCTGCGCAATAATTTTTTTGCTAGCAACTTTCTGAGGTTTTTTTACCTTTTTTTCAGATACATATATGGTTTAAACCTCTATAATCAAGCACAAATATTTCTATACTGTCAAAAGAGGGGTTGTGGGAGTTCGTCTTCTTTAGGCTTATGAAGAGAAGAAATCTGATAGCTTCTTACAGCAACATCAGGGTAAGTTAAAGAGATGAATGGTCCCTTTTTTTTCCCTCAGTGGCAGACAAATATGGTCATTGATTGTGGCTTGAGAGTTTCAGACTGGACATTTTTAAAAAAACATTAGCAAACTAATGCAGAACTGGAGCAGCTTGCCTGGAGGTTCATGGAACCTGCACCCTTGGAGTTTTTCCAGGTTTAATAGCCAATGCCATGGCCTGATGTAGTGGCAAATGGGATGTAGCTGAGACCCAGGTCTTTTCTATGATTTGAAACAGGTCTTGTTATCTGGACTAAGCTGCATACTGTCAGGAGACCATTCACAATGCATTCGCCTTAGCTTATTATTTAGCTTTGTAACAGACCAGTTTATTCCAAAATGAAACTAGAGTTCACCAATGGTGACAGTATGATACTACGAGTACTGGGAAAAATACTGCATGACTTCTAACCCCTTTCATTCTACAAAGCTCATTCAAACTATCTTGTCAGGTTTTGAACCCTTAAGATGTGTTTTCCTGCAATACCATAAAGCATCTCTTCAAGATGACTAAATCATACTCCTAGACATTGTGTAACACAGGCAGCGTACTGGTACCTGCTACACCTCCCACATATTATTTCATGAGTTCTAACTGAAAAACAAAGTAGTTATCATCATGCTCTAGCTATATAAGAAGACTAAATGTGGCCTGCTAGAGTCTTAGTTTCAGTGATTCAAAGTGGCTATAACTGAGTTAGTTTAGAGGGGATTAGTTTTAAGTTGAGTAGGTGGAAGTCTTTTCAAATCGGTTGGTTTAGAAGCTAACAATTGCTTTTCTGAATGGATACTATTAACAAGGTAGGTACAGAGTACACCTTACATTGTATAAAAATAACATTGACTGAGTTTATACCCATAAAGTAATCAGAAGCTTCCAGTATCATTCTGCTTATCAGAAAGTTCATATGCCTGCATATACACACTTTAACTAAAATAAATGGGAAAGCAATACAATCACTAGGTGCTTTAAACAGAAAGAGGGAACTATCTCAGCTAATAAATTAAGACACATATTAACTGATTTATATTCAGAGAATAAGACTAGGAAGAATCTTTGTTATTATTTTTCTGTTTCTCTCTGATAACGTAAAGGGAACTTAGGATGTTTACCCTAGGTGAGTATCTAGAGGTAACCATTAAGGCTTTTAGTCACTCCATCTTTGGCACTGAGATACTCCAGAGAACTGCAAAAGATACTACAGAGAACTGCTGGCTGATACAAAACAGACCCTTTGAGAGACAGATAATTCCTTGTTTAGGATTATCTGAAGGCTAGGTATGACAGAGTATGTCAGATGTCATGAGATGCTGGCCAGCTGCACTGAGCCTCTATGAGAGGAATTAATCTCACTTATTGTAGGTCACTACAATGCAGATATTTATGTTCTCATTACAATAAATGAAAATCCAGTCAATACAGTCAATGGAATCTATAAAGCAATTGATCTATCCTAAAGTAGGCAGTCGTATTTGGTCAGATGTATCCGTTACCTTAGGTGAGATATGAACAACTCTCTAGACTCCATTGGGTCCATTGACCAGTTTTCCATTACCTATAAAGGAAGTCTAGACACCTTTCTCAGAGGCAGATGTCTATACCTAAAGTTAGACGTGATGAATCTCACCCTAATTTTAGGTGGAATAAATCCCATCATCAGTAACTGAAAGTAAAATTCCTCTTGATAATCATCTGAAATTTAGGTATTGGCCTTCCTGATCTAGAATATGATTAAAAAAAAAAAAAAAGACAAAACACATTGCTTCTCATGACACGCATTTTTATATGTTGCTATTGATTACACCAAGTTTCATAAGAGTACTTCCAAATTGTGAGACAAATCTGAAAAATCCAGAAATTAAAATGTAAGCTGTTATCAATCTTTGCATATGATAATTTAGAATATGAACTGTGATATTCGGCAATATGAACTGAACAGTAAAGGCGTTAAAGAGAAAAGAACAGAAATAAACAAAGCACGTGTCCTATGCTGCCAAATGTTCTAAAAAGATAGTAATGTCTGGGAGATCAGTGTCTTGAAATACCGTATCTAGTTTTATCAGATTATATCTGTAAAAGCTCTGAGACTATAATGCTTGCACTTTTTTCACATAACAGAAGTTGCCATTACCGATAACTGAACAACTCATAGATTTCTGCCTATGCCTACAAATATCTGCTTTCTGTGTTACACTTCATTTTGTTGTAAGAATCATATGTAAAGGCTGGAAGTCCTTAACATATTGCGAGTAGAAGAAAGAAAGGGGATAACAGCAAAAGAGAAAGGGAGAGAAAGAGTGGAAGAGAGAGAGGAGGGAAGCAGGGAGGCAGGGATGGAGGAAGAGAGGAAGGAAGGAAGGGGGGAGGGAGGGAGGAATGTGGAAGGAAGGTTGGTTACCTGTGTTACATAGAATGTTTTTTAAATGGTTATCAGAATCAAAGGTTAAGACTTGGACAGACATTCCATGTTTAGTAGCCTATACTCTTGTTTAGTTTCAGGGTATGTAGTAAATATACACATATATATATATGCACAGATATACATTGAAATAGCTTATATACAGTAAAAAATTACTGTCTAGGTAGTATTTTGAATTCTGAAACTAACCTGTATCTATTACAATTGTCCTGTTGACCAAAAGCCAGAAAAATCTGTGGACATCTTCCAAAGCTCTTGAAAAACAGTTTAGGTTGTGGGGGGGTTTAATGCTAAAAATACAAAATATTTTATCACTGAACTGTTTGGGACAAGTCTGGTTTACCAGCATTAGTCAAAACTAGGTCTTTTTGTACCTCAAAGTATCTAAAAGCAGAATTGCTTTTCCAATTATCTCTAATTGTTTTTTCTATGTCATCAAAAATCAGCCTTTTAACAAAAACCAAAACAACAGCAGTAACAACATTAAGTTCCTAAGGTAAAATGTAAGTTCAGGAAAAAGGTTGATAGCATGATATGAGAAGGTCAACATAAATTAAACAATATGTCTTGAAAAATTTGTAAAACAAAGCAACTGGTGGCCAGGCTTGATAGCCTAGACCTTCTCAAGTGGCATTACAAGTTCGTGTGTCTTTATCTCAGTGACAGAGTAGAAGTTTCACAGGTACATTAGCACTGTGTCTCTGACTTAATGTAAAATAATAATAATAAATATTAATATTGGTAAAATAATAATAATATAAAATATTAAAAATAGTCTCAGTATGTGTATTCAATACTTCTATCTTGTGATACTACCTCATACTTTTTCCTTATGAGAAAAATACACCTTTTATTCCTTTATAAGTTTGACAGGTCTTCTTCACTTGAACTTGTGAACACTTATGTGTCATGAACTTATAGAAATATAAAGCTGAAAGTTTTATTTATGGAGGCATTTTTAGCACACCCAGAAATTAACTTAGACAGTCAAGACAGAGTTGATTAGTGTTTGTTACTGCCTTTTTTTTTAAATATAATAATATTAAATGTAAAGTTGTATTGCAAATTAAGCTGGATGCTTCTTGTCACCTCAGAAAATGTTGATCAACCTCCTGATTATCTGTTTGCTTTTAAAAGGTTGAATATTGCTTTCCTGTCTTCCAACCTCTGGACATCAAACGTCCAGTTCTTTCAAACTGTCTTCATTCAGCCTGTTTTCTCAACCTAATAATTGTCATTACACTCTCATGGAATTTCAACTGTATTTCTACATCTTATTTAAATAAGGCCTTGTCTGGAAGCCTCCCCACTGTTGAGGAGTGTGGAAAAGATTTTATCAAAGTGTTTTAGAATGAGTTGCAATAAAAATCACTTTGCAACAAAACATCTAATACAACAGGCTTAATAATGTGGGGGTTTGGAAATGGTCTAGTGTGCCCAAGATGATTGCTGAAATATATGACACCAGATGTTGTACCAGGGTAACAGTAGAAGGTCAGAAGAGAATCCCACATGCGTGTCTTGTAACTAAAAACTGTCTTTAATGCAGAAGGATTAGTTTCTTGAGCAACAAAAATTTAGCCAAAGTTACTCTTCTTCTCCTTCTCTTTTTCCTTCTCCTTCTCCTCCTTCTCCTTCTTTTCTTCTTATTTTCTCGTCCTTTTCTTCTCCTTTTCCTCTTCTATTCTCCTCCTTTTCTTCTTATTTTGTTGTGGTGTTGTTATTACCCCAACTTCAGTTCTTTACAGTTCCTGTAGTTGTTAAAAGCAAAATCAATGACAAGAAACTGCTCTTCCCCCCCCCCCCCCCCATTTTAAGGATAGTTTGGGTTTTCCTCTTTCCCATTTAAAGGATAATTTGGGTTTATCAACAATATATTGATGCTTTCCCTATACCATGCATACTGTATTGCAGACTGTTCTCAGGGATGTAGAACTCATGTTCATTAATCTTGTGAACTTTCTACTATTTTTCACAGTTATCTGTTGGGGTTTTTTTGACAATAATACCTGTCAGACATGTTTTGTTCTTTTATTTTTCTTAGATCTTGTTCCTGTCCCTTGGTGTTATATAGAGTTTTTGCTGTTTCGCTTTTTCCTTTGTTCTTGACGGTCATCAAGACACTCAGCTCCAGCAAGTTTCAAATGCCTTTAAAAAGTCTGATATGGTCAAAACAGATAGTTGATCTGACTCTAGCCTTGGCCCACCACCTGTTTTGCTTCTCTGAGCACCTAGAAACATCAGCTTCTCTCAATATTTTTATTTCTTTTTAGAAAAGAATTGGGGCAGGAGGGGTGTTGATATTTTTTTCCTTTGAATTGCTTTTATAGCACTAAATTCAGCTGCCATAAAAAAATAAAAGGGATGATATGAATCAGAGCACACAGCTGATGAGTCTTGGTTAAACTCTTGACAGGAATATATTTGAGGTAAGGCATGAAAAAATGAGAAGTGTCATATAAATTATGAGCTAAAAGACCAGAGTCTGGGTTATTTGATTATAAAAAAGCATCTAGTACCATCTGAGGTGTCTTTGTGACATCCCTTAGCTAGCTGATATGGCAGAGTACCAACAGGAGAAAAACAAGACACTGCAATGCTCCTTAAACTGCTTTAGATGCCCAGAGTGAGGTGGTCAAACTAAGACTTCTCACAGAAACCAAACCCAGAACCCCTACTGCTGAGCATTTTGCAGACACCACAGGTCACCACTGCACGGTCTCTAATACCCACACGTTCTCTGTGCTGTTCAAAAGACGACCAATTTGAACCACTTCAACTTGAAATACATTTAAAGGCAAAGATCACATCTGATTTTTCTTTTTTCCTCCCAATTCTTTCCTCTCAACTGTAAATAAGGAAGGAAACAATACATACAATGGGTTAAAAATGAGAGTTAGGGGCTGAGTGTGAGCACTAGCCTGATTTACCATTAAGATAAATGCAAAAGAGATGTTTAAGATGTCTTTCTTTTTTTTTAACCTTCACATTGGAAAATGAACAAAAAAAAAACCCTACCCATCTGATTATCCAATTTGTTTGGAGAAGTAAAACTAGGGACAGTTCGGAGTCACCTACTCAACTCTTTACCCAGCCTTCAAAACCTGTTAGCAGAAAACCTGCTTCATTGTTATTGTATCTGTTTTTGAGGGAACAGGAATAAAAATAAATCCTTTTTCAGCTTTTCTGTCTCCTGATTGCAATAAATGATTTACATTGGCTTCCTGCTACGGAAAACCTAAATGGAAGTTAATGTGGCTTATGCATTTGTGCTCCTTTAACTTGAATGAGTGTGTATAACACTCAGCAGGAATATGTGTTGTTTTTACCAGCAGGCAAAGGTTGTATATAAAATTATATTTTCAAGCCTGATTAGAAATTAAGATTAGTAAAAGTAAGAAAAAACAGTTAACAGTAAACTGCAGGTAATATTACTGTGGTCATTTAAGTACATTTCTTGACAGAATGTTACTGTTCCTGCTGACAGAGTAGATGCAGAGAGAATAATAAAGTTTTTTGTCTATGTTTATGTCCAGTACACAAGACAGGTAGACTGAATAGGAAGAGAAAATGATGTGCGCCTAATCTTCAACAGAAATGCCATTACGGATATAAGCTGTCAGGGAATTGTCCTCTTTACAATAGAGAACTTAAGCTTACTCTTCTAATGATCTACCTGTACCCTATGTAGTACTTGTTCAGGAATCATGGCTATCCTATCTATTGCACTTCGTAATTCCTGAAACAGTGGATGCTCTTTTCTCTGTCTTGCTCTTCTTCTAGCCATATATATTCATACTTTAATTTCTATCTCTGTTACAAACCTAAAAGTCTCCTACTGTTTACAGTTTCTGAGCAAGGTAAGTAGCATGCTGAGTAACCAGAGATTCAAAGAGGAGTTATATGGCACACATAACCTTTAGGCATCATTTTCTCTCTACAATGATACAAAGTGAAATTTGTTTCTTTGGATCTCTTGCTGAGAATCTATTACTGAGCCACATACCTGTAAATATCTGTCTGTCTGTCTACCTACCTACCTATAAATGTATTTCTTATATGTATATAGGCACACAAGCATACATAATTTGTGTTTCTCTATATTACATGTATGTATACATATATGTGTGTATGTGCATGTTTATATTATATGTATGTATGCCTATACATAGACATTACAATGTTTGACTCACAGATAACAGCATATGATATGCTGTGTCTGCATTTTCTGGGATACATTTATTACCAGATTGGTGCGTTCTAGGTAAACAGCAAAAATAGGCACAATGCTCACTGGAAATATTTTTGATTTTTTACATTCATTTACTCTGAGCTTGGTCAAAGCTGAGATGTTTACAAATGTATGTCTTAATCTAGGAATGCATAACATCAGTGCTGGCCCTCATTGCAGTTTCATCTAATAATGAACTATAGCTCTCTCCTACTTGCCATGCTAGTGAATGTAGCTGTGTAACAAAGTAATTATTTATTATTATCTCAGATTAACATGTATTTATGATATGCATGTGTTTTGTTACAGCTGGTCTTTTGTCTTATTTAACTGCAGTGCAGGTTCCTAGCTAGTAGACTGGAATTCATTTTTTCTGATATCATGATACATTCGTTTGGGTTCTGGGACCTTCTCATGGGGAATTTATCTGAATTTACTTCTATAATATAATATCACATTAAAATATATGAATGAAGTATTTATACCCCTTCCATGAATTTATCTTATATTTATGAAATAAATAATTTCCTTGTTTTTCATAGAATTTCCCAGTGCCATAAGTACTGCAATGGAAAACCATACTGTTTATTTTCAGTAATGACAATATAGGAAGCAATGGAATCAAAACTCCTAAGGTCTAAGTTTAACATAATGAATTCTCAGCTAGGTATCTAAATTGAAACTAGAAATTAATAGTAAGGTACTGAACCAATGACTGTACAAGTAAGAACTGGTCAGATATCTGAAGACACCATAGTAACCAGGTATAAATCCTGCTGTCATCCTGGAGTGTCTGCCTTAGAGCAGCCAAGCATAGTGGTATGTTGTTAAATTCTTAGTTTTGCATGAGTTACTACAATTGTACATAGAGTTAAATGCCATTTTATAAACCTCTGGAGCACTTTTTAAAATATGCAGAGGGTGTAGCCAGAATTAATTCATGGAGCTCAACCAGAAGAGGTAGTCTAATTTTAACTGGTTTCTCTTCTGGCAGGACAGGGGTGTGTAATCTTTATACAGCCTATTTTTGCTGAAGATTGTTGGTAATGTTACACTACTTTTGACTACTCTTTAGTGATACAGTATTACATTAAATGTTACATTGCATTATGTCACAGTGGTTTACCTTATCCTACCAAAGGCTGGTACAATGTGAAAACAGAAGGACTACTTTTACACGTTTTCTTCAAATTAAAAATTTTCAGTTGAGAACCTCAGTAAAACTTGTAATAATAGGAAATATAATGATATGTTTCTAGTGTAAAAAACATTTTTTAAAAATAATTGAAATCTAAATGTATTTGACACAGTATAATTACAAATTTAATCTCACAGGTCTTACACTGCTGCTATAATAAAGTTACTCATTTTCAGAGCCATTAAGTTAACCACCTTCCTGCTATAATAAGGAAGTCAAAGTGACCTTATACCAGACAATAGGTAAAGTACATTGATTTATCATTTTCTACTTTAAGACATATTCTGTAGTGTTTCCTCAGGTTGTATAAATCAACAAAGTTTTTACTGATGGAAGCAGCATCCAACTGCTGATCTGGACAATGGGAAATATGTTGTCAGATTATATTTGTGACAAAATATTTCAGATCCTTTGGATCCTTTTTCTATGTCTAGGGATGCATTTCTCCTGCCTAGAACAAAATATTCAATTATTACTGTAAGAGTATATAGAATATGTGAGCATCAGCTTCAGGTTATCTAATAAAGGACATTTTCTATTCAAGGGGGAATAGTAAGTAAAGGGGTGGGGGGTTATGTGTTTGGAGTGGGGGTGGGGGTGTGATAACACACAGAGAACAGATAACCAGTAAGAAAGCATTAATAGAGGCAAAATCCCCAATAGTTTCCTATCACTGACTGATGAGCCATTAAGAAACTGCAGGCACAACTTTGGAGAGGGCCAGCCTGGCCTTGGTAACTGATAAAAAGAGGGGAAACAGGAGGAACATGAAGAACTGGGATATGCCAGGAAGGGGCTATGGGACTAGGCAAAATTTACTAAGGAAAGTTTAGGGAAAGGAGATTAAAGAGGAGCAAATGGGAGGAAGAGGCAGAAGGTGGTGTAAAAGGGGTAGGTCAGCTGTAAAATAGGGCTGGAGCATGCATGTCTAGGGAAGCCCTGCACAGGATCACTCCAGTCTGTCCTGTGTTCTTACTAAGTCTTCCCTTAACGACCTCTCTGAGTAATCCCACTCCCTACCCTGCCTGTGTCAGTGCTTCACTGGCTCGGTACCAGCTGCTGGGGAGACTGGTCTGAGGGGGCTGGGTGCCAGCTCCCAGATTCAGACCCCCTGGTCTGACTGTGGGCACCCCTGGCCTGTGGCATCAACTGCTGGAGCCAGTGGGGTCTTTAACCTCCAGCCACTGGGGTGGGAATGGTATGTGTCCCAAAAACCAGCAACCAAGGGGGGTGGCTGCGTGTGAGGCAATGAGTGGCTCAGCAACAGCAGTCAATCGGGACTGCAGGTCACAGCCCGTGGGCCAGGTGCCGGCTGCTGGGGGCCAGTGTCTGTACCTGCCCTGAAGCGGGTGTGCGTGAGGTGTTTGTTGGACTTGCTAGCCAACTCCAGGCTCGATCAGCTGACAAGCAGGAGGCTCCAAGCCTTGGCGGGGGAATCAGGCAGGTGGAGGGTTCATGCTGGCATTTGCAGGGACCACAAGTGTGGGTGCCTGTGGGATGAATGTGTGAGTGTTGTGTGCTTGCAGCAAGCATCCAGTGGGAGCAGCCAGTGGGCCAGGGACCTGTGGGGCAGATAAGGGGGGCTGGGATCCAGTCAGGGGTGCTGGGCAGGCAGAGG
>JAVJGJ010000014.1:35373555-35386341 GCA_035590215.1 Microhierax caerulescens
CTCCTCTGGGGCTGGCAGAGGCAGAAGGTCCCCAGTGCAGCACACACCACACTCTCCAGGTTCACAAGCCCCCACACACTCACAGATCCCTGAGCACTGGCACAGCCCCTCTGCCTGCCCAGCACCTCTATTGACACATAAAACAACTGAGCAGAAAGCTATCGGTACAAACCACAGCAGGGAAGAAGTTCCTGCTAAATTCACTGTATTATATCATGTTGTGATATAATTTATGGACCTACTATATACTTCTGGATGACAGACATGCGTTGCAGAAGCTGGATGATTGAGATGGTGGAGGAAGAGTCCTATATCTACAAGTTATATAGGAGGCAGGAACAAACCTGGATGGATGTGTTCATCAATCTGGTGGAGGGGATGGATCATGATCTGATACTAATTGTCCAGGGACAAACCCAGGATCTTTCTCATGTGTCTGTTACGATTAAATATAGCCACTTGATACAACAGCTGCCCCCTAATACATCAGGATCTTGGCAGGAGGCAGGATGGAGTAAGTTCACTTGCAGATTAAACAATAGCAATTGAGTTATAAGGTATTTCCTGGGGCTCATTGATCACAAGGAAGGAAATAAATGTAGCTAGTCATTACTCCCAGGAAACTGTTCTGATGATTTTACTCTTTTCTACACATTTCTAAATGCTTCATGACAAGGTCGGATAACAAGTACATGCATATCAGGATGATAAGCATCTTAGAAATGCTTATGGTAGAGACCCTGAAGGTTGTTATTACTGTTATAAGGTGAAAGTGAAAAAATGATCTCTAAGGTACGTACCTTTGTGATGGCTATTACTATTTCATTGGTATGTATGTATAAAGGCCTTCTGGAAAATGAATATACCATTCACTAAGCAACCGGTTTCCGTGAACTCTCTCTCTCTATTCTATTCAGCATGTAATTAATATTTAAACATCTTTTTCCTCCTTTTTATATTTTTGTATTGTTTCTGAATGACAAATATTTTCACAGCTTGAATAAACATTAGCCAGGGTCCTTAAATTAGTGTTTGTGTATATTTTCTGTTTAGTTTACATACTGAATGTCTGACTATATCTGTTTCTACCATTAGGTGCATGCTAAGTACCACATATTATTTTTCCTGCTTGCAGAAAAATGATTTATTCATTGATTGATGCATAACCCAAAATTATCAGTAGTAGCAGGTAAGAACTGAAAGAACATTTCATGATTCTGGGATTTTGAAGACAAAAAATGAAATTCTTACACTCTTACCAAGTTCTTGATCCAAAGCCATTGAACGTAATAGAAAATCTTCATTACTGTTAATAGGAAGGACAGCAAGCTTAAAACATTTTACAAGAACTATACAAAGAAAAGGCAATGCAGTCTACAAAAAGAAAAGAGAAAAAAAAATTTAAGAAAACCCCAACCAAACCACAAACCCTAAAAAATCAGCAGAAAAAACGAAATCAAGATGGAAACTATTTCCCATTTTAAACCTAGACATATTGTAATTCTTTGAGAATTAAAATTAAATTGTGTACGCGGTTTTGTATGTCTGTTTTTATATTGGAGCTTGTAGTGGGCTGATTCCTTTTAAATTTAACTTATTCTGCATTACATTTAGCTGAAACACCCTTGGGAAATACATTGTTCGCAATAGGCTACAGTAGAGATCATATTTAGGCATATCTGAGCATAACATTAAAAGCATATTTGTTCACCATGTCTCTGGGAAATTGGGTTGGGATCACCATAATTAACAGCCATTGACAGAACTGTTTTCTTTTAACTTTCTTTTCAAACCAATTAATCTTAAACATGCAATACTCTGGCAATTGGATCCATAACTTAATTACATATTGTTTGAAATCTTTTGAATATTCCTATGACTGGATATTCTTTAGGTTTTGTTTTGTTTTGTTTTTTTTTTAATAACAAACCCTGAATAATAATCCCTTATTCATCATCTGTAATATGCCAGTCATCATTTTGTAAGCTTTTCTCACAGCTCCCCTTAGTCATATCTTTTTCAAACTGAAGAGTTCCTAGGCTGCTTAATCTTTCGTCATATGGAGACCAATATCCAAAAATGGGGAGACAGAGAACAATATGGATATTATTCGTGCTTTAAATGAAGAATGTAATTACAATTGACGTAAAGCTGGTCTCAGTGGGAGGAAAGACCTTATTACAAAGAACCAGACAGAAATCACAACTTTCATGGATTCTGGAAGACTGCCCGTCTGATTTAGTTTCTCTGAGACTTTTGTAATCCATCTAAGTACATTTGAGTTGGGATGATCAGAAAGGAATGCAGTATTCAAGGTTTGAATTTACACTGTAGTACAATGGAGTTTTCAGCTTGTACCGTACCCTTTGCTAATAATCCTGATACTTTTTTTTGCTTTGTTTTATCTCTGCTGAGCACAGCGTAACCAATTTGGAAGGACGTTTCACAGATCATACACATCATTTCACATCTACGTGGACCCCAGTATCACTTTCCTGAAGGAACAGTAGCTAATTTAAAGTATGTTGCTCAATAAAAATGCCTCTACACTGTGCAAAACAAGATATGAAGATCCTCAGGTTCATGGAGATCCAGCACAAGAAATACTAGAGCTGTGATACCACAGAGCCTAGCTGCCCAGTGCTGAATCGGGTACATTTGTATACCCTAGCTGTGGTCACAAGAGTAATACCTAAGCAGGTCAACTGGAGCAGGTCCTACAGCCAGCCTATACCATTAAGTCCAGTGTTGAAAATTTTGCTGGTTTTGAGAGATTTGGAGTCTCTGAACAGCACTGTCTTTGGCTTACATGAAGTTAGCAGCTAAAACTCCTGTAGTCTTGACTTTGGAGGTGACTCTTGATTAGACCCATATTCCCACTTACAGTCTCACAGAACTCCTCTTTAACTTGTGAAAATGAACAAGGAGCACTCCTTGGTTTGGTGTTGGCTTACGTCCTGGCTTGTTTCTAAAATACATGAAGCTGAGGAAGACATGAAGCACCCACTTGTTAATGAGACAAAGAATAGGCATCACCAGCAAGGAAGGAAGGAAGGAAGGAAGGAAGGAAGGAAGGAAAAAAAGCATCTTTAAAGTTAGCAAAAGTTTTTACTTTTTTTTACTGAACTTTAACAATGTATTTGTAATGAAGGGCTTTTAATTTGTTTGACTTTGAGTTTTGCCTATTTGCTTGTTTCATATTCTTTTATAAAATAAGAAGGTTCATCGGAGCAGTGATGCCTCTTACGCTGGCAGCTGGCCCTAGAAATGCCATAAAAGCAGATTTATCTGACACTAGGGGCAAATTTATGAAACCTCAGGCTCACCTAAATTTCCTGCAGATTTCTTTCAAAGCACCTGTGAAAGGAGGGATTCAGTCCTGCTCTTATCTTTGGCTTTATCCTTTGAATGGGGAAAACTGATCCTAGAGGCCTAGAGACTTGTTAATTAAGAACAGAGTATTGTAAGGCATGCAAGAAAGTAAACCAAAGGAACAGATTTTCCACACAGGGAAAAATTCCTATGGAATCCTGTGGTGTATGGCATTATATATTATTGTTATAATGTGAATATTTTTACATTATACAATTATATTTATAATTCTATTTATTGTTATATTGTAATATTGCAGCCATTCTTACAGAAAGATAAAAAATTCACAAATTCGTCAGCATTCAAATTATGTTTTTTACTGGTCCATGATCCTGTATATTAATCTGAACAACTGTTAAAAGAACTTTTAAATTCTGGGCCAAAATGAGAATTTAATAATTGGAGGGCAATAGTAGTTCTGTCACATTATGAACTGCGGGATTTTGTTTTTACTGAGTATAATGTAAAAAGCGCTTCTTGGTCTTTCATAGGGTATGCTGCCAATTATTTTCACCCCAAGGATTTAATAGCCCTGTGTAGCATTTATGGTCTTTTAACATCAATTTCTTGATACATAGTGTTTATTCTGTGTATTGCAAGGTCAGTGGTAGAGTTTATTGCAGCTATCATTTTACATGACCTCTAAGTGTTTCAGCTCCTTTTTCTTAAGTATGATAAGAAAATATATATTTAATATAAAGATTCTTGACTCCTGCCATGGGTTTGTTTGACACAGCCAGCTGTAAAAGATGTTTTGCAATAGGATCTTTAAGCTGTGCAATTAAATTCATTTGTGTCAATGATGATATCAGGATATATGGAGTCACGCTTTCTTATTATTGAGAATAAATTACCTACTAAACCATTTACCAGTGGGACAATACATTGATGTGAAACATTGATTACTAATGTATCTCAACATGAATGTTGACACATTAGTCCATAGCCACAATTGCTGCGAAGGCATATACCTCCCTGAAGCAAATCCAAAAATCAAATTTCACATAGCAGTTTTTGTGATTATAATACTCAATTCATGTCCAGTAACTTCTTTAAAATGAAATAGCTCATTAGTTTCCTTGGTTTGGGTTTTTTTTTTTCTTTTTCTAAAATAGCAAAAGCAATTACAGTGATTGTCATTCTTAAAGGATAATCACCTGTCAAATTTCATTTGAAAAACAAGTCATTTTAACTTATGCAATTCTTACATAGTTTTAAAATCTGAACACCTCCTTTTAAAAGTATTTTTAATAAAAAAATAATGAGATTTTCCTAATGGTTTTCTTGTTTGTTTTTTTTTTGGTTTTTTTGGGGGGGGGTTTACATCTGGATACAAGGTATTGACAAGAGATTTCGTCTTGAGAAACTAAGATATTGAAAACATATCACTTCACAATCCCATGTAACTTCCTCTTTTTTCTACAGAGCTACCTTTTTGTAGCCATGCTGGAAGTGTTTCTCCTAAGATTAGATGAATTAGAAGATTACACACCAGTATAATCCATATGTATGGTATTGTTACCCTGAGACAGCTGATAGGAGATATGCAAAATCTGCACAGGAGAGACCTACCCAAACACTTCACTGTTCCAGAAACAATGGGTTTATGTCTGTGGACTGCCTAAAGTACAAGGAAAAGGAATACTATCTATCTGCCATATAGCTGTGTTGCAGAATGTTGCTACACCAAGATGTTTCAGTTTCCTTTATTCTTGTAAGAATCACCACCTGTTAATGTATTTTGACTGTAATTGAATGTTGTTTATGCTCTTCTCCATCTTCATTCTGGTAAGAAAAAAAACATCAAAACAGATTTACAATGGTTAACAATGGTGAAATTTGCCTTCCCTGTTTTCTTCTTAAGTGAGAACCTGGAGAGGTATATCATTAATCTGGAGAGGTATAGGAAAGGCCTATATAGCAAGGCCTAGAAAAACAAGAGAGCTGTGATCTGTATCTTGAAACAAGTGGCTGGGGATATGCACCTTCTCCTTATCCAAAAATTTTTTACTGTCATATTGTCTGTATTTTCACAATGATTACTCAGTACAGCACATATGTTAACAGTGTTTAAATTGAGAATAAAATGAACACTCTCCTTACAGGTACCTCAGCAGTTTATTCTCCAAAAGGAACTTCTTGAAAATACAAAACCATGCATTAGGATCTTTATGAAATATTATTACAAATGAATTACCCAAACATCTTCTTAATGATTTTCAATTTGTTGATGGATTGTGTCCTGAAGCATATAATTCTTGAAGCAAATGATTTTAAAAATGTTTTTTTCTCCTTCCCTAGATATTTTCACTGTGTGTGGCAGGTGGAGCCCAACCAGCAGCTAAGCACCCACCTGCTCATTTGCTCTGCCTCCTGCCTCCCAGTGGCATGGAGGAGAGGAATGGAAGAGCAAAAGCTGAAACCCCATGGGTCAAGATTAAGACAGCTGAATACAAAAGTTCCACAAACAAACAAAGTTCCACAGACAAGCAAAGCAAACCAAGGAATTAATTCTTTACTTCCCATCAGCAGGCAGATGTTTAGCTACTTGCTGGGAAGCATGACCTTAGCGTGCACAGCGGTTACTTGGGAAGACAAATGCTGCAACCTCAGACATCCCCTTTCTTCCTCCTTTACCTGAGCTTTTATTGCTGGACATGCTGTCATATGGTGTGGGATATCCCTTTGGTCAGTTGGAGTTTGCTGCCCTGGCTGTGACCCCTTGCAACTTCTTGTGCACCCTGCAGCCTACTGGCTTGGTGGTGGGGTCAGAATGAGAAAAAGAGAAAGCCTCGATACAAACTGAAAGCATAGCACCGTAATTCTGCCCCAGCCAGAGCCAGCAGACCGTGTTAATGGCTCTCTCTTCTTGCAGTCCCATTACATTCATGACCTAGGTTCTTGCCTGGGAAAATCCTACTAAGAAGAAAAAAAATAAGCTATAACCAAAACAAATGCAAATATTTTAAGCCTTATGGTTATTTTCTTTTATGCATTTTATCTGTCATGAAGGTGTTAGCACAGAAAGAAAATCTGGGTCAGCACATCTGTTCCTGTCTTAACACGAAATTCTGTTTCCATAGAAAGATTCCCTCACAGGTTGCTTGCTAATGTATGCATTCATATACAAACACATGTATATGCATAAATGTACATGCATGTATACACAGTATATGTGTGTGTGTGGGGGTTTATACACGTGTTGTATGCTGTTAGCTGGGGGTTTGGTGTTGTTTTTTTTTTCCCCATCAGCTAAGTTATACCAGCAGAGGAACAGAATGCAACTAAGGACCAATATAATAAATAACACTCAAAATTCTCCATTACTTGCAATATTTTATACTTTGTGAAGGGAAGAATTTATATGAACTGAACAGTTTTGAAGCCCACAGACTCTCAGCTATAATTACTTCTCAACATGAATAATTTTTGTTCTCTTTGTATAGAAGTGTTAACTGCACTGTGAGTGAAAGGAATTTTTACTTGTATTAGGCGATAGAAATAAGCTTTGCAAAATCACCTGACCTAAATCATCCATGGCATAATTGCTAATTGATTTTGCTGTGTCTTGCAATTGTGTGTAGTATCTTTACTTTGAAATCACTTAGAAATTCTAGTCCACACATTATTTTGCAAAGAGATAAACTGAATTTCTCTGCTAAACTCTGCAGACTATGATGCAATATACATGAATAATGTAAGTTCAGACACATACATAGTTCCGCATTCAACGAAACCTGAACTAATATAATAAATATTTATATTCTTCAAGTAGGTTTTAGTGATAAACTGCAAAAATTTAAAACTACTGTATAATCTGCTTAAAACTATTGCAGTCTTTGGTTGTGTAATTGGCTTTTTGTTCCTCGGCAGAGGGGCTGTAAAGCTGTTGTGATCCAAAATACATATATACACAGACTGTGCACAGGCAGAAGATTTGCATAAAGTGATCTGTACTGATTGAAAAAGCTGATCCATATTTACAGCTGAATCTTAACTCTGTTAGTCACAAGAAAACAGACGTGTTGATTACTGTCAAACTCACCAGTAACCTTTCAAGTTGAAAAAGTTCTGGTTTTGATGTGGAATGAGTACAATGACCTACATTAACCAATAATACTCTCTTTGGGTCAGATGCAACCCCATTGACAGTGAAAGAGGGATCGAACTTTTATGGCCTATTTCAACCACCGTAGGGACACATGACATCTGTGAACTGGCTATCATTGGTGATCACGCTTCTTAGACTTCTTTTTTTCTAGTTTTTATATATTTTTCCCTTGCTTTCTTTGTTGGTTTCTTTTCCTTGTCTTTTTTTTAAAGAGGTTACTGACTTGATGAAAGCAATTAATCATAGTTTTAAGAGTCTGAACATTCTAAAATCACAAACCATTTGCATGTTACAAGATAAAAATGCAGTGTAAATTGTTTTGTTAGATATTTCAAACAAATACATGAGCAAGATGCACTAAGCAATATTACATGAATCTTACATGCACATTCATGCACTAAAATTTATATTACTGGGTAGACTAAGAGCATTCTGTGGTTTGCCTCCTCTTTACAATAAAAGTGCATAAAGTTTCTGTCACATTAGCTAAAATTATAAAAGTACAAGAACACAGAGATCTGAGAACAGAAGTCCGGGCCTAGGTACTAGAAGCAATTATTTTATATGATCATCTTCATCTCACAACTAAGGGCTTTTTTCATGTTATTCTTTTGTTGGAAGTCTGTTCATTCTGTGTTCTCTCATAAGGGCTGCCTTTCTCAAAAGCTTGTCTTTGAGGACATGTCTTAATGTTTTGGGGTCATTAATCTCTTATTCATAGTTGAAAGCAAGGTCCATACTACTAAGTTCACCAAGATCTATAAGCTGATAGACCTAAATGGAAACCCTGACCAGGCTAGGAATACAAGTAGCCACATAGTTCTGTTTATAGTAAGTTGAAATAGCTACTTGTAATAAATTTGGTTGCACTAAATAAAATTATATAGCTATAAATCATGAAGAAACAAGTAAAATTTTGCAGTAGTCACCAATTGAAGTGTGTGTTTGAGCTCTGACTTTATAATTAACTGCCTTAAAAGGGTATGTGCTTAACATTCTTTTTTTAAAAAAAAAAAAAAAGAAAAGAAAGAAAGAAAAAGATGGCCTTATTTGGTTATTGGAAATGGCATTTTTTTACATCTTGCATTTGTTCATAATTAATATAATTAGTCAGACACTGAAAGAATTTCTGTGGCTCATAATTGATTCCCTGCGCATTCCAGTTGCATCTGTAATTTTTTAAAATTTTACCACAGACATCTGTGAGATAATAGCTGTGTGTTCATTCTAAGGCAGCCTGTCCTAAAGTACAAATCCGAGCTGACTCATTGAGATTGCCATATGAACTTAAAAATTATTCTCTTGGAACACAGCATTAGGAAATGTCACGCAAACTAGCTCGCTCACGTTAACTACGGTTACATATTAAAGATGGGCAAGGAGGCAGTGCTTAGGTCTAAATGGGGTTTACATTACCATTTGGGGTTCACTAATGCCAAATCTTTTGAGCTTCTTAATCAGATTTTGCCACCATATGGCAAGCATCAGTTTTATCTTGTGGTAATCTGACCTTCTTGCACCAAATGTCCAGTGAATACAAATAGAAACTGAAAAAGTATCATCTGCTTTTGGATCAGAAATAGAACAGAGTCAGACTAATGCTGAAATTTTACCTTTTTGCTAATAGATACTGCACGGCAGTTGTTACAGCAAAATTGATGAGGAAAAAAGGTTACTTGAATCGCAGGCTAGGAAACCTACAAGCTCGTGTTCCCCAGGACAGAACACAAAGTTTCTTGGCTGTTGGAAGATATCTTATCAGTAACAAGCACTAATCTGCACTGATTCCTTTCCAGGGACAAAATCTGGGCTAACATATAGGTGTGAGACTTTCACCTGAATGCCTGACAATTTTCCTGATGTTTTTCTGTATGGGTACTGGCAATGTGCCTTGTACTGCCATGGTCAGATCAGAAGATGTCACAACACCTTGGGGAATGAGGGAAGGACTAGCAGTGCCTGGCTGCTCTCACATCTCTCAGCTGAAAGTTTAGGCTTAAGCAGATTCTAATGAAGAGGGAACAAAAGTACTGCTGCAAAAGACAGCACTAACAGCTTCAGATTTCTTGGGCACAACAGTATTCTAGTAAAACTATTTTTTTGATTTATAAAGCAAATGGTGTGGTAGGGAAAATGCTATTTTAGGATTTGTTCTAACCCATATAGAAATACTGACTGAAAAACTACAGGTATACTGTGAATTGAATAAAAATTACTTAAAAGGGGAATAATGATGAATTTTCTAAAGAATTGATGGTAGATGAAAAGAGGTGTATAAGATAATACGATTCAGAAAAGCCAACATGGGAAACTCTGGGAACTAAGAGACAATGTGCTTCAGACAGGGAGAGTTTAAGGTATGAAGGAATGTGAGAGAACTGGCAGTAATGGGAAAGTTGAGATTATATTCATAGTGGCAGACTATCCCATTGAACAAGAAAGATAGGAAGCATATTAAAAGAGTAATACAAGATACAAAAATCTTCAAGGATGTGAAAATAAACATTAGATAAATAAATGAAGAATAGAAACAAGGGGAGATGTATAAGAATGTGCCTAGAGGAGAGAAAAACATATTGGGATAAAATCAGATAGACTAAGGTGCAAAATGAATTTCCATTAACAAGGAACAAAAAAAACCTAAGAAAAGGAAACTAGAAATAAGACAAAAGAGAAACAAGGATGTGTAACAAACATTGGATCAGGTGAAGACTGAGACAAGTAGTGCCTTCTTTGCTTTAAAAAACAAATAAATAAACACCCCTACCCCCAACCACCCCCCCTGCTTTAACTACATATATAAAGAAATAATCTTTGTAAAGTGTTATGATTTGAAGAATACAGTATGAACACACTGTAGTGTATATTTTTATAAAATAGGATGGGAAAATTCAAGTTGTGCAGCTGAGCTAAATTAATCTTTTTACATAAGGAATTAATTTTACAAAATATCTAGTCCCCCAGAAAATTTTTTTTTTGGAAGTTATGGGATCCAGAGTTCTAACAGGAATAAGATTAATCTCTAAGCTCAAAAAGCAGTTGGGGAAAAAAAAAAAAAAAAAAAAGAACCCAGAGCATTATAGCTGTGTTAGTCTAACTCCAATTTCTGGCAAGATTCTGTAAAAAATTATTAAGAAATCAATTTATAAGTACCTCAAAGGTAATAAGGTGATAAAAATGGGCAGCATGAGTTTGTCAAGAACTGATCATGTCAAACTAATCTAATTTCTTTCTCTGACAGGCTAACAGGCCAAGTGAATAAAGAAGCAGCCATAGGTTTGGTACAGCTTGATTTTATTAAGTTTTTTGACACTGCCATGCATGACATTCTTATAAGCAAGCTAAGAAAATACAGGTACAACGTAATCACCCATTCAAAACTTACGCTGAAGAAGTAGTTGTTAATCATTTACCTGTATCCTAGGAGAGTGTTTCAAGTGTCATTCCTCAGGAATCTGCCCTGGACCTAATTGTCTTTGATTTTTTCAATAATATCTGGAATGGATAAAATACGTAAATGGCCAACATTACAGTAGAAGAGGCGGAAGTCATCTGAAAGAACAGATTAACACTATGAGGTGATTTTGATGAATTCCTGCAAGATTCAACAAATCTAAATTCAGAAAATTTCAAATTTAAATTTATTTTTCAGTATGCGCAAAACACATTTTCTCACTGCGTACTGTGAGTGAATTGAAATTCAAATTATTTCAGTCAGACAATACGGAGAAGTGCAATTGTTATACCAAAACCTAAGATGCAAATTAAAAATGAGGGGTAACCGACTAGGCAATATATTTTTTTTTAAAAAAGAAACAAAACAAAAAAAGCAAACAAAGATCGTGACATTATAATGGATTTGAAACCAGCTATGAGTTAGCAATGTGAAGTAAAAAGAAGATCCCTAATTCTGGAATATATTAAGGCAGTATTTCATGTGTAAGGCATTATAGTGGTAACAATTCTGCTCTCTGCAGCACAGGAAAAGCTCTGGCTGGAATCATTCTGCTTCTTAACACCCACAGAGAGTCGTCCACAGTCTATAAAACCAAATCTTCAAAACTACGTTTATACAGAAGACTTTTGATCTCCTGTTATTTGTTAGGGTTTTTTCACACCAGTAATAAACAATACCACCTTTATAATAGGCATCATGACTCAATAAATAGATTGAGAGACATCATTTCTAGTATGTTTTTTTTACAAAAAAATCTTGCCTAGAATAGTGAGGTAGTTATGAATAATGTTGCTTCATTTTTCTTAAGCTAGCAACCCTTTCTCCCAGTAAGGGTGCCTAATTTGAGATTCCATAAACTCATAGTAAGCAGTGAGGCAATGTCTTCTGTGCGTATTGAAAAGTAAAGCCATGTGCAGGATACATGCTGACTCAGGAAGACCTTCCAGCTTATGAAACCAGAGAAAATGAAATATATCTTCTCTAATTTCTTGGTGCTATCCTTCATGTTCTTACTTACTAAGTCTCAGGCTAAATAGAGGAGTGAGAGCATTATTGTAGAGTGTTAAGAAGCTTTAGTGCACAGATATACTTATTTCTCTCTAGTTATTTAAAGAGCTGGCTGTGCATTTGCATGATGTTTTTTAAATGCTAAAATAACTATAATCAATCCATGCATTCAGTGTACTTTGTAAAAGCTCATCTGCCATGTTGCACTTATATTCCAATAATGAAGTTTATAAATTTTCAAGCAATTCTGCTGCATTTTAAGCATTAGTCTATCCTGGGAATTGAACAGCCACTCAACTTCTAGAGCTCAGCTGACAAGGCAAATCCAAGGCATGTAGTCGTTTGAATGGCTTATTAAACTTCAATCATAACCAATTAGTAAGGATTGTACTGTTCCCCACCCCCATTGGTAAATACTAATTTATTTTCTTGTCTCATTTACTTCCTTGTATATCCTTATTAATAAGCTTTCTCCCCTGCATAAAACAGCATGCCAGCAAAAACAGATGAAAGGAAACAATGATGTCCTTGTAGATTACTCATGCCGACATTTAAGGTTTTGTAAAATTTTATTCACTGGTGCTCTGGCCTTGCATGGTCTTGTATAGCAGAAAGAATAAAAACACTACACACTTTCCAGTAAATACAGGGAGGAAGACGCAGAGTGGAGAAAAATACTGTAGGGATCAAAATAATTCCTGCTCTCTGGAAAACTTAAAGTTATGTCCTCACATACAGTTAGCAAAAGTAAAGGGCATGCAACAAAAAAGTAAAGGGCATGCATGCTAAGTATTTAAACACCAAACAGTAACTCGGGGGGGGGGGGGGGGGGGGGGCC
>JAVJGJ010000014.1:35397284-35464451 GCA_035590215.1 Microhierax caerulescens
TGTGTCAGTCTCCCAAGTAACCAGTGATAGGACATGAGGAAATGGCCTCAGGTTGTGCCAGGGGAGCTTTAGATTGGATATTCAGTAAAATCCCTTCGTTTAAAGGCTTATTGGGCATTGGAACAGCCTGTCCAGGGAAGCAGTTGAGTCCTCATCCCTGGAGGTATTTAAAAGACATGTAGATGTGGGGCTTAGGGACATGGTTTAGTGGTGCTTGGCAGTGTTAGGTTTACAATTGAACTCAATAATCTTAAAGGTCTTTTCCAATCTAAATGATTCTATGATTCTGTGTGCATGCGTGTATGTGTGTGTTTATGCAGGTGTATACACGTATGCATGTGTTACAATTCCTACATCTATTCTGGAAAAAATATTTTAAATTATATTTTAAAAAATACATAATAGCTAAAATAATTTTGCATAAAAATTGGAAAAATATGGATTTTAATGTACATAAATAAATGCAAACATTCTTAAGAATTTCCCATTTATGTATCCCAGTTTCCATAGGGTTCTAGGTATTCAAACAGTATTTTTTGTGAAAATTATGATAGTCATAATCTCATATTTTTTGAAGTTATCCATCTCAGTTCCTCTCCAAAATGCTTATCTTGTTCACAGATGACCTTATCTCCACTGTATCTCTGTCACACAGACCTCAATTAGGCTCAGTAGGATATGGCTGTTAGTTTTGTTTATGGGCTGCTGAACATAGTTTTTTCACATCTCTATGCTGAAATAATAAAATTTTGCTGTTCAGCTGAACCTACTTTCCACTAGGTTTCAAAGCCTGTTTAGTGAACTCTTGCTGTCTAGTCTAGGCCTGCTGAGGTGTCCATGGCTGACACATCAAGGGCTGTGGTCTTATTCATGATCTAACAAAAGTACTCAACAGTCTCATGGCTTATGGCCTTAAAACCTTCAGACAGCACTTAGAGAAGGCTTAAAAAGACAATTAACTTGTTGATCATGACAGTTTGAAGCAATAGGTTCCGTCAGGAATTAGGGATACTTTCAAACAACCGTGTAAAACTTAAAAAAAAATCTTTCCACTGTATGAGAGAAGAATTGAAAAGGCTGATATATCTGTTAGTCTGAGAAAATGTCATATTGTCATGAGCAAATAAGAGTTCCTGTTCTTCTTTTAAGACACTTAGTCACTAATTGTTCAGGATGATACCCTGTTCTTCCAGGGATCCTTGACAGATTTTGCAGGCTGATACCATTAGCCACTGTGCTGAAAGTCCTCATCATTTCTCTGCAATCAGTGTATGGCCAACAGCATGAGCCATACACAGTTCAAAGTAAACAAACACGTCATTTCAGCTGCTGAACACGTGACTTACACCTTTAGTAACTGACCAGTAGAATATCCACTAACATTTTACAGTAATACCTCAAAAAGGTTACTGCACATTTTCACTAGGAATATTTCCAGGTACTTCCAGAAATATTTCAAAAAACCTACATCTTTTTCTATGAAGTAATGTAACAGAATATGAAAAATAAATTCTTTTGCAATGTAATGAGGAAGACGGCACATAACTAATCAGTGGTTTGTTTTTGTCTCTAAAAGAGAGCAAATTAGTTCAAAACGTAATTTGATGAAAACTTCCAGATAAATAACTACATGAAAAAGCTTTTTAATTGCAAATGCCATGCCAGATAGAATTAACATTATCATATAAATTGTAAATTTTTGAATAGAAGATTTTAAGATATTATTTTTTAATTTTTATATGATAAAGATTTTTTCTTGTTAGTGCCATTATTGATTCACTATTCAATGAGTGTATTCATTTATTGACTCATTCCTCAATTGGGAATAATGTTTCAGAAAGAGACTACCCTTTCAGAGACAGTGTTTGTCTTTTTTTACACTATTTTACATTTTTTCCAATATTCTTCTTTATTAGGATTATAGCTAAAATACTGAGTAAACAAATTGTGATATAATTACAAGAAATAATGCAATGACTGAATTATTCTTTGACCTGTGATGTAAAGATGAAGAAATCTCACATGCTTAAATTCATAGTTAAATGCTGAGTTTATGATAGTGGAAATTGAATTAACCAATTTGGCCCAGTGACTCTACTTACAAGAGATTAATGTTCTTATTACATGCTATCCTTGAACCTTGCAATGAAAGAAAAAAAATCAGCAAACCACCAATAGTATTAAAAAAAGAAATCAAAAATATTAATATCATTATATAATTTAAAAAAAAAAAAAAAAAAAAAAAAAAGGCTTTTAAAAAATAGAGAAAATAAAACAAAACCAAATATTTGAAATCTTCACCTTTTGCACTTAATCCACTAGTTTAATTTTCTCTTATATGTGAATTACTTGAATTTCCAGGAAATCTTCCCTGCTAGCCCAAAAATATTGTCGTACTAGTATTAAATTGATACATTGGCTCTTAGTAAGATACTCTTTCCTCCACATATAAAGAAAACAATTCTAAACCACAGATTGACTTTGATTTCATTATTTTAGAGATAGTTTAATTTGTGGCTAATTTTCATGCTGTTTTGGCTCTTTGCATAGCTGAAAGTATCAGAAAAGTCCTAACTCCATGTTACATATCTGGCAGGCAATATTTTCTGTCATTTAGTTGTAGCAACAGAGTTTCATTGTGAAGATACTATTAGTGTTTGAATGGCTTTTTTATTTCAACTACAGGAAATATTTGGGAATCTGCCAAAAAGATGGAAAAATGAAATTGAGTTTGTACATGGATACCAGATGAAATAAGCAAGGGAGTGTGCTCTACTATCCCTAATAGAGCAATTCTGGAGCCTGGGGTACAGTATAATGAATACAGTGGAAACAGTCATCAGGTTTGTGAGGTCACCCTAAATCACCTCTCCTTTTGTCAGTGCTGAAGATAGGATACTGGAGGGGAAAGATCATTGGCATGCAGGGCATGTAGTAGGGTACTTATGTTTTTAAGCCATAAGGATCTTCCAAGTAGAGTAAAGAGGGCCAAGTTGAGAGTATTTGAGAGAAGATACTGAGAAGGCAAAAAACCATGAAACTGGTGGAGCAGCTAATCCTGGAAACCTGACAAGAAAAGCATCAAGAGTAGTTAACATGGATTCACCAAGGGGAAGTCATGCTTAACCAACTTAATAAACTAAAAGCCTTTGACACTATCTCCCATAAGATCCTCAAGAGCCAAGTTATTGATGTATGAGGTGGATGAACAGACAATGAGGTCACCTGGAAACTGGATAAATGGCTGTGTCCAGAGGGTGATGATCAGTGTGGTATGAAGTACAGTTGGAGGCTGTTAATTATCAGTGTACCACATGGGTCATTACTGGGTCCAGTCCTATTTAACATCTTCATTAATGATCCGGATGATGGGGCAGAGTGCACCTCCAGTGAGTTTGCTGATGAGACGAAGATGGGAGGAGTGGCTGATACATCAGAGGACCATGCTGCCACCCAGAGGGACTTCAAAAGACTGGAGAAATGGGCTGATGGGAAACTCATGAAGGTGAGCGAGGAGAAATGCAAAGGCCTGCACCTGGGGAACAACAGCCCTATGCACCAATGTGTGCTGGGGGCTGCCCAGCTGGGAAGCTGCTTGCCAGAAAGGGCCCTGGAGGTTCTAGTAAACACCAAGCTGACCAGGAGCCAGCAATGTGCCCTTGCTGCAAAGAATGCAAATGGTATCCAGGGCTGCATTAGGCGAAGTGTTGCCAGCAGGTCACACTGTCAGAGATTTTTAGAAATTTCTCACTTGTCTCTACAGCATAGGATGTGGTCTACTTCTTAGAATGCATGTTTTCCCTAATAAAGTGTAAGAATGGTAGATAATAACAATATGTTTTATCTTTTTTTTCCTTATTTACTGGAGATTTCTTGGTTTTCCTGTTTTACATAGCAGTATGAGTTTTTGTAAGATGTTCATGGAAGTGTGTTGCTGGTTGAAGTGTAGAAATGAGCATCTGTGAACCTTCCAGGATTTCTGACATTACAGATTGACTGTGATTGCAAGAAATGGGATTAGAAGATAATTGAACTATCGAAAACTTCAGTTCTTCATTCTTATGTTCACTCTATCTTGAAAAACCTTGAGGCAGTTAGACCAATGTTTATGATGCTAGAATAAAAAGAAACAATATATCCATGTTTTTAGGTGAATAAACCTATGCTGGGATATATTAATTCATTTTCCCGATTGAACAATATTGATTATTAGTAAGGGGCGAAGGATAAAACCACTTGCCAAAGGAATAAATTTTACATTCTTAAAATATCTTCTTTGACTATAACTGACGGTTTTCTTTCTGAAAAAAAACCAACAAAAAAACAAACAAAAAAAACCTGGACAACCCCACATTATCAGTGCCAACCTGTTCCCCTCCCAGAAAAAGTCAGCTAATTTTTTTTTTGGTGGAATCTGGAATTTTTCCAAGTCAAGTATTTGTTCTTTGCATGTATAAGTCAGAGATAACAAATATCTCTGTGACAACGGTTCAGTAGTATCTGAAGATAAAAATGAGCTTCAGTGAAAGGCAGAATTTCCCCTTCTTATCTGGTGACTGCTAAAGCTCATAAAGAACACTGGCAACTTACTTCTAAAGCTCTACAAACAGTTGAGAGAGGGAGGGGCAGGCACAGTTTTTAAATTTGAAAAGCTAAACCAACTAGATTTGTTACAGTTTGGCCCCAAAAAAACTTGTCTATTTTTTTTTTTTTTTTTTTTTTTTTGTCCTGATAAAATAAAAATCCCTACAATACTTTTTATTAAATGAAAAGTTCTGTTTCAATATATTTATATACAATAAGCATAACTGTAATTTATTTAAAATATTCAACATGAACATTAATTAATTTCTGTTTGGCATTAATAGAACACTGTCAAACATTTAGGACTGTCCATTTTAGGGAGAGAGAGATTCAAAACTAATTGATGAATGTGAGATGGACCCTTCAGTTACGGAGCACTCAAACTCTCATATTCTAATGAATTCATTAATACCTCCCCCTTCCAGAATTACCTAGTTCAGTTTCTATCAGTCACCATAGCTTAATGCTTCTTTTCTCTTCATATTAAAGAACAAAAAAACCCAAACCAAACCAAAACCAAGAAACAGGAAAAACAGCTGGAAGAAAGTTCAGAGAGAAACAAGATTTTTACACTTCATTAAAAAAAAGTGAGAGTTCAAACACATAGGATATTTGCAATGAAAAAAAATGAAATCTAAAAGCAAAAATAAAGAAAATGGAATTTATTTGCTATATCAATGTCTTGCATTCTCTGATCCTGTTACGTCATTTCATTTCTCTCTTCTTTTTTAACCCCTCAGTCTGCATTTTTGATCTTTAACAGCTGAAGACCTAATATTTACCTCAAATTCAAGGTCTTCTTCCATAAATAAGGAAAGCATGGAACCTTGAATAGAACATTTTTTGGAAAGGAGAGGGTTTAAATGGATGGGGTTTGCTTTGTTTTTACAGAAAACAAATGAAAGCTTTGGTTTTAATTGCAATACAATGATTAATTGTAAATATCAACAAAAATCACATATTTGAGAGTAATATTCAAGTGAATACCTTAAAACTACCACCTATGTGATAGCAGCATGTTGCATGTGTGCAAAATAATGGCTCATTTGGAAGTTTTTTGGTCCATCAGCATCAAACCAGCACTTAAACACAATAAAAAGCGGTGACGAGATTTGTGGCACATTTTTTATATTCTCACCTCTAGCATGAGCTGGGTGGAAATATGTTTTCTGTACTGCAATAGCAAAGATTTGCAGTAAATATAAGGTAGAAGTCAAACACTAACTAAAGCAGTGCTCTGTCATTCCTTGATTTGGAGCACAGATTTGAAGGAGGAATTAGGAAAACAGCTTTATTGAGAATCTAGGGCAACTACAATCTCCAACAGTGTTGAAACTCCGGGAAAAAAAGAGAACTCTGAAGAACATTTTATGCAATGTGTGTCAGCAGTAGGCAGTGACAACAGGAATGTATTGGAAAGCTAACACTAATAGAAATCTTACTAAATTCACAGAAAAATGTTTGCTTAAAAATGCCATTTGCAGCTTTTTCAAAGTTTGAGACCAAGCTATGAATCTATCTATGATTGATAAATTCGGTGAGAAAGAGAAGGAAAAAGGTGTAACAGAGGGTAATTATAATTTCCCAAGCAGAAAATATCACCCATTCTAACCCAGAAGTTGCACTCTAGCTTTGATAAAATGGATTAATTTGAAATCAGAGAGAAAGCAACATGAAAAAGAAAGAATGTCAGGCAAGCAAAGTCCACAAAAGAGGTCACAAGTACTAAGAAATTACAGGTACTGACACAATTGCCCCAAACATGATAATACTTATTATTTAGAAATTAAATACAATCATTGTGAAACACAATATAAACATGGGAATTTATTGGATTATTTTTGAGACATTTACAAAGACAAGCAATCTCATAACGCAGCAGCCCAATTAGCTTAGAGGAATTTTTCATTAGAACAAAGAGCAATACTACAGGCAGAAGATGAATGTGCTGCTGACCAGAAAGTAAATGAAATGTTTTTACTTTTAAGGTGAAAATCAAAGGGAAAAATGGGTCTGTGAATCACCAGTAATAGATAAACTGGGGGGAAAAAAGAACCAAAAAATAATAATAATCAGAACTGGCATTTATGATCTCAATTTCATTAAAGGAATATATGAATTATACATATGAACAAATGTGTGTGTACAACTCATAATTTGCCAGTATTGGACAATTTTTCATATTAAAATAAATGTTATTGAAATGAAAATGTTTCATACTTGGTCCCTAATCAAGAATACATTCACTGCAAAGAATCAGGTAAATGAGGATCTGTCTGAATAGGTCTTCCAAAGACTGAGAAATACAACAACTTAGAAGAGCAGTGAGAAAGGCTAAATGTATCCCATTTCATAACCTTGCCACAGCTTCTCTGTGTAAGGTTAGAATGAGAATATTGCTTTGGAATTCACTGTGTATCAAACTACTAGAATGCATATAGTTGTTGGCCATTGTAGGAAAAATTGTCAGAATTGACAAATTTCTGACAGAATTGTCAGCTTGTAAACAAAAAGCAAAAGTATTATGTTTGTTAAGACTTTCTTCTGCTTTCTAAGGGGAGATGTTCAGGAGGTGATGGCTGATGCCAAATACATGTATTTTTTATTCTTCATACATCACCAGGGTTATGCTAGCTGCCCTTAGAAAAACAGAGGATATATTTGTGCACATTGAACAGCCCCTTTGGGAAACACTGTTTCTCAAACTGCCATTTGGGCTGTGCTCAGTACACAAGGTGTTTTACCAAAAAATGCAACACATTTTTGATGTCATATAGGTTACTGAGGTCTACACAAACGACATTTTGATCTGGGGAAAAGATAGTAAAAAAACATTACTAGAGACTCTGAGCAACATTTGAAGGAAACAAAAAACCCCACAAAGTAAAGGAAACAAAAATGTAAATTGTAGGAAACTGAAATAACATAAAAGGAAGATACATTAACAGAACAAACCTACAGATATCACACAATAAACTTCAGCTGCCAAAAAAGTCAGATGCAAAAAATATAAATATAAGGGTGCTTTGGATTGTGAACTGTGCAAGGAAATTTGTGTCCAATCCAGTTGTCCAAGAAAGAAAACCCAAACGTGCTAAGGTATCAGAGGCAATCGTAGTTTTTACAAAAAAAATCTGGAAACCAAGAAAATTTAAAGGGCTTCAACAGTGATGTGCTATGCAAGTACTTACAAAAATATTTTTTCCACTGATGTATCCAAGAAAAGAAATAGAGCAGTCAGAACTAGTGGTGTTTCTGTCAAAGGCTGAAAATGACATTAATCTTCCATACAACCCATCTAGCAGCATAAGCAACTTCCAGAATAAATTGAACATTGCTATTTACTGCAGATGCTAGACTGACATTAAATTTAATAACTTAATGTAATTTACTTTAACAATTGAATGTAATTAAGTTCAATACAAAACAGTATTTATTGTTAATTTATTATGGCTAGCTTTACCAAGAACTAACATGTTGGGAATTTTATCCTGCACAAAGTTTTCTAATGAGCTTTTGGGAACAAACCGACCAAGCTAGTCAAGTGCAGGTTTTGCGAGGCTGATCAGCTGGAACACAGGTACCCCATGAAGCAGACCTTTATTTGTCTCTTTGACACTGATCAGTGAACAAGAGGACGTCCAAGCTTACTGCACTGCTTGCCTTTACCATAGTATCATTTTTATTAATTTCACTGCTTTGGAAAACAGCTGACATTCAATCTGCCTGAGAGAACTAAGATATTTCTGAACTGACTTTGATAATCTTTCTTTTTGACATCTGGCTTGCAATGAATGAAGCTGAGTAATCAGCCACTCATGTTTGAAATGAGAGCTGTACACCTGAAACACATCTTGGACTTGCATTTCAGATATGCTTGGAGTAATGAGTATGTTAAGATTTTGCATAATTTTAGAGACACTTCTCAAATCTTGAGTGAATGCTGAACTTTGTATGATCAATTACACTGAAGGAGATAAATTTATAACATTTTCTTGCTGATAATGGAAGCTGTTCAACTATCTTCATTTGCATTTTCTTGAGAACATCTCTTCCTCTGGACTGTGTGCATTTCAGCGTTGCCTTCCTCGTGATCAGTTTACCTCAGGAGTTCAGGGTTTAGTAGCTTGGGCGACTGAGCGAACAGCGTTTCCTTGACAGTGTTTATATTGTCGAAGCACCCAACTACTGCCATTACCAATTATTCCAGTCATTTCTGCGGAGCATGGGGTCTGCACTGATTCTAAGGGCTACAAATGGTAGTAATTACCACTTTTTTAAACAAGACCATTTCAAGAGAATTTCATTAGCTCAAAGTGAGCTATGTCTGCAGTGAAAAAAAATGCTTGGTCTGCAGTTTGGAAAGGTTTGAAAACTACTTTTCTTTCTTGTGTGAATCTTTCCACAGGATTTTAGAACAAAGGAGAAGTTAAACTTTATATTTCCAGAACTGCTGGCATAATCTGGGTAGGGCTGCATTTCTTTATTATTTTGAAAATTTTATTTTATAATTGTAAAATGTCTTTTAAATTATTTTATTTTTAAAAGACACTGTAAAACGTTAACCCACAGGAAAAAAAAAAAAACACTTTTTTTTCATATTGTTACAATCTTGTTGCTATACCTGACACAAGTCAGTCACATGTAAGTGATCATCATAAAATTAGTGTGAGTTGTTTAAATTCTGTGATTGCCAAAAAACAATGTCTCCATCACAGGTGATACACTGTGGAAACTAGTGAAATCTTCATGAATGTTTTTGTCGGCATCCAAACTCAAAGGTGTAAAATCATTTACTGTGTTGCAAAAGTTGCTTCTTATGCCTATAAAGTCACTTTCATTACTTTTTATTAGAAAGTCTCCTCCAATTTCATTACTTTAGTTAAAATAAATATATTTATGGATGTGTCTTATTCTGTTCCCACTAGTTCTCATATTTCAATTGGTAATAAAACATGCAAAAAATTGTAGTAGTCATTTCTGCTTAAAAGCACTCTGGAACAGTATCAGTTTTATTTATTTGCTGTCAGTTTACTGTGTGGATTCTGAAACTGTTAGTAAAAAGGTGACAAGATAAGAGACATCTGCTTTTTTGCTTGTCCTCACAGATTCGCTCTGGATCTTGTGGAATGCCAGAGAAGAGCACAAACGTTTCCTCTCCCGCTGACATCTGAGTGTGCTCAGCCAGGAGGTCGTTCTGGACTTGAGGGCAGGATAGGCACAAGGGTGGAGAGAGAAAGAGAAAGAGGGAGAAAGGTGCTGCAAATATGAACCCTGATGAAAATATAGAGGGAAGGGTTTCATCTGAAGAAGTGCAGACATCTGTGATATAGAACTAATCATGAAGACACAGTTAAAGGAAATAAATTAATTGACACATCCTAAGGTAGACACCAAAATAGTTTTATTATTCACTCTATAAGCATCTGTTTCTTTCTGTTAACTGAATATAAAGTTTAGGGTGACTAACATATATACAGGACTCTATAGATATATACTATTAGGTGGTTTGACTAACACAACAAAGAGTTGCCTAAGAACAGGGCAAAGCAGATACATGGTTGGTCAAATATGATGTGACAAAATTATTTTCTCAGAGACCAAGAGGAGATAGTGTAGAGTTTGTTGCTTGAAGAATCCGTATATTTCTACTAGAGAAAAAGACTGCAGGGGAAGGCCCCACATGTAAAGACTGAATGAGTATAAGGAAAACTGATTGTCAGCTTCTTTCTTTTCTTAATCTGTCTCACTCAAAGGGTTTTTGTTTAATTATTTAAATCTTACTTTTCTTTTTTTTCTTTTTTTTTTTCTTTTTTTTTTTCTTTTTAGTAATGTTTTAGTAAAACAAAGTATTAAATACAGAAAATTATTTAGGAAATTTCCAGGTACATTTTCAAACTGTTCCATGTAATAGACTTGTAACACAAGCTATTGTATAGCTAACTACTATGTATTATAGTATAGTACCATCATTATATATTCTCCCTTCTTTTTTTTTTTTTTTTTCCCTGAGAATATTGAAAACTTATTATGTTACTACATGCTTTGTGGTCTTTGAAGAACATCAGTTCCTTCAGGTGACCAGAGGAAACTTGTTAGCTTTCAGATATGTATCAAGCCTTTTCCAATTTGTAAATCCACATCAAATATCTGTTTTGTCTGGGTCCTTTTTCTGAAGTAGTTTGGCACAACAGTCTGTAACACAATAGTAATAAAAAATACCCTCCCTAGTTTCAAATTAATAATAAATAATTATACCCTATCAAACACTAAACTAGAGTATCCACTGTTTCAATAATTAACTGTTTGATGAACTGAAGAGCATGATTATTATTGTAGATGACATGAAACAGGGATGGACAGTCAGGACACTGACAAGATTAGATTTTAAATTATTTCCATAAATTGGAGAAAGGAACTGGAAAATAGGAATAATATTAAGTAGGGACATGTGCATTTTCATAAGTTTAGACAGAATAATTACCTGTTCAAATACTAGAGTATTGACTGGTAGTTTTAGCAGAAAGAGGCAGACATTCTAAGGCATCTACTAGGATGGATGAACAGTGTTTTATCATGTAAAACATAAGGAGTAAGACTTCCAATATTCTGAGCATTACATTTTAAGAAAAGTGTAAGAGAAGACAATCCCAACACAAAGTACAGGAATGATCTTAAAAATATAAGGTACAAAGAAAGATGGTAAGAACTGGTATTACATTCCCTAGAAAAACAAGACAGGATAAACTATATTCACATTCATGTAAAGCTGACATGGAGAGGAAGGGAATATTCTGTTTTTCCAGCATAGGATTTAAGAAAAGAAGGTAAAGGCTGAAATTGCTGTAAGAAGGAGTTTCGTTAGACACAAACTTTGTCATGATAAAAATAGTGATATTCCTTCACATGCAGCTGGAACAATTTGAGGTTATAGAAGCAGGGTTAATTAATTGTGTAGTTCTCTGATGCACATGTGCTGTATAATTAATAATTAAAGTTTTCACTGAGTGGATAAATTATTCTAGTGATCAAATCTTTGCCATCAACGACCATTTTTTCCTGGAAGGTCCTTTTTTTTTTTTTTTTTTTTTACTGAGGGACATATTTTCTATACTGTCAATCTCAGTAATTCAAAATGATTCACAACTTTGAATGTTTCAGTTGTGTCCCAAAATTCAGAGATTTTAAGGGAGCCTTAATTTTTCATTGTGCTGGGTATCTATCTCCTAAAACTTTGAAATTATTAAGGGTTGCAATTTTGACATCTAAAAATAGTGACCAAAGTCACTATTGCAACAAGTAGCAGAGTTCTCTAAAACTGCTGAGAGCAGACAATCCCAAAATACAATTTACTTTCATGTTCAGATGCTAAATTTAGTCTGAATGTACTTGTGGAAGTTGTGGAGTTTTCCTTAGTAGGGGTCTTTAAAAACAGTTTGAAGAAACTTCCATCAGCAGTGATGAATGACCTGGTGTTTGAAAGCTAGGTTTGTTCTTTTGGTTTGCTCTAATTAGTGTGTTTATTATAAAGCTATCAAAAACGTGAGGGAAATATGAAACAGAAGAGTCTATATATGAAAAATCAGGTGTACAGTTGTTTTTTTTTTAACATAATAAATTGCAAAAAGACTAGTAATGATTATGTGATCTTCTTTGAAAAAGAAGGAAATTATCCAGGGCTAGGGGAATGGGAAAAGAATCAACCCAGAAGAAAGTATGAAGTGTTTGTGCTCAGAAAAAGGCTTTGATGATCAGTAGTGTCATAAGTAGGAGAGGGAAAGAGCCAATCTGATTGAAGAAAGAGAACAAGAAGCCCAGACAGTCATGCCAAATTCCTTTTTACAAACTAGGTCAATCAATTTGTTGAGAAAGACAAAACAGAAATCAGAGACAAAAATGAGAAACATCTTTACCAGATCCTAACTATCCAATGTCACCTGATAGGTTGGGGGTACGAGACTCCAAGCAAAAGAGGTGAATGGAGACTCTCTTCTGGATGGAAAAGTGAATGTCCTAAATGCATTAGTAGATGGTATAGAGGTTATATTCAACACCTTTGTATATTATAATCTTTTTTTTGTTTTGTTTTATTAAAAGGTATCATGTCTTATTATTTTCACATTCATTTCCATACATTGTTCACATTCCTTCTTGCTTCTGTTTACTGTTTTCCCTCTTGAACTTTTGTCTTAACTTTCATCTACTTCACTTTTTTTTTTTTTTTTTTTTTCCTCTTACATGCAGTTGTATGATTTTGGTGTTGTACCTCTTGAACTGTTAACTGTTAAAGTACAACTGTTGTTGTACTTTTGTTCTTAGTACTTTGCTTCCTTAGCCTTTGTCTAAATACTCTAAAAATCTGTTTCTCCTGTCTCCTCATCTTTTATTTGTCTTACTTGGTCTGATGATCAGTGCTGTGTCTTTTATATTCTTACTTACATAACACACTCCACAGAGCTTTTCACCCTTTATGTTTTCCAGTCACCTCTGTTTTAACCATTATTGTTACTCAAATGGTTGTCCTCAGGTCATTACTTCAGCCATTGACACTTTATTTGTTGCTTGTATTTCAGGATTTTATTTCTATTGCTACCTGATCTACTTGTCCTCAAGTCTTCGAGGAATTTTCCAAAACTGTTCCTCACACCTGGAAAACCCTTTTACTTCACCCCTAAAGGCTCACTCTTTTTGGTGTTCTTCTGTAATACTCCTTTGTATTTAATATCTATAAAAAACCTATCAATCTGTAATGATCACTTAAGACCACATAACTTCATGCCTATATATACTCAAACAGAAACAACAGGACACTTTAAGCTAAATCATTTCATTCCCACAGGTAAGGGCACATATTTTACATGCTCTCAGGCATCTCTGGTTTCTCCTTTTCGTACTATAAAAACTGATACATTAATTGAAGTATGATTACATATTCTTTGGTAAAGGGATCATAAAAGATCATGATCTGTCCTGTGTTCACTCACAGATGCTATTTTTGATCCAGCCCAGATAGCTATCACAGTAGGACAGAAACTAATTCAAGTGGAGGCATGAGCACCTGCTAGTTAGTGTAGTGCAGCTGCTTAGAACTAAGTATCTCAAAAGCTTTAATTATAAAAAATACTAAAAACATAAGTGACTCAGAAAATCACTAGAGCTTACTTGGTATGTCTGATTCAGAAAATTCTTGGCATAGAAAATGCAAAATCCAACCTGTGTTTTAATTTTAGAATACAATTTGGGTTTAGATCAGAAAAGCCCTTCTCAGAAATCACCCACAGAGTGAATACTACTGTGAATCCTCCACAACTACTCCCAGCCAACAAAGAAAGGAATAAAGCTGGAGTATTTTTTTTAGATTACTGAACTTTCATTTTTCACACCTCCTTCACTTACAGCTGGGGTGGCTTGAAGAGTTAGTAATAGACTTGATTAATTGCTTGGCTTTTTGATGCAGGAATTCATACTATATAATTAAGAGTTTCTACTAAAGTGGGTAAATTATTTCAAATCTTACATAGATGGGGGAGGCTTTCACTTCAAAGATTTCTCACCAACAGTCATTTCCCTCTGGAAGATCTTTTTCATCGGGGCAGACATTTTCTAATTCAGCAATATCAGGTTTTACAGTTCAAAGTAACAAGTCATTTTTGATGCTTCAGTTTTTATGTACCCAACTTGAAACACCTTTAGGCACTCCTGATTTTCTGGTGTGCTATTTATGAAAAGATTTCTTAGGCAGGGCATCAAATGCTGAAAACTAAAATCACACAGGTGAAAATAACAGACATCTTAAGCACTGTCGGTAGGGAACAAGGTGGATTTGGTACTTTTACAGAAACACAGAGTTTGTTGAAGTTGGAAGACACCTCTGGAGGTCATCTGGTCCAATCCCATCATTCAAGGAGGGCCACCTACAGCTGGTTGCCCAGGACCATGTCTAGACAGGTCTTGGATATCTCTGAAGTGGGAGACTCCACAACCTCACTGGGCAACCTATGCCAGTGCTCAGTCACCCTCACATGAAAAAAGTGTTTCCTGACATTCAGACGAGCCTCCTGTTTCAGTTTGTGTCCATTGCCTCTGGTCCTGGCACTAGGAATCACTGAAAAGAGTCTGGCTCTGTCCTCTTTGCACCTTCCTTACCATAGGCATTGATGAGATCTTCACTGAGCCTTTTCTTCTCCAGATTGAACAGTTCCAGCCATGTAAACCTGTTCTCATATGTGAACTGCTCCAGACCCTTCATTATCTTTGTGGCCTTTCTTTGGATTGTCTCCAGTATCTCCACGTCCCTCTTGTAGCCCAGGACTGAACATAGTGCTCCAGGTGTGGCTTCAGCAGTGCTTAGTAGAGGAGAAGGATGACCTCCCTCAATCTGCTGGCAATTCTTTGCATCCCAGGATAACATTAATCTTGGTATTAACCACACCAGAACAGGTGGATATTTCCTGAAGGAACTGTGGCCCTTGGGAAAGACCCATGGTGGAGCAAGGGAAAAATGTGAGGAGGAAGGAGAGGCAGAGAGAACTGGCCATGGTCCAGTTATGAACCGACCACAGCCCTCTGTTCCCCAAGCTACTTGCACCACTTTGTGGGGACAGGGGGAAGAGGACAAGGGAATGGAAATGAAATTGAGCCTGGAGAAAAAGGGAGGTGGGGAGAAAGTGATGTTTTATTTTGTCTTTGTTTCTCACTATTTTAAATGGCAATAAATTAAACTATTTTCCCTAAGAGGAGTCTGTTTTGCCAGTCATGGTAATTGGTATGTGATCTCCCTGTCAGCACATGAGGGTTTTTTTTGGCTTTTTTTTTTTTTTTTTTTTTTTTTGAAGGCGAGTGAGTGAGTGGCTTGGTGTGCTTTTGGCAACCAGACAAGGTCAACCACTGCATCTCTATATCATGATTAGACCCTATTTATTCTTTTGAAAAAATTATTTACTAAAACATCTAAATAATTTCTCATTTTGAAGTATTTAGCTTTCATATATTCTGTGTGTTAAGGTTTAGGAAGATAAAGACTGTATTGGGTGCCTAAGTAGCAGGCAAGTGAGAGAAACAATAATTTTCAATATTGTACAAGGCAAGTAAGCCTTAAATCACAGTAATGTCGTTTTCTCATCTTTGCTGAGTTCAGTCACAGATACATGTTTCTTGGTACTTCTTGCTGATTACCTTTAATCTGTTATGGTGAAGCCCAAGGGCTAAATGTGTCACTAGGAATAATTAGTGGGAAGAAAAATAGAAAGAGACTTCTCATGGGATGCAATGTCTTTAGAAGAGGTCCCTTTCCTGATGCTGACATTATGTTTGGTATTTCAAACTCCAAACCTACCATTTGCAAAATGTTTATCTTCCTAGGCAGTATTCTAAAAGGAGGATTCATAATACATCATGATTTTGCTCAGCACCTAGAATACTGTGTTCAATTTTGGGCCTCTCACTACAAGACATTGAAGTGCTGGAGCACATCCAGAGAAGGGCAATGAAGCTGGTGAAGGGTCCAGAGTACCAGTCTTGAAGCAGCTGAGGGAGCTGGGGTTGTTTGGCCTGGAGAAAAGAAGGTTCAGGGGAGACCTTATTGCTCTCAACAACTACCTGAAAAAAGGCACTAATGAGGTGGGTGTTGATCTCTTCTCCCAAGTAACAAGCCATAAGACAAGAGGAAATGGCCTTAAGTTATGCCAGGGGATATTTAGATTGAATAGTAAGGAAAAAAAAATCACTGAAAGGGTTATCAAGCATTGGAACACCTTGCTGAGGGTTCAATCACCATCCCAGGAGGTATTTAAAAGACATGTAGATGTAGCACTTAGAGATATGGTTTAGTGGTAGACTTGGAAGTGCTAGGTTTACAATTGAGTTAATGATCTTAAAGGTCTTTTCCATCTTAAATGATTCTATGATTCCATGATCTTGCATGTTCAGTGATGCTTTGGTGTTGACAGGCAGCTCTTCCCAAGTTAATATTCTCTGAAGTATGCAGAGGAGTGAACATTTTTAAATTCAGCCCATAAGACACACGCTGTATAATATCACATTCATTGATTCTAGGAAGAAACAAAACCCTAACAAAAGGATGGCAAGAAAGCTCGAAGTGATTTTGGCAGATTGACAAATCCTGAAGAAGTTACTGCTTACAGAGTTATCCTTCAAAGATGGGAAAAATACACACATTTATATCTTCTTGCAACTCTTCACAACACCTAATTTAGCTTTTACTTTGATATAATCTTATTGATTAATTCAGTGCTTTGTTTGAACAACAATGTTTCCATGGAGACTGCAGGGCAGGAAGACACATTTCTGAGATGCCACACATTTGGCAAAAATTATAGGATTTCTCTGGGTGGATAGCACACTTTATGCCATGCCACATGGAACAGGTTGGAGATCTGTGGCCTTACCAGCAAACCTATGAAGATTAAACTCTTTTCCGTAGTTACCGTTAACTCTTTACTAACAAGATGGATGCAAGGGGAGAGGTGGGGGGAGAAATAAAAGGAAAAAAAAAAAAAAAAAGGCAAATTAATGTGTGACTCCTGGAACTTTTCACTCCAAGTAAACTTTGACTTTACTTGTCTTGAAGTTGTAGCAGCTCAGATGAAATCTTGGCATTATTTACTTATTTCCTTAATTTTCCAGTAAGGAAGTTAGAACTCACTTCTGCTATGTACTGAGTATTCTGGCAAGGTTGAGTATAAGTTCCAACAATTTCTGTTGATATTGAGCATGACCTGCAGCCCGCTGAATTCAGTTAAAAATAGTTTTCCCTTGTTTTCAAGGGACATGATCAGACGTGGTAGCTGTAGCACCTACTAGATTGCTGTAAACACCCAGTTCTGTCACAATTACTTGAAGCAAAACCAAAATGGATGGTTACTGGCATTATTATCTGAATCCTTCAAAAGTGTTATTCTTGTGTTTCCCAGGTGGGGTGGTGGTGCTGCTTGCTTGTTTTGTTATAGTTGTTTTTTCTAAAAAATGTAGTTAAAAAAAAAAACCCAAAAACAACACCTCAAAAACACCTCAGGGAGGGGAGGAGCATTGAACTTTTTTCTTATGGTATCTTTTCCTATGATTTCTATAGCATAAAGATTTTAAGACTGGTATTAGCATACTAGCTGTATTTCTCACCAGCATATTAGGTATAAGAAAATAATATTTATCTGTTTGAAATCCTTGCTTGGAACACAATACAAGAAAGAAATCCTTTGGGATACATTTTCAAGTAGTTTCTATTCATTAGCCTATAACTATTCACTTTTTTTAAAGGGATACATCCCAGCTCCTGCATAGAGCTGAAGGAAATTACCTGCACAAAGGGAGGTTTAATCAGAAGACCTAGTCGCTAAAATGTAGACTGGCAATGGAAATTGTTTATCAGAGATCTTTCCTCAGGAGGGCTCTGAAACTGGATAAAGGAGGGTCCTGGAATCTCCTGGTCATGTTCTTGCTTCTTAACAAAACTATTCTCTGCTCCAGGCATTATTGCAATGCTTTCATGAGCTACAGTGCACCATGGAAGAATGACAGCATACTCTGAATAATAGAATTTTATTAGTTTTACTGTCTCTCAGGCCTTCCAGAGGTTAAGTAACCTTTTTCACAAAGTGATCTTTTTTAATAATGAAGGAATATATGAAAGAGGAAAATAAATGCTATTGATGTGTACACAGAACACATGATTATTCCCAAAGCCTCATCAAAACTGATTTCTGAGAAGTAAAAGCAACTGACCGGTGATTTAGAATTTTAAAAATGGGATTATAGCATATATTGAATGTATTTCAGAAAAAAAACCCAAAACCAACAGCCAAACCTTAAAGGAATAAAATAGAGGAGGTAAGGAAGTAAGTTAACCTTCTAGTGCAGAGTCACACTAAAGAACTTGATAATTAAATCATTTTTTCTGACCCTACAGTGTGTATTCACCTGCATAGGTAGCTATCTATATACACATAGATATATATGAATGATAGTGAATTGTAGCAGACAAAGGTATCTGGAAGGCCTGACATGAGCCAATTAACACTTAGGGGGAATAGATATTTTGTTACTGAGGAACTAAGCAGGAAAAACACAGGACTGAACAGAGAAAACAAAGCACTAAAACATGTTTGTAGTTTGGTTGTTTGGGTGGGGGTTTTTTTGTTTGTTTGTTTGTTTGCTCGCTTGCTTTGTGGGTTTTTGTTTGTTTGTTTTCTGGGGCACTGTCTGAAATTCAGAATTTATAACTACTTCTAGAGGAGAAAGCTCATAAATTACAGCAATGAAAAATGCATATTTCTGAAGCACAGAGGGTTTTTTTGCTCAGCACAGTTTCTCTGCATCTTTTATAAACTTTTAAATAAAACCATTTTCTAAAACCAAAAAATCCTTTATTTTTATTGAGTGATAAAATATGATATGGTGATTTTTGTCTGTTGTTTATTTTTCCAGTTAGGGAAGTATTATTATATTGAACTTCAGCTGGAAGTCACGTTTACCCCAGATGCAACAAAGTCCAAATACTTTTTGAAATATTGACACAAACACAGATCCTTGAAAAAAAAAGCACCTTTCCTTACTGTAACCCTCTGGGTTTAATCCCATCTTTTACAGTATACAGAGTTTGAGCATTTATAGATAAAGAAAACATAATAATTTTGTGGGAAGTTATTTACTCACTTCCAGGAGAGAGTAAGTAGGTAGTACTTTCCCTCTTAGTTGTTCTGTAATAAAGCTCCCTTAAAGGTAATTTTATTTTATTGAAACATGTATTTATATTTACATTACAGCAACAGACTGTTGTGATTTCTGAGGTTTGTAAGTATAAGTCACACTGGTGCCCTTTATTTACCCACACATATTTAAACACGTGCAATCCTTGTTTTCTCTCCTCTTCCTTCTTCCTTGCATGCACTGTATTGGACCAAGTATTGTGAGATGGGATGTATCAGTGTACTGCCAGGAACAGTCATTCTTTCATGCCTTTCTCTGAAGAGACATTGTTCCTCATAATGAAAGGGAAAATGGGAACTGAAGACTAATAAGCCTTTATGAAAAGGTACTTTTTTTAAAGCTTCTAAGACAGGTAAACTTAATAAATGTAATAAAATACTGTACTTTTTTCCTTGCTGTGCTTTTATCTAATCTTATAATACAAGATACTTTTACCACTTTGATGGGTGTAAGGTACTGTACTTAGTGACTGGAGGTGTCACACAATGACACTTGGAGTACGTCGTAATCAACAAAATAATCCTTCTGGTTTGTAGCCTTCCTTTGAAGGCCTGTCACAGCACAAAGACATTTTGTCTATTCCATCTTAATACTATTTTCCCCTGGCTTTCATCTCTTCTGTAAACCACAAAACATAATGGTAAATGGCTTAACCAAATGGACATAAATGTTAGTACCATTATTTTCCGTTTGAGGGCCAAACTATCACAGCAGGGCAGCTGAATGAAGCACAGTGATGTAACAACATGCATAGCTGTACACAGAATAAGCAACTGTGAAAAGGATATGGGAAAAACACGATTACAAGTATCAGGATAATAAGGGGAACAGAATATGAAAGGTTGGCTGGTAATCTGTTCTGATCAGAGCTGTACCATGTTTTGACTGTCAGCAACAAAACTTGAACTGAATAGACTTCAAAGGAAATGAAACCCCACAAAGGACGTAAAGATTTATCCAAAGGTTGCAATTTTATTTGTTTTCTGGGGCAATCCATGTTGAGCAACTTTTTTTTTTTTTTAATTAAAATAAAATGCAGCCTAAGAGACAAAAGATTTCCATTACAGAGCAAGAAAACAAACCCATACTCATAGTAAATAGATCTACTAATACACAATAATATGTGAATTCACCTTTAAATTATGAGCACCTTGGTAATTCCCTTGGAAACTAATCTAATGCTTGTGAAGTAAAAGAGCTATTGTTTGATGCTTCGTTTAACAAGAACATTAATTAAAACATTCAATACTGATATTTTGGGTAACTATGTACTTGTACTATACAATGATGGGTACAGTACACGCAATAAAGCGCCATTTCATATTATTTTGTAGCGAAACATTCTATTTTTCTTCATGGGGAAAAAAATAACCTTTTGGGGTTTCTATTTTCTCAATTGAGGGGTCACATTTTTGTTTCATTACTAATGTGTTGCTTATTCAAGCTCTTTGACAAAATGTAGCTATGCATATTTTTGAGGAAAGAAGAAAACCAAAACCCAACAACTGATAAATAATATGCAGCACTGTATAACATCAAAGAACTGACAAAAAAAAATATTTTTAGCTGAAACTGCAAAGGAAATATACTTTAATTTGAGAGTTTATTTTCACAAACATGCTTAAGTCATAGGCCTTCCAAGAAGCTGTCTTGGACATTTGAGCAAAAGGAAGCAAAATTGTAAAGGGCAGACAAGGGCTACTAATGCCAGACTCCAAATATGTATAGAAATTGATGTTGTGTGAACAGTCTTTAAACTGCTTTCTAATTCCAGTTGAATTCAGTAAATTCAATTTTCTTAAGCTGGATTTCCCTGATCCTGGCCCAAAAATTGAATTCACAGAGCTGGAGGAAGAAATGATTATGTTGGTGTGCTCCTTTAATCCAACAGCTCAGGCGGTCTCCAGGGTACACTCCAAGGTGTTAGTTAAAGGGCTTTTCCAGATATATGAGACAATATAAACCAATTTTTGCCCTCGATTCAGCTGAAGAGTCTGTTTAGGTTTGGGGATTCTCAACCTGCAGGAAAGTTGTCTCACTACCATACTAAAAGGCATTTTGAATTACTGTTTTGTCATGACAGAACTGCTTCACGTCATATAGTATAAATGCTGAAAAAGTAATTTAATTTATTTATAGATCAAACACATACAAATTATTCTTTAACTTTATGGTTCAGACCCTGAGCTAAAAGAGAGAAACAAAAAAAAGAAAAAAAGAAAAAAAGAAAAAAAAAGAAAGAAAAAAGGTGTTGACTCTCTCTCTGCAAATTGTATTTGCTGATTCATAGAAAAAGTGAAAGACTGTCAACAGAAATCATTGAAGTGTCTTGTTTTTCAACTATTCACTTATTTCTGCCCTCATCAAAAGTTCATATGCTCCATACCAATTCATGGTTTTGATAAGAAATGTAATCTTAAAACAGGACAAAGTTTTGATACAATGTTGTCTGCAGGTGAGTCTGTATTCCAAATAAGTAAAAGCAGTATCATAATTTTTGAGAACTTTCTTTTCCTTTTCTCCCATAATTAAACCTAAATAACCAGTGTGGGTGATATGCAAAATTCCATGTGGAGAGTTAATTATTTTTCACTTGTACAGAAAAGAATGCAAATACTAAATTTATTTGGCATTCAGGTATTCTTTTCTGTTTTCAGCTATTCATCTGAAAGATCAGTTATATTGGGAGATATTAGTTAAAACCAGTAGTCCCTACCTGTACTGAGTGGTTAACAGTATGATTTTCAGTATGCCTAATACTAAGATGGCGTTTCATAGTTTGGACTAGTTTGTCATACACGATCCTTCAGTTGCAGTTAGTCCAGTGAAAATAGATAATTTACTTTAAAAGTGGTGTAATTTTTGCATTTAAAAATATAGATGTAGTATCCATAACTCATCCTCCTCTTCTAAATTATCAATTCAGATTAAAACATGCTTTTCTTTTTATTGCACTTACTCTCAGATTTATGATATAACCAAATACTTTTACAGGCTCAGTGTCTTACATTTCCAATCTAACTCAAAGACTGAGCATACCCAGTTATACTCATGGTTGATGTCCATCTCCAATACCTCTGTTTTAAATATATAAAATCCTCTGAATATTTCAAAATGATAAGGCAGTTTTTGTGAATGAAAATGATTATTGTCATAGCCCTAATGTACATGTGCATTTGTGCTATCTGTTCTTCAGTATGAAGTATGTTTAAGACAAAACAATTCCACAGAATTAATAAAAGATAAAACATACATTGGATTACTGTTATTTCTGTGTTATTCTTTCCTTTTTGTGATTCTTTATTGTTATATCTATACCTTTTGATGGCACACTGAATGGTGTATTAATTGTTATATCATACCAGGAGCTGGAGTCCTTGTTTTAATATCTCACGTGTTCCTTCTGAATTTTTGGGCCCAAAATGGCAAGCAGTCAATAAATGTTTATTTAAATACAAATTCTCAGCTGCATTTGGAACTTGAAATAAAATTCTATTATGCAACCCAGCTTATAGGTATGTATATCTTTTTTGTGTCCTTACATATGCTTTCCATAACAAATTCTCCAACTTCTAGTTGAACAATGGCAGTAGCAAAAGAAAATGGCATGTAGGTTGAAAAGTATTGAATACAGAAAAATGCATATGAATACAAAGTCATTCAAGTGTAACATCCCGTCTAAATTCTCAGTATCCTTGTCATTGCTTTGCTCCATGTTATCTTCCAGGATGGTGCTAGGAATGGCTGCAGCATATAAACTATTGAGCTGACTGTGAAGTTTTGCTTATGAATTTTTGGCTTTTAAAGATCAAGCAGGTCTCCTTCTGCACAGCTACCTGGTTTTCCTGGGCTTGTTATAGCTGTTGTTGGTTTAACCCCAGCCAGCAGCTAAGTACCATGCAGCTGTTCACTCAGTCCCCCACCATTACTAGCAGGATGGGGAAGAGAATTGGGAGAAAGGTAAAACTCGTGGATTGAGATAAGAACAATTTAATAACTGAAACAAAACAAAACAGCAATTGTAATGAAAAAGAGATAGAGGAAGAGAGGAATAAAATCCAAAAGGAAAAATAAAACCCAAGTGATGCACAATACAATTGTTTACCACCCACTTACCAAGGCACAGCCAGTCCCTGAGCAGCGACAGTCCAGCCCCAGACAACCCCACACAGTTTATATACTGAGCATGACATCATATAGCATGGACTATCCCTCTGGCTGGTTCAGGTCAGCTGTCCTGGCATTGCCCCCTCCCAGTTTCTTGTGCCCTTCCAGCCTCTCCTTAGCAGGACCTGAGTAACTGAAAAGTCCTTGACTGAGTATAAACGTTACTTAGCAACAACTAAAACATCAGTGTGATAGCATCATTGTTCTCATACTAAATCCAAAACACAGTATTGTACCAGCTACTGAAAAGAAAATTAACTATCCCAGTCAAAACCAGCTGAAGTGAATGAAAGAGATTTTGCTCCTTCTCATGACACTAACCCCTGCATCCAATGAAGGCAATGCTGGTTGTTTCATTCAGTTTGTTAGCATGTGGATCCATCTCCTCAGATCTATAGAAAGCTAAGGGTGTTCCCAGCCATACCATTTTGAACAACATCATTTAACTTCTACCCCCAGTTCCATTTCCCCTGTGAACCCCAGAACTGTTATTTTTAGTTAATTGTGGGTATCGTACCACATCACTCACAGTAACTTCCCTCCTGTGCATTTCCTTACAACCATCTGCATAAAAGTTTACTTGATCTACCCTCTGCTCTCTGCATATAAACCAATTTTATCTGCATGTTCTCTGTGTTTAAGAAAGACTTCTTAAAGGCTTATGTATACATGAAAATTAGGGTCCTAAACAGGCAATTGGATTTTTCTGGCATGCAGTCTTCTAGTCTGCATCTACAAATGCTCACAGATTATTATGGTAACAAATATTCTAGATTCAATTAAAAGTAATCTATTAAAAACATTTTTCTCGGTTATAGATGTAATAATATATTTATGTGTATTATTTGAAGAAGTGGAAACTACATACTGCTCATAACAGTTACATTTATTGTGGGAGTTCTGACTCTAAGCTTAGAATATACTTCAAATAAAAAGTACGGGAAATAGCCCAGGGTAGGAAACACTGGGGTTTTAACATCTAGTGTTATAGCTGAAGAAAAACTGATTATAGGTCGGAACAAATTCTATGATTCTGGTCATCCAACTATTCAATGCAGACAACTCCTGCTGAAGTCAGAGTGGGGGTTTTGTATTCTAAAAGACTGCAAGATGATCCTCTGATTTTTCCTTTATTTCTTTGTATTTCTTTTGATGAGGTGTTCTCATTGGCTTTAAGTGCCTTTATAATATTCAACATATTCAAACTGCAAGCAGTAAGGTGCAGGAAATAAACAATCAGATGCCCCATATAGAAATCCCCCACATTCAAACAATACATTATGTACGTCAGCCAAAAGATTACCTCTTCCTATCATTCTTAATGCTGTCCATTAACAAAAACCCTCATAAAAGTAATTAGGATTCCACAGAGACTAACAAAGCTGATCTACGTCTGTCCACCTTAAGGGCTAAGAACTAACACTGAAGACCTCATAGAAAAAAAAAAAAGAAGAGAAAAAAATAACATTCCCTCTTTTGGTTCAGGAGATTGCTCAGTAGAATACTGTCACTATTTGTAGTTACAGAGACATACAAGAAGAGATATTAACTTAAAAGCCATCAGGTAAACCCAAGCTTTTAGGTACTAAAAGCTCTTGAGGAGTCATTATCAATTAGAAATCAGTAGAGCAGTGCTGCATTGGGTCTTCCTCAGAACCAGCTTGTGTCTGGCACAGTGTGTGCTCATCTTAGCTTCCACAGAACACCAAGGTTTCCAGTGGGCTGTATTGCAGCTGGTGGTGGGTTCAAAATCCAGTGGCAGCACTTTTCAGTTTTTTCTGCAGAAAGCGTTAGCATCAGCATGATGAAAAGAGGTTGCCTGGTCTCACTCTTTGATGTTATGTTTAAATAATCTTCTAGAAGTTTGGAGCTCTGTATGTGAACCACCTCAAGGAATTGCACCTGAGTTTCTCCTTTCGTGGGTAAATCCAATGCCAGAGCATGGAATGAGGTATCCCATGGAGCTCGTGGAAGGGATTCCTATGATGAGACTTGGCAGAAGCACGTGCCAAGATCCTCAGCCTATACAAAATGGTGGCACATCTGCAATGTTCGCTATAAGGATATTGGATGTTTCAGTTGCCTAATAGTAACTGCAATGATTGTGCTGCTGCTGGTACTTGTCTCTGTATTGACAGCTTTATCTTAATCATAACCTTAAGATGGGTAAAGTCAAGTGATATTAATAATTGAGCTTCATCTCCTTTTATTAAATGTGTGCAGAAGTTTATCTTTACAGGATGTCATGAGCATAAATTAATTAGTGCCTATGAGAAGATGGGACACTTTTAAGCACCATTAATATCTCAAAAATGTGTTTAATAGAATTCTCATTATTCTGAAGTTTATCATACTGTTTCAGAATTGTCTACCCTGAATCTCTCCTGCTTAAATTGCTTAAATCCTGCTAAAATGTCTTAAAACTCTTCTGCTTAAATGTGTATTTTATAAACATCTTAATATTTTCCTTTAAAATGTTTTGTTATAAATTATTGTCATAAAACATTATGCCATCACATTCTGTGCCATCTCATGGTAGTCCACAGGATTAAAAAGGTGTAACTGATGCAAAACTTGACATAAAAAGCCAACTTGGGGGGGGGGGGGGGGGCATTTTCATGGACACAAAATTTCACTGAGATGTGAAATCAGTGAGAATTACATTGTGATTATACAAAAAATGGAGAGTAGGTTTTGTTCCGCTATTACACTACACACTAGCCTCACAACATGCAGACAAGAGAAAAAAGAATGGGAATTGTTATTCTCCAAATCACACTTTATTCTCTGATATTCTTATACCCTTGGTAGAGGAAATAAATTTCTTTCCTGCAAGCTATCCTGTACAAAAGGACACATACAATGAGGTGAGTTCGGGTCTACTGAGATTTTTCTTCCCCTTCTTATTGCCTGCTCATTTGATTCAAAAAGGATGCATTGCAGCTTTTGCTTTCCCCACACTCTCATACTATGTTCAATTATTTGAAAAGCCTATATAGATTGAAGGTACCTTAACTCAGGTAGTTGCTTAATCTATGCCATCCAATCTTGCAGCAGAATTATTAGTTAACAAAAATTATTTCAGCTAAAGGAAAAAAATACCTGTGTATTATTTGTCAAAATAAGCGATAATAATAGGGACAAAACTTTGCTTCTGTTGGTAAATCAGTCTTTGAATGTCTGAAAGGCACAATGTGCGTGTTATGAGCTGTAGCCAACTCATATGTAGTAGGGTAATGATAGCAGTACAAGCTGCTGTCAATTTACCACATCAACATCCATCACATAAAGTTATTAAATATACATCTATCATTTGTTGTATTAGAAATAAAGTCATTGTAATAGAATTTTGTCACAAGATCAATAACTAAGAAAATAGATGTCTTGGCTTCATCTCAGTGTTTACAGTGCTTGGTAGCAGGAGACCATTATCTTTTGACAATGTTCTATAGTGGTGGCAATATCTCTTAATTTAAGATCAAGTACAGGATATGTCCTTTAGTTCTTATATTATTTATAGATTTTTGCATTAAAGTTACTATGAGAAGGTACAATGAAGCACCATTTGTTTTAGTCCTTTACCTTATTGCAAACCCGACTGGTCACACGTCTGCATTAAATTGTTTCATGCTCCTTCCTTATCCCTGCTGCACTGAAAAAGTAATTGCAACAAATGCAATAGCATGTGCTTATTAAATGTATACCAAGCCTGCTACCTTGTAGAACAGGTGCAGGAGTTAGCGACATGAAGTACTTTGGATTTAGCTGAGTATCAGTGCAATTCCTTTAGCTACTGAACGTTTCTCAATGATTCATATTAACATAGATGAGAGAGCACTGTGTATCTATGAGTATTTGTCATGGCCACAGCTATTATATTAAACCTATTTTAGACAATTTGGGTGTTTTTTCCTCCCCTTTACTGGTTTTTAAATTATTTTAATCAATTACATATGCTCATACCAGAAATGAAAACATGACTTGCTATAAACTAAAGGCCCTTTGATTTTTTTCTTGTGATATCTGTTATCAAATGTCACCATTAACACTAATTTCTGATGACTGCTGATAAAAGAAGTGATAAAACACCACTGAATTTCAGCTCTGCTTGGGAAAAGCTCCAGTAACTGGTGAGTGCTTGGTTTACCTCGGTCCTGGAGAACAGATGATATAAACTTCAGTAACAAGCCAACTCTTCTCACCCATATGCTTCAAATTCTGGGTATACTACCACCAATCTTACAAGAGAGAAGAGATAGGATAAAATCCAAAGGAAGAAAGTTTTTTGGTGATTTTGTGATTATCAGGAAGATTTTTCCTTTGTCCTTTCTATGCAACATGAGCAAACTGGAAAGAAATTCTTGAACTGCAGTACCCCACTCAGAAATTTAGATGATGTCTTATTTATACTTCATTAAATGTTTGTTGGTTTTGTTTCTTTCTCATTATGTTTTCACTTACTCTAGTATTCTTACTAAGTCTAGAAAGCACTGATTTGGAAAGCATGCAAGAGAATATGTGGCAGTACTCAAACAGTTAAAAAATCCAACAAAATAAACCACTGATATATGTTCAAAAATAAACAAAAATAAAAATTGTCCCTCGGAGAAACTGATGACTTTTAGATATGCCAGAACTTCTGAGCTAATTGAACCTATATGCAAAGAACACTGTTGCTAGGAGATCATATGGATGAACTATAGTTAAAACTGTATTGCAACATATGATTTATCATTTATAATGTTTATACAAAGATATTTGGAATGAAATCCTCGTTCTAACCATTTTTCAAGAGCATGAATACTTGCAAAGATATTATCTGTACATATATTTAAATTCACAAATACACACACACACACACATACACACATATATATCTCACTAGAATAAGTCATTCAAAACCGTTCTGAAGGTTTACAAATATAAATTGACTTTAAAGAAAACATAAAGAAAAGCCAGTGAAGTGATATGACTGGAAGTTCTTTGAACCCTAACTTTGCTAGAAATGCTATCATTTTCATAATGTGCATATGACAACCACATTTTAAGGACAGACAGCATTTTCTTAGAGTTTTAGAAAAGATATAAAAATGGTCTTCTATACCTTGGTCAATCAAATGCAGAATTTTTCCCGATATAATTCATACATGTGGAATTGAACTCAGTGGAAAACCTGAAATAATTTTACACTAATGCTAAAAATGCCCAGATATGAAATGTACAATGTTTGCTTTATCTGCTTATCTCTGGTAATATTTTATAAATATTTTTAGTCTGTGTTCACACTCTTGCTGTCAGTCCAATCTAGGCTCTGTCTAATCTGCAGCAAATGACTCTGAATAGGTGAACAGTCTAGGTATCCTTTCCTTTTATCTTGCAAATAAAGAGAAAAAATTATAGCCAAAGGAAAAAAAAAGTTTATGTGTCCTTAGACTCTCATCTTAGAATGGTGTATGCATTTCCTTTCATAACTTATAATTGGGTTCTAAGATGAATAATTCAGATATGCATTTTGGACCCCAGAATCAGAGCAGATGAATCACTCAGAGGTACATAATTTTATTAACATTTATATTTTTAAACCCATTTACTGTAACTAAAGTTGTTAGAAATAAAAGGAAATATACACAATACAAAAATAAATAACTAGAAAGACAGACTAACAAAAAGCTGAGATGTATCTTTAGTAAGCTTTGAAGTTATTGTTATATGCTGATTTATGCTAATTAAGGATTTATTCATATATTGGGTAAAATTATGTGTTCACTGTTTTACTGGACATTGCAATAGACAGCTCTGTGCTTTTTCCTGGCTTTCAGTGTCCATTAGTCTTACTTTATTGAACCTTGAGTAGCCTTGGACCAGTTCCATACAAGGTAATTGTCAAAACGTTTCAAATGTGTTAGTGAAGGAAAGATTATCAAATAGGATTTCAAACAGCCTAATTTTTTATCTTTTTCATGGAATACTCACAGAACAGAGAGGTTTATGTTGTGTGGCTGTCTCCTTTTTGTGATAGCAGCACTACAGGGTTAAGATTAAATTACTTCCCCATTCTGTCAATAAAATTCATGCAAGTTTGTTCAGATGCATCTAATGAAATTGCTAATGTCAGCAATGTGGATAGAAAATAACAGGAATGAAAGTAGAGCAGCACATTATGACTGGTGGTTGTATCATTGTACCAAAATCATTTCTATATTGACTGAAAAAAAGCATTCCTTTGCTATTTATAAATTCTGGGAAAATAGTAAGAAACTCGTTAATTCAGAACACTAAGACATTCTCAGCCTGGTATATACTTCAAGTACATGTTTTCCACTAAATCTGAACAGAAAACCAGCTGGGGTGGTTTTTTCAGCTGGGAGAAATGTCTCAACCAGTTGACAATAATGCAAAATATTTCTGGATTTTAGAAATGGACACTACAAGTAAAAACTGGTAAATTTGAGCTAGCTCTTGATAGCTGCCATTTCAACAACCAAATAATTGATTTTTCAAGAGTTCAGTTCTAAAGTAGGAACCTACATGGGTATATATTGAAAATCTGTCCACTTTTTCTGACACTGTAATTGGAGCTGAATCTATTTTTTGTTATCATTTTCAGGAACAATGACACAGAAACATCACTTGTGCAGTCCCATGCGCCTTTTTCATTACAGACAGTTCTGCTCTACCCGGTCCCAGTAAAGGTACCTGCTCAATGTAAAAGGAAAAAAAAATATTATATATATATATATATAATCATATCTCAAAGTCAATAATCAGTTTTTAATTAGTCTTTACCAAAACTTTCACTCACACCAGTCAGTATCGGCGTGCATGCTGCCAATATAAAATATTAATGAAACTGATAAAAAATCATTTATGGTCATGAATACACTGCATAATGCAACGCAGCGTGGGAGATCCCCAAACCAACTCCCTGCAAGCTTGCACCCCTACCTGAAGTGGCACACTGTCAAGCAGGGTGATGCTGGCTCAGATCCTGAAACAGCATTGAAGTGTCAGCCTTATACAGTCACACGTAAGAAACTGTCTCAAAGGTAGGAGGAATTAACTTGTTGCAGCTCTACTAAAATAACCATACCGATTACAGGACTGCAGCTAATTGTTTCTCTGATAAATTGGAAAATCTCTGCACCACTTGCAGTATAGACAGCCACAGGATTTACCCTAAAGGCAAGCATATATCAGAAAAGAAATCATTTCATTGCAAAAATTATACTCTTATTTTAGAATCCAGCACAATTTCTTAATAACATGGTAAAATACTTAATATCACATGGTGACAATGTATAAAGTTGCTGAAAAAAAGCAATTACTTCATAATCTGCAGGTTTTGGTCTCTTGATAATGCTTAAGCTTAGAAGGAATAAACTAATCACATAATTGCTCTCACATTATACAGTTGTTCCCACATAAAGTAGTTGGCACTCAACTAACTAATCAGGTGTGATTACAACTGTAGTATTTGTGAATACTTAAAAAAAGAAATCTTCCTATAAATCTTAGAAAATGAAAGGCAACATGACTGTAGGAGAGAAAACAACACGTAATAAGCATTCATGACAAGCAACAAGTCTGAAAGTTAATGTCTGGATTCCAGGCTAGAGTGCTGTAAACAATAGATTCTTTTAAAATTCACTGCTCAGGCTAAATCAAATACCTGTAAAATAAACTGTCCAGGAGAAATGAAGTAGAAATGTATCAGGGTTTCGACCATAAAAAAGCAGAAAGAAATGCAAAAATATTGTTTTTAAAATGTCTTCTCCTCCTCAGTATGAAATCACTGGCTTAATTTTTTTGAAAACTTAAGATTTTTTTTAGGCTTGGGCCTTTTTTGTTCCAATGTAGAAGAATTTGAAAATAAAAAGTGTTTAAGGGAAACAAACCCCCTCACATTATTGTAAGGTAAATACAATACAGTTTCTACAGTCTTTGCTATAAAATTTTGGAAATAAATGTACCAGCTTGTTTTGAATTCCTGAACTCTGATATCTCCTGTATTTTGACTGAAATTATTAATTGAATTCTAATCAAACATAGCACTAGTTACCAGCCCTAATTCATTCCACAGGGCAAGCTGAAGAAAATGTATGTTTCCTAATAGTAAGACAAGGATCAAAACACTACTGATAGTTCTAATACCTGTTCTACAGACTTTACATAACACTCTGTGTCTCTGTCTCTGATTCATTCCATATTTTCATGCACAGTAATTGTAGGCTATTTGTAGAAAAAAACCTGTTTAAGCAGAACGTACATGTGAATGTAGTGTGAGAGTTTACATTCTTCCTGCAGCTCCCCACAGCCCCCATCTTCAAATGCCATTTGACCCTGAGGTTCTCTGCATGGCACTATAATGCGATTTATTTGACTGCATAGAGTCTGGTGAGCAAGTTGACCAAGGTTTTTTTGAAGGTACCGGTATTTCTAAAAAGGTACTGTTTCCCAGAAGTACAGATTTTAACCATCACAAATTTTAAATTTGGGCATATGGCATGCATTTATTTAGTTAAATAATTGCATAAATTGTAGCAAACCACCTCCTTGTTTCAGAAGGAATTTATAAGCACTACTACCTTTAGTTACCTGCATACCTATTATTAATAGCTATCCAATGAGCCTGTTAAGGGTCTTTCAGCATCAAAACATCAGGATCTTACTAATAGGTGCCTAGAATTCAAAAATCTAGGAAAATCAGGCAAACATATTAAAAGAAAATAAGAAAGGCAGAAGTAAACCCTGAACAGTTATGACTTCTTACATTCTCTTTTCCTGAGTATTATGGGAAAAAAAAAAACTCTCAAGCATACTTAATATGTCAATCCAAAGGAGTATGACACAGTCATGGGGAGTATGGTGGGTAATTTAAATGTGAACGGTTTCCCTTGTATACCATAGTTAGTTATGGCCATAAGGAAACACATTATATTTGTCTATAATACTTGTATCTTTTCCTTGACTAATTTTCAGAGAAGTAAACTAAAAAGTATTGTGTGGGGTTTTTTGTTTTGTTTATTTTTTAAAAGTAGTGCTGTATACAAAAGGAAAAAAATATAAACCCATGGAAAGCTATGCAGGCTAGAACATAAGATATACAGTACCGTACATTAACAGAGAAAGCAAAACCCCAAAACCAAACCCCAAAGGAACTTTATGGAATTGCTCACATAATGAAGAAAAGAGTCCTAGCCAGAAAAATTCAGTAAACTCTACTAAAAACTATAGTGATTCACAAGTCTACAGAACTGAAAATCACCACAACATTATTTAAAGTTATTCATAGTAAAATTAATCTCAGTATTTAGATTATCTTCAGTCTTATTTAAATCTACACAATTTGCAGCATAATCAATGTTAATTACAGCAACAGCAACAAGAACTCAGTGCAACTGCAGGTAAGCAAAGTGTAGTAAAACAGCAGAGAAGAAGAAATATTTTTTTTCTTTTTTCCAGAGAGGAAAAATAGGGCATAAGATTATTAACTTGATCTTCATTAACATACAGTGCTGAATGGTAAAATGATTTATTATTTTCCACCTGAAAACATGACTTTGTATTTTTTAAATATATTTTCTAACATGTCCTGACCTCACATAAAATGTAAAACTCTTCAGTTTACCAACAGCTGTTTTGAATTGGCTCTGTTTAATAGAATTATCCCATTTTAGTTTGTAATTACTCATGTGAAAAGATGATTACAAAATATAAGAATGAAATCAATGTGCTGGAATTCAACCAGAAGGTTGATTCAGGCTAGGTAATGCCAAACCTCCAAGCTCCCTCTTTCAGCCCTTCAAATCATTTGATAATCAACTCACAGATATGACTTTTTAAAAACTCTTAAAATGTCTTTGATATGTTAGATTATATGTAGTTTGTAAAGCAGTCAATTGCTTTTTTTTCATTTAGTTACAGCCTTGAGTTGATATTTAACATAATTACGTTATTTAAAATATTTCATAGCTATTCATGTTTCTTTACAGTGAAAAAGAGGGTTTCTAAAGTGATTCTGTGATAAACATTCACTCTGGGATTGCCACTCTCTGGAAAACTCTAACTCCCACGGATGCAGAGGAACATAATTTGCCAAAATGAGTTCATACAAGTTCATTTTTCAAATTAATTCATGCAACTTTTGTTTCTGAAGCTGTCTTAGAAAACCATAGGGAAAGACTTTTAGAGTGAGGAACTTCTGAGGAGGCACTTTGTTATCTAGTGAAGCTTCCTATGTAACAGGACCAATTCACTTTCCAGAATCAGTCCTTTTTTCAAATCCAGTACAGATTTCTTTTTCTAAGGAAGGGACAAACAATGATCAATAACCCCTCTTCCTCTTATTATCGGTTAATTTGGAAGACCCTTTATGCTTTTGTCAAGTGGATCCCACCCCTTCTAAGCAGTTCTTGATCCTCAAAGAGGGGTCCATGGGTATAAAAGCAACCCCTTCTATCAACACCAGTCCAACAAACAGATGTTGACCCACAAGATCTCTTCACTCCTTCTCAAGCCTTTCCACCTCACTGGCAGGAACAAAGAAAAAAACCCACATGGTTCCATATGCTCTTGACCATTTCTCCCATCTGTCGGGAGAGTTAAGAGAGGAGAGCATCCAACTTTCTCCTGGAAGCATAAGCATTAGATTTGAAACTTTATTGTCTGGAAAGTCAATGCATTACACATTTTGTATAAAAAGCAAGGCTAATCCTGAGATCTGGAACCAGAAAACTGATTCCTCAATTTTCAGCAAGGATAGTCTTCTTGCCTGATACTATTTTAGATATCATTCTTTGCTCATGACTCTTACAGCCACCTGAGATATTTTATAGCTTCTTGGTCAGGGCAACAGTTTCAATCCCCCTCAGAATAAAAAATGTCTAAAATCAAGCTTGCAGCTCTGAGTGAGCACACTAGTGAGAAGCCTATTATGCAAAAAACAGGTCTCTCTCCCCGCCCCTCCCCCCCCCCAAGGCACTGTAGAAGCAAGCTTGACAATTTTTCTATCTGCTTATTAGACAAAATCAGAAAGTAGATGTTGTGACTTGATCATGTGCTTTTTTAATACTTGATCCTACTCAGGCTGAATCCTTAGGACTCACCTCCAGCTTAGGTGGACTATATCTTAGCCCAGCTCTTCCTAGATGTTTTCCAGGCTGCAGCGTCCCACCTTGTGAGTACAATTTAATGTATTTGCATTTAAATGCATGACTTCCCTTTCAGTTGTATTGAACCAGATATTGTTTGATTATGTTCAGCTTCTCTAACAATCCAGATAACTTCACAGAGTAATACATCCTCTCTATTGTTTAATACTCTCAATTTTCAAGCCATCTACAAATTTCATCAGTAATGATTTTATGATTTCTTTTTGGTCATTGATAAAAGTACTCCACAGCATGAAGCCAAGAACTGAACTGAATGAGACCTTACAGAAAAGAAGGGCAATTTTTGCATGCAATTTCAAGAACAATAATACTAAAGAGATGCTTTCTTTTGCATTGAGCATTAAAAAAAAATAAAAAATAAAAAAAATGCATTTCATTTTCTTTGTAATGTAGAATACTATAGATAATCTAAATTAAATCATTGAAGAAATGAAATTACTAAACAATGAATATACTTTTTTTTTCTAATTATCGCCACATATTTCTACTTCTTCAGACAGTGCCTTAATTAAGCTTTCCATAGTTTGTGTTTATTCTAAAGTAGAAAGGAAACATGCAGGGAAAAGAGAAAAATAAGGCAGAATTTTAAAGTATGAATTTTCATTATTTGAGAAATAAGTATCTCGGGTTTGGGTTTGCTTTGTTTTTAGACAGAAAGCATACAGGATTTGAATTGAAAAAGGTGTTTTGAACAGTATTTCACAGTTCATTTGTATTACACATACCATCACCCTGAAAAAGATACTTAGAATTTAGAAATCTCAAGTGCCTCTTTCTTCAACAGCAGAATAGAAAGAATAAAAATTACATATTATATTAACAAGCCAGAAGGCAGTTAATATAATATTGCTTGCCTCTATTTAGTGAACCAGATTTTATATAGAAAAACAGATATTTCTATCCAAAATGGGGAGTACATAGATAGGCAGCTAACTGTGAAAAAGAATGAAACATTTAAAATATTTCCTAAAAATCAAAACATTATATTAGAATGACAGTTTCCATCACAACAACACTTGTTTATTTCTAATAATTACGAATAATAGATTATAAAAGGTATATATAAAACATGGTGAAACTCTAGCAGTGCGTTTCACAATTTTGCAGTGTGCATTACTTTTCATTGAGTTCAAATGCTTTCTTCCTAGGACTTTGAACTGCTTCACACCACATGAAATCATCAGCCTTCAGGCTGGAAGAAAAATGTTTGGGAGCACTGTATTTTCAGTTTTACCACGAACAAAAACATAAGGTATATTATCTCTATCTAAAAATGAGGGAGGATTAGTTTTAATTGGTTTAATCTATGTCAAACTAATTCCTACCAGCTACAGTAGGTAATACAGAAGTAAAAACTCTATTTATTTCCTGCAATTAGCCATCTGGTGGTAAAATTCTACTGGTTTACTTTTACTAATTTAAAAATAGTTTGGGTGTACTGAAAACCTCAGGACTGTCATCACTTTTTTCATGGCTTTATACATACTTGATTCATTTAAAATAAGTAATTCTCTGACAAAATGCACATGATTATTTTTTCTGTCTCACTTCCTACCCAGTTATGTCTAAGGCCACATTTCAGTCACCTGAATCTGGCTAGACAACACACATCAATGAAAGTCCTAATGTCAAGAATTCTTTATGTATAGTTGTCTGTCCTCAATAGCTCACAAGGCAAGCTACCAGCTCTTTCACCAGCACCTGTACAAAACCAGAAATAGTTCTATATTATCTTATGATGATGCATGCATAATCCTTGACCTTTATTCTTATATAAACATTAAACTATTGTAAAAGCAGAATATTATAGGTGAGGGTATATAGCTACTAATCGTAGTTCTTCCAGTGCTTGTTTTTTTGGAATGTTCTATCTCCCTGGGAAAATCAAAATTCTGTAACAATTCATAGAGATAAAATGTCATTGAACACAATCCCATATAACTTTTAACAGGTGGAATAATGCAAGTTAAAATACTTTGTTGCTCTCTTAAGACAAATATAATTTTTTCCTGAAAATTAAGTTCATCAAGATGCATCTGCATGCATGTAATAGGTCTTCTCACAAGTGTTAGTTACCTACTTACATGTTTGCAAAGGCTGGAAACAGTAACTCCTTTAATTTATATTTTAGGCTACCTAATCAACAGATTTATAAAGCAAGAAATACTAGTCCCTCCATTTTATTTATGCTAAACTTTTACTATTATGTTGTTATGTGAATAAGCTTTCACCTTTGAGAGCAGTCTGTATATCAATTTAGTAATCTAATTAGAGCATGGAAACACTTCAACAAACCTTAAGGAATGTTCTATAACACCTGTTTTAAAGGAGCCTTCCTAGTCATCTGAAGTCGCATTTGAGGTTTCCTGTGTATCAGACTGCCTGAGATCTGACAAAGTGCTTTAAATAAAGCGAGCCAAACTCATTTCTAAACTAATTAATTCAAGACAGCCTGTCAATATTCCTAAATTTAATCAGATAACGGTACTTTCCACAGCAATGGCTGTAGCTGAAAAGGTACAAAGTTCTTTTTGCTTGTGGTCTCACGATGGCTCTGCGAGCACCAATCAACACTAATGCTCATAATGTGTAGCTGGGAATTGCTAGGATGTCAGCAGCCTCTTTGGTCTACTTTCAACATTTGAACTATTTGATAGGTAATTAAGGCTTCCCTCAGTAGTCTGTGGCTTTAACTAAACCATAAAGTCTGTGTCAACAACACAGTTTGACTTTTTTTTTTTTCTTCCCGATTCAGCCTCCTCTCAGTTTGCCTCTCTATCCATATAGTCACTGTTCCCCTGCTCTGCAAGTTGCCTCACAGAGATCTCATTTAGTGCGTGTGGACATCAGATGTCACTGAAAAATTCCTGCTAATGAAGTTAGAGAATGAAACCAGACTACAGTTCTGTCTGAAACATCCTGGGCAGGTAGCATTTACCAGTTGTGCCTGGAGAGTATTTTTTGGTTTATATACAGTGGGTCTGAGGCATTTAGAACGTATACAGTTTATTGCACATGGAAATCTGTACACAAGAGATTTGTGTATAGGTGATTGCACAAGAGTTTTGGTGCATCCTAGAAATAGTATTCTTGCAATTGAGAAAATTTCTGGAGAGAAAATAAAATCTACTTTGATATTTACTTAAAATCAAAGTTTTATCATGTCTAAGGCTGAAGGGTGTTGATCCTTGATACTTTGAACTGTGTCCCTGGCACATGTATGCATTGAAATGCTGACTGTGATGATGGCAGTGACTACTTAAAAGCAGAAAAACCCCACTAAACTTCAAGTGAAGAAAAGAACAAAACATATCCAAACATATATATATATATATATATTTGCCCAAAAAGAACTGTTAAAAGAAGTGAACATACAAAACAAATGTGAAAGATAAATTATTTAAAAAACAGGAAGAAGAAGGTAGCCTTTATTGTAATCCAGTGACCTGCACTATGTTGAGTTAAAATAGAATTTCTTATGGAAAACAGAAGTGTTGGTGGAGCAAGGAATTTGCTTGCATTTTATTAGCATTTAATTAGCAGTTAAAGGATTTTTGAGACCTGAGCTTTTCTCATTAAACTAAATTCCCCCCGCCCCTCTTTCTTTTTTATGAGTACAACCCATGTGAAACTGAGAGATTTATGAACTTAAAAGAACAAAGATTTACCATCAAATGTCACTGAATGATAATAAATATTAACAGATACTAGTGCATACTAGTGGATCCTATGTAATAAATAAAGACTATTTTATATAAATAGACTATTTTATATAAATAAAAAAGACTGTAATAGGACTGAGTTACACTTGAAAAAAAAAAAAAAAAGAATTAAAGGACTAGGAGAAAATTGCAAGAAAATCCTGTCAAAATTCTGTCATCTATGACCAGAACTTCTGATGGCACTTCAGCCGTAAAAACTGAAGCAGTTTTCCCCTTCCAAATGTGTTTTAGAAGACAGTGTAGCATATTCTGCTTCAATCCTGTGGCCACAGCTGCTGTTGACCTGTTCATGAGCTATGGCAATGGCCTGCAGTGACCATGTGCTTGGCTTCCCAGGTGAAAATGTCCTGAGACATTTTCAGTGTCTCAGGCAAGTCCCTCACTAACTCTAGATCCCGCTCTTGCAGTCCTTTGGGACAGTACTCATGGCTCAGCTTCCAGCATGCAATTTCAACTTGCAAATTCTAGGCCCTTCCTTTCCCTACCGAATGTTTGTGACTTGTTTTTTTCACCCTTTTTTTCCTAACCATCCCAGACAATTAGGTCTCCATTGCCCTTGACAGTAAATTCTCTGTATGCCTCAGAAAGCTGATGTCATTACAGACGATGCCAGAATGAAGGGTGGCAATTCTCCGTTACCCTAAACTGCTATGGTAGAGTTTGTAAACTAAGTTTGTTATATACCTGCATTATATTACTGTCAAAGGTATCTATAATAACTAAATTAATACGAAAAAGGTAAAATGAATGTCTCTCCCTTGCTAAGACTGTATACCCTGTACAAAATTTCAGACAGCAACAATTTGATTTACTAGTTATAAATCTCTGAAAAGCAGAGATTATGATGAAAACTTTGACAAACCTAACTATAACTGCACAAATACATCACTAGTATGAGAAAAGTCAATGTTTTTCCAGTAACAAAATGTGTTGTTGCACGTGTAAATTTACATTCTTTATTTGTATAGGGAAGTAATATAGTAAATTATAATACAAGAAATACATGTTGCAAATGGCAGAGATTATGATCATAACATTGACATTTTATGGCTACAAAGGTAAATTTATCTGAAGGCAGTGAGGGCAATAAAGCTTCAGAATTATTGTCTTTGATGTTTTTTTATAATTAATTAGGGAAGGAAGGGTTAACCTTTCCTGAAAATTAATAATAACACTGGGAAATAACAAAGAAAATACTTCAATCCTCTTAGAATGATTTCATACATGAAAAAACATTAAACTCTGGGTTTCAGGAAATAAGTGATATGTGATCAGTAAGATTGTGCACAAGCCTTCTGCTGAGGACTTTAATAATCTAATGGATTGCCAAGGTTTTGATTTGGCATCTCTATTAAGAATAATTTTGTTCCTCTTAGAGTCAAACATGAAAGCATGTGGTGTACTTGGCATCCCATTTTTTTCTTTCTTAATGCTTCAGTCCATGAAGTTGCAAAATTAATCTTTTGATTCAGTTTGTAAATCTCTTTTTCCCTGTAGCAAAACTATGTCTTCTCCAGCGCTGTTTGCTGAGGCAATTTCCTAAAGGGAAACAGATTTGTACAAGAGCTAAGGATGTACATTTGGAAAATTGTTTCTGTGTTTTCCCATTTCAGGTTTACCTCCTCCAAGTTAAAACAACAGTTGCTGTATTTGTAACCTGAAATTCCCATTGCTGGTTGTTCTTTGGTTGGTTTTGGGTGGTTTTGGTTTTTTTTTCCTTTTGCGTATATGGCATATTTATAGAGATTCTTAAGCCTGCTTCTTGAAACACATTCACATTGAAGCAGTTAAGTCTGCAAGAGGGACAAACAGGTTTGGTTATCCTTCCCAATTGAAACATTAATGATGTTAGTGCAGATTCTCATATGGATAAGAACAGAATGAGGCCACATCTGTGTCTGCACTAGAAGTTTGGCTTCATGGCTTCTGCGACGTATTTAGCTGTCTTCTATCCCAAATGTTGCCACTAATGGAAAGCAAAGGTCTGGAAGTTTGTGGGTCGAGCCCGAGTCCCAGATCCACCAGATCTTTTGAGTGCAACTGCTCCCTTTTTATATTCTACCATTTTTTTTTATTCTTTGAAGTGAAAATATCAAAAGACACTGAATCTCTGAAGGCTTATTATCTCTCACAGCAGTGCGTGGCTGGAATACCAAAATAATACATAAGCTCAAGGTAAGACTTTACATGGAGAGAATGACAACCTGTTGGTGAGAAAGGTTTGAAGATTTCAGAACAATGCAGCTCTGGAGTCTTGAAGAACAAATACTTTACTCCAGAAGTAACAGCCCAACACCACCTATGGGCTTTCTGGGTTAGGTGCTCTTCACCAAATCCTTGCACAAAAAGTTTTCTGCCCTCTGCCACCTTAGAGGCCTTACCATGAATAAATGAATTCCCTGCCACAGGCATGTCCCTAGGAAATGGCAAGGGCTTTCAGAGTGCATTTGTGCTGCCAGACATTCACTCCCACGTTCTCCAAGGCTGGCTGCGCTCAAAAGATTTCAGAGACGAAGTGTCTCCTTCCGTCTCCAAACGGCCCCTCCCAAGCCAAAGTGAAGCAGCTGTATCCAGACAAACAAACACCTTTCCTCCTTCCTGCCCAGTCTCCAAGCTTTTAACAGCCCGTATTGGACTTTGGAAGTAAACTGAAAACAGGCATATTAAATACTTCTTCCATCTGTCACAAAGCAGTTGCAACAGATTTGCATATCTTGCACTGCCATAACAGTGGTAATGAGTGCCTTCACTTTTAGTAGTAAATAAGAACAAAAACCTACCAAGATGTTGTGGACTGAATGGCACTTTTTTCCTGACTTTTTTACAGACGTGTAACAAAATATGTGCATTTCATACTACGCTGCTAGTGGGGTAAAAAAAAAAAAAAAAGAGGAAACAATTTACCTTCTGTATTTCAGATATTTGAGTTATCAAGTTCAGAAATATTTTGTTTAATACAGTGGCTTGGAGGTAAAGGGATTACTATTGACACAGGTGAAAGAAAAAGGAAGAAAAAATAGAGTTCAAAGTATGTTGTGAGTGCAAACCAACATAATTAATAAGACATGACTGGTTTTCCCAGTAACTGTGTTAAGACATGTCCATGCTCAAAATTTTGTGTTTACAGATAGGAAGCAGAGCTTGCAAGGCTGCTTCTCCCAGAGAGAGAAAAACAGAAACAAGTAGAAAGTGAATTGATATCCTGATTTCTGCACTAGGGAATTCATACAGATAGGTTAGTTTTTCCATTGACTACCAGAGCACACTGAAAAAGTGATGCACACTCAGCAAGGTATTCTTTCCATCACCACCTAAATGACTTCTAGATAGTTTACTGTATCTCCAGCTACAATCTCACTTTGGCATATATGGAATTGTATTAATACCTGAAGTAAATATATTGCTGAAATCAATGCTGCATTTTCTGCAGCTTGCAGGGACATTATGAAATATTCAGTATAGTATGTACATGTGATTTTTCCACTGCTTTGAGTCTTCACATCTTGTTTAGCAAATACAAATGTGATAATTGTTCAAAAGTGTAAAATGCCTGTCAACAGAACCACATTTCTAAATCAAGACTTACCTCAACTGTTTACAATCATAAGCAATGCTGCCCGCCTCTTGATGTAAACTTTCTAATGTCTTAGCAACTTGTCTAGATCATGTTAACATTTCTGTCATGGATAAATATGTAACAATACTGTAGCTCTCAAAGCTGAATAATCCCTTTGTTAGGTAAATAAACTTCCTCTGCTTCCAGATGTCTGGAAAACTTTTTTTTTTTTTTTTTTTTAAAAAAAATGTTTCTACTTTCACCTTTATATAAGACATAAAACTAAGAGCAGTATCCATCCTCATTCACCAAGGCAATGGTTAACTCTATATCTTGACCTTTTTCAACAAGAAATCCCCCAGTAATAAGGATAAATCTATGGAGTGAGAATATTTTGCCAGATAGTTAGAGACACATATTACCTTTATGGAAAAAAGTGAAAATAAAAACATAAATGGCATTTCTCATTGAATACTGAAAAGTAAAGATAGTTTGTTATCTTATATTTTTTTGGGTTTTAGAGACATTCATAAATTATTCTCTTCTCTCTTAGTATCTGTTGCTAAATACTGAAAAATTTATGAAAATGAGAAGAAAAAAAATTACAGTGTCTTCTAATACAGTCCAGGGATGTCACTGAGTTGATGGATATGTTACAAGAACAGTGCCAGTTTGCTAGAACTTTACTTGCATAATAAAAATATATACCCTGTCTGCAGTAGCCATGCTTTGTGGGACAGGACACCCAGAGTTGATGACCTTTTGAAAATATAAGCTGTATTTTTAGTTAATTCATCAGTTTCAAATACCATGGAAGAATGAAATGGACAGAGTAATGACTTAAATTGTTTATTGTCTGTCATTTTAATATGTATTATTTAAGTATATTTCAATTTGTTTTCTGTAAAAAGTGTGTACTAAACATCCTCTTAAGAAACCTTCCAGATACAGTTCCTGTGCCTTTTGTTTATTTAGCATTTACTGATTTCAAAGATTTAAAGTTAGGCAGGATAAATATATGGGGTCTTGCTGTGTCTGTGGACACAGTAACATCCTTTTTCCCTCATAGAGAGGAACTTGCTCCTTGCTTTTTACTGTGCTCCTAAACTTTTTAAAAATAAAAATCTCATCTATGAACTCCAGAATGCACTGTCTCTTCAGCTCTCTATTCCATTCCCTCTGTACCTTCACTCTGACTCCAACAAGGAACAAAGCAATTAAATAGTTATATGTAGTAGCCTTGATTTTTTGTCATTTTTAGCTAATGCATAGGATGTCTGTAGAAAGGAGACATAAATTCCTTTTTCTGATTTAGGTATGTACTCACCTACTTTCAATATCAATTGTCATTACTTTTATTATTTGCATTTTGATTACACCTGACTGTCCCACCGAAGAGCAGATCATTGTGCTAGGGTGAGTACAAGCACACAGGAAGACCGTGAAATCAAACTTTGGCTGAAGTTACTGAGAATTAATTGTTTGTTTAATCAATCAGTACAGGACCAGGCAAATTCAGTATTGCACTTCTACAAAAATTTTCTGCATACTTGCTTGCTTCCTTTTGCCTCCCCTGGCTAAGGGTTTACCTATTTATGTTTTTCATCAATTCTTTCCGAAAATAAGTTTTGTGTTATACATTTACATCACTCCTCAATGTAAGTGCTCTATGACAAGTTTATTAGTCTTTTAGCAGATTTGAGGAACTTGAATGCATTCCAGTTTGAGGAACCCAAATTAATGATTTACAGTATTTAGCAGACAAGTTCTAATGCTAAATTCATAATTTGTTTCAATTCATATAGGAAACTTTTCTGACACTGGCTATGGTGCAGTATCTGGGAAATCAATACATTTGTATATAAAGATTTTATTGATTCAATATTCCCCTATTATCCTCTTATAAAAGCAACACGAGATGCTATTAATAAACGTTTTGGATTGTATTTATTTTTTGTGCAAAGTTTTTCCAAGCAAACTTATCCCAAGACAGCAATAACTATGATACAACATTGCATTATTTTTAACTTCTATGGAAGCTACTTTCAGTTATTAGATTTTAGATTAAGCATAGTACATCTTATATAATGCCTGCATATTGCTTTTTTCATTTATCATGCGTTCAAAGGGAAATCATGTACAGAAGAACTGAAGCCAGAACTGGAAGCTCTATGAACCATATGTGGTTTAGAAATAATTGTGGAAGTGTTTGGTTTCCAACCAAAGGGTCTGGACGATGCATTATTTCACATGAATGGAACTCAAGTCAATTCACAGACTCTGTGAGAGGTAAAAGTCTAATAGGATAATCAGCTCCAAGCATTCAAAACTCCTAAGATTATTTTAGAAGCATAAGAATCTGTGCAGTATAAAGCTGTTTTTTTCTCTTGTTTGTTTTCTAATTTTCAGTCCAGCCTTTTCTTCTCTGGGGGAGGAGGTAGAGTAATCAGACATGAAGGAATGATGTCAAGTCTGGGAAAAAGGGGAAATGGGGGAATGTGGTTTTAGCTTTGTCTTTGGTTCTCACTATCCAAATCTATTTTAACTGGCAATAAATTAAACTATATTTTTCACAGGTTAAGTCTCTTTTTCCCATGATGGTAGTTTATAAGCAATTATCCTGTCTTTATCACAACCCATGATCTTTCTGCTCTTATTTTCTCTCTCTGTCCTATTGAGGGAGTGAGAAAGCAGCTGTGTGGAAGCTGGCAGCTGGCAAGGTCAACTTAGCACAGCAATCTAACAATAGATTTTTTCATTCAAAATTTTAATTTGATTTTATTTTAAAATAATTAATATAGAAATAAACAGGTCTACCAGCACAGATTGCTAGTGAGGAGAGAAGAACAAAACAGGAAAGATGGTAGGAATGGTTGAGTTTCTCAGCCTACCAACAGTCTAGAAAAAATAGAGAGAGCTCAACTTAAAATGTAGATTTCTCGTTGATGATTTTCATTTCTTTAGTACTCATTACACCCATTTTCCCCCAGAAGAGCTATTTCTATAATGCTGCTTGCATGTAATAAAACATTAGAGTAGAATTATTTGTTCCACTTAATAGCCTTATTACACTTTGCTGTGAACAAACTCACAGTATCAGCAGAGTGCCTCAAAGGGAAGACAGCAAAAAATCCCTCACTGCTTTTTTTACAAGACACAATACTTAGTGAAACCAGTGGGCAGAGATCCCCAGACGCAGTTTGGGAAGAGCAGTCCCTTCCTTCACTAGGTAATGATCATCACCTTGCAGTCTTACAGCGGAAGGCAAAAGAAAAGAAGAGGGAGAGAGCAGAGCTGCTTGGGACACCCTGTTCTGGAGGCATGAATGATTGATTTCTGCTCATACCACTCTGTTATGCCATGGAAAGGCAAGCCTGGCTCAGTGGGAAAGAAGAGAAGATTTTCAATAAGGTTATGCTGTTCTGTTGTGCAGCTTAGAGCTGCCCAGCTCATTTAAGCAAGACCAAAGCACCCGGCGAAGATACCAGTATGGTTGTTTCCTAGGTGGATGTCACCAAAAGATTCCCACCACATCCAAGCCCCAGAGAAAACCTGCTGCCATTTGTAGAGATGCAGAGAGGGTAGGCTTGGCTGCCTTTCTATTAACAAAAGTTTCTTGCATCTTGTTACATGGTGAATTTTTATATTTTCAGATATGAAGAAATTCTGGAAAGATAGAGAAGTTCTAACAAGGAAATGAGTGAGTGATTTGAAGAAATTATGAGAGACATGAAGCAGGAATCCTATGAGGAAAAAAATTTAAATCGTTGCCTAGGTATATATACATACTGCAAGGAAGGTGACGTTGCTGTTCTTAATAATGCTATTATTGCTTAAGTTTGTGTTGGGCAGCATGCATGGAAGTACAATTACATTTTTTAATAAAAAGAAATTAATTGTTGACAATTTACTTCTTCCTGTCTGTAACAAATACATATATATATATGTAGCTTATATCTTCTCATAAATTCACACTGTTCTGCATGCAGCAGTCTAAATTCCTACAGGTAGCAGCAGCACAGAAATTCTTGATTCAGTAAAGTCCCCTGTAGTGCACGCTACCATCTGGGCCACACTGGGATATGAGTAGTTTTGCAGAATACTTAACAGTGGGAGATTACTTACTTGAATGGTAATTGCAGAATATAAGGCAAAGATGCTGGTTAGCCTAAATTACTGGCATAGAGATTTCAGTTTTTCACCAAAAAATGGTCCACTGAAAGAGGATCTGTGAATAGACAGTTGAATGTGGCTGAAGAAAATGGAAAAAGAACAAGTCTTCACAATATGCTATGCTGTCATAAAAATTATATTAGTAATGTGCCTGACATATTGATGTTTTACAGCTGAATGCCATTTTTAACTGGAGCTAGCTAAACAGATGCCCCGTGAAATCTATCTTTTCCTTTTGAAGCTTCCTGTGTGTTTTTGCTCTTTTTCTTTTTTTTTTTTTTTTTTTAAACCCTATAATTCATACTAGCAGTTCTGAAACACTTGAAATGCTTTACTTCTATACCTCCAGAGGTAAGCTTTTTAAATTGTTTTCTTTCGCATATTTAAAAAAAAAAGTCCCCAAATTAGGAAGGAATGGAGAATAAAATTTGATGATAGTCCATAACCTTTATAAATACCAGCACTGTCATCTAAAGAAACATTTATTTAAATTTTTTCTGCAGTAATTCACACCTTTATTTTAGAAGAGTTTAGAAAATTTTATTGTGCAAAAATCAGTTAGGGTTTCTGTTTACAAGAAAGCTTTTTTCTTTCATTCTACTACACCTATTCTAGACTATATCTCTTTTTTTAAAAGCTTCTTTTTAAACTATGTAAATATTACCTTAGTAAGAGCTAAGTTATCATTCCAGTTAATCCTTGTTCTGACTTTCCCATCAGAAATCTCACAAATGCAAAAGTACAGGCATAAAAAATAGAAGATAAGACAATATCTTAATTTGCCATATCTGATCAACACACGTAAGAATGGACTACATGACAAGTTTTTGGAGAAATAATTCAGTGCAAGTGCATCTTCACAAAACTAAAACATTTCCTCATGAGCATATTTAAAACCTTGCTTATGCATAAACTTGTGTGGGTCCAGTTAATACAGTATTGGCTATTTTTGCTACTTTCTTTGTATTCAAATGTTTTGTGTTTTGGTGGTTTTTTCTAATTAGCTAAAGTCTATTTCTAACAGCCTAAAACTGATCTGAAATTTTACTTCTCTATATGGAAATTACTATATTTTTGCATGGCATAATATTAAAATTATATAGCCTACCTGATCCTAGAAAAAATAAAAAGACAAGCCTGTAGCTATCTTTACATTAGTATAAACATTATCTGTATCTACTTTGACTCAAACAATTAAAAGTATGTACACTCAAGTTCAGCTATTACATAGACAGAAATTTGAACACATTCAGTCATTTAAATCACAGTAACAGCTGTTTCCACACTGTCCCTTAAAAACTGACAGTAAAAACTGTAAAAGTACTGAAAATCTTCAGTTCTTGCTCCAAAGAAATGCCGAGATATTAAAAAACATTTACACTTCTTTATCAGTAGTGCAGACCTGGCAACTTTACACAACTTAGGCTGTGCAAAAGGATAACCAGCAAAAAGAACGGAGTCCCAGAGACTCCTCTGCCAGCCCAGCCCAGCCTGAGAGTCTTCACCAGCCTCCTTCCAGGGCTTCCACATCCCTGGTTTCAGGACTGTATCCCAGCAGGGGTACCTGTGCTGCTGCAGGGCTTGGACTCCATCATAGCAGGCTGGAGCTGACCTGCCTCCACCCTCCCACCACTGCCCTGACGGGGAGAGATCTGGTTTCTGTGATGCCATTTCAAAACCCCCAGGAATGTGACTTTTGCAATCACCTTCATGTACAGAAATTTTCTCTGTGTGATTTTTGTTTTTTTCTTAGGTTTTTTTGTGTGGGTTTTTTTCTGTTTTGTTTTTGTTTTAGATTTCATGGGAGTGTGTATGTTAAATTATTCTGAATAAAAAGGTTAAATATGTGGGCTTTCATCTGCTTTCCCAAGACTGGCTTCTGTTTTGTGAGACCTGTTTGTGAATTTGCTTTTTTCCTTATGACCTTAAGGCATTGCTCTGAAAGAAGGAGAGCAAGAACTGAATGTGAGATTCTGTTTTGTTTTGTTGGGTTTTTTTCTTGTTAACCTAAAATAAAGATTATTACAGTTGTAGGTTCTTTTAAGCAGTCATGAATGATATATTTATGAGCAATACAAGTACATGACAGCCAAAAATTAAATTGATTTTACTGCAAAGCTACCGGTTTCACTGGTATACACTGATTACTCTCTGGTAGAAAAAAATACATAGCACATTCTTTAAAATACTATTTAAACAATTAATAACAGTTCTGTGTTGTAAAGTACATAATGCATTGAGTATCATGGAAAACATAGTATACTGTGTAATAACAGATAGAAGTACAGTTTTTAAATTTCATTTCACTCTGAAAAATATGGGGGACAAAAATACATTATTATTGTACATGTAAATATAATTGTTTTTTTTTTTTTCTTCTCAAAAAACAGATGGATAGAAAATTTTTCCTAAAATATGTTTGCACAAGACAGTTTCCTGTACTAAACATTAACAAAGAGATGTTAATAGAAAAAATAAACAGTATTAGGAATAACATCACCACATTCAGTTCTTCGGAAGAAAATGAGTCCAAAGCTCTACATACATAGTAGCAAAATATTTCCATGATAAACCCATCCTATTTCTGAAAGCAAATTGCAATGCTGGTAGCTGTTATCTAGCACAGGAAAGCATTATCCTTTTAAAATCTATTTGAGTATTAGGATTTTGGCTCTTTTTGTTGATTTCTTTGCTGCAGCTTTTTTCTTCCCCTCACTGTCTCTGCACAATTAGCCATAAGTGTTTCCCTGCTGTCAGTGTTCTTTTTGCTCCTTGGCTATTTTGCACTTGTTTTTTCTTTCATTTCTTCCTCTTCTTACATCTGTACTTTTCTTCAGCTATTTCCTACATTAGCTAACAAACATTTACATGGATTTTAATTAGTTAGCATTACTGGTAATGATATAAAGCTTGTTGATATCCTTTATTTCATTTTAGGGGTTATCCTTCCCATAAGAAGGCCACAGCACAATTAAGGAACAGCATTTGCCTTTTTACTAGTTTAACATTATTGTTCTTTCAAGCTAGGATAGGTGCTGAATAATAATGAAGTAACAGCCAGTCTAGTGAAAGGCATTGGAGGGTTATTAGTCTGAGCACCACACACTTCACTTAGTTTTTCAGGTGCCAGATGAATAAGGCTGCTCATGAATATTTGGGGTATCCCCAAGTATCAAATTTTTCAGCTCTGAACTATGTGTGGGGTTTTTTCCTAGCACAATTTATATGCAAAAGGTGTCTTGTGTAACTTTTGAGTGGAACTTAGACAGAAATTGAGCATAAATGGAGCATAAGTTATTCATGAATAGAAATTGTAAGATTGTTGACAAAAGTGGATCTATTCTTTTTACTGTTGTTGCCATCCATATGGATGTATTTCAGCCTAAATGCAATTATATAGCACTTTCTTAAAATATTTTCGTAAAAATGGGATATCTGAATTGTTTGGTGTTAGTGAAGACTTGGAACATAGAAATTCAGATTAAATTAGAAATTTATTTCTAAATCTGTCATTTATCATATTCAGAATGCAGAAAGAGGAAAAAAACCCAAACAAAACCAAACAAACAAAAAAGAAAGAACCCCAAAACTTGCTTTCCCAGTTCTCATTGCAACTTGTTTCTAAGATGATACTTAACTTTCTTCTTTTCATATATGTACCTGGAAATTCTTAATGGCTATGTAGCAACCATTCAGACACTTCATTAAATATGTGATCACAGCATTACATGTGAGCAGTTTATAATGTCTATTATTTTTCTGTGTTATAGAAAAAGCAGGTGTTAGCCTATGCGAACAAGAACACAAGAAGGTCCAAATCTGATATCAGATTTGATAATCCACAAAGCTTGGAAGGACTCTTCCAGGTTTTGTTCTTAGCCAATCTCAAACTACTGTTGTTATTACTGTCATTATCACCCATATTATAATTATTTATTATTGAGCTTCTTGAGGCATTATGAATATCTGTCCATCTATCTGTGGAGTTTAGTGCAGACCTCATCAACTTTTATCTAAAACCTTTACAGAACCAAGTGCACATGCAAAACAAGCCTATTGAATCACACATTGAACTAATATATTTCAATTCAATCACAAGTTAATATCCATCAAATCACTGCATACTGAAAAATTACTCTTTTTTGTTAGCATGTGACATTAGAAAGTTCTGCATCCTGAACTAAAGGTTATAAGTTATGCACAACAAAAATAGAACTGTGGCAAATATAAATTCAAATTGTGTTCAGAATACTTATACTGGTTATATTGCTGTCGGTTTTCAGTAAATGAGAGTTTCTAAAAAGGAAGCATGAAAAAATACAATCTAGAAACTGGTAGAAGTACTAGAATTGTAGATCCACCTGCATAGCTTTTTCATAACCTGGTCCTTCAGGTATAGCTACTGATATGTCTGAGCAAAAATGAGAAAGGTATAATTTTGTCTGAATCCATGGGATGATAGCAACACAAAAACATTTTCCCTTCATCTGAGACAAGCCCTTCCCTGCATTTGAAATAAACATGCATCAATTTTCAACATCCTGGGAAAAGGAAGGAAGTGTCTTTAATTTTCTTTTTCATTCATAACCCCCCCCATTTTGTAATCAATACAAACAGGGTAAAACCTAGTAGGAAAAGGGTTGAGAAGTACACGTGTGTATTTAGTGTATCTGTGTAACAACTTGATAGCAATTTTATCTTTAAGTAATACGAAGTAGGACGTAAGAAATGGCAGAGAGGGAGACAGCTTATTTTGTTTGATACTGTGTGGTACCCAGGGTGTGAAGAGGACTGACAGTAGCCCACCGTCTCAAAGGGAGGATCTCACAGCATCTTGCCTAGCTGCAATCTTCAGCCAGCTAAAGCCAGTGGTGTGCCCCAACTTTTTTCAAGAAAGAGTCTCATATAAGGTTTGGGTTGACGGACAAGAGCATGATTTGTACACACAGGTGTATAAATTCACTTGTTTGTACCAAAGTCAGAGGTTTGTGTTAGAATCTAGACTTAGAATAACTTCAAAAACAAAACTAATTTTCTCAAAGTCCTGGAATTTGCCCATCGTCAACCTTCTTCTACAGCTTCATACCATTCTCTTCTAAATGTCTTGTGAAATAACTATTTCTTCATAGGAAACATAGCATTTCAGATGGAATGGAACAGTCTGATACCAGAACAGAAAATTTTAATTGAGAGAAGAGGGTGAGGGGAATGAAAAAGTATTCATTTCTTAAAAGAAAACAAACAAAAAGGCAAACAAAAGGAATATGAATTGCCAAGATAAACTTGAACCTTCCTAAAAAAAGTCGTACTAATTGATATTATATAGTATTTTTTATCAAACCGAAAATACAAAAAATAGCGTTAATATTGAAAGACATTATGGGATGCTAAAGTTAACACACACAAGGTATTGCCAACAAGGAAAAGTATGTTACCTGCATAAGAGCAGGACAGATTAATGCTTCCGGGATGAATTAATTCTATTTATGAAGAAATAGTACACATTAATTTATCTCAAAGCAGCATTCAGTTAATTTTGCTGCAGTTTGAAGTGATTTCTTAAATTCCAGAATGGGTTGTAATAACTTTCCAAATAACTTCTTTTAACTGAGTTAAGTGTGGTGCTTGATCAGTAAAACAGCTTGGATGGCTTCAAAAAGTCTGTTTTCAAACAAAGGAAGAAGAAGGTTAAAATCCAAACCAAACCAAAATAAAACAACTTGATGTGATGAAATTATGATAAAAATTTGAAATCAGAAAAAAATCCTGATTGTGATAAACAAGTGTAATAATGTTAGTGACTCCAGAGGTACCATTTTTGGCCTTTGAAAATAAGAGAGATACAAGCCAGGCCCAGAACATGAAACTACCTTTGAAAACTGTAAGTTTTCCAACACTGACTAAATGGCAAGGGCAAGTTTCATGTCCAATCCAAACCGCAAACCAGCATCCTTCTATTTAACTTAATTATATGTCAAAAGTCAAACCTGCAGACAGAAAAATATGGGGTTCTGGTTCGTCTTTTTGTTCTAGTATCATTTATGCATGCTTTAGTATCCCTTACCATTTCTACAAGGACATATAATAAAGTTTACTACTAAGAGATGTTTCCAATAAACACAGATCCAGAGGAAGATGTGCTAGAACGGCGGCAGGGTTCCTACAGTCATACTTATGGGAATCTAAAGAAATGAATCCATTTTTAAAAGCATAATTTTCTTTTTAATTAAACTAACCTTTTTAAAGGGGGGTGGGAGGAAGGAGGAAATCTTCTTGATTATTTTATTAATTGTGAACATATGTAACCATTGATGATCTTTATCTAAATGTACAGAGAAAAATATCTTGAAATATGTTTGTGATGAGCAAGGGTAGCATTGTTTCATGCACTTTTCATGACTATCTCCCTGTTACAAACTTGAACAATTTAGAGGATTTGTGTAAGAACTGTCATGAAGTAGTCTATGATTCAGCAAATAATTCTATATAAATGTTTAAATTAGGAAGAAGAAAAACAATGCAGTAGGTGCATGAAAGTCAACAACAACATCCTTTAAATTATGAGAGATTCATACAGCACTTTGCTGTAAATCATATGGCAGTCTTTAGGAGATGAGAGAAGGAATCACATTAAAAAAGAAATAGAATGACTACATTCTTGAGTCAGAGGAAGTAGCCTATGAACTAATTAAAGAATGTACTTAATGTCAAAAAGCAGCGTAAAATAACAGCAACTAAGAGGCTATTTGAGGGAGTCTTTGGTTATCTACCATTGACATTTAAAGAGAAAGATGAGAGCAAAATATTTAGCAAAATACCAAATCTATAAAATCTTTTTACAAAAGACTTAGATTTCTCTTAAACTCAACTCCATGGCAGGCTGTGTGAGACTGATTATATGCACAGATCAGTGTACTTGTTGTCTTGCAATATAGGAACCTGAATTTGTCATGAATCCCGTTTCCTTGAATCAGAATACAGTGAATTTCAGCATGAGAGACAAAGGCCCTGGATTGACCCATCTAAGTTTAGGCATCTAACTGAAAGCTTGCTTAAGGACCCCTGTCATTTTAGTTTCTCTCTTATCACTGTGCAAAAATACTTCTGAGACTTAGTCCAGCCCATCTAAGATCTCAACATAAGTAGCCTACTTACTTTCACTGCAACAGAATTTGGGATCATGCTGCTCAACTTATTTGCACACTTATTTGCAATTAGTGCATGCTTTTAGGTGGGGTAAGTCTGCCCTGTCATTGAATTCCAAGCTGAAAATTAGGACCAGAATCACATAAGTGAGGCCAAGATTTAAATATTTACTATCTTGCAGTGTATATTAGCGTGGACTAGTAGTTAAGTCTTTTTAGAAAGGAATACCAACAGTAATGCTCAGATCAGAATTGGAATCTAGATATTTGTGGAGAGATTTAGACCTGTTTTTCTGGTTCTCATTTAACTTTATTAGCAGTATGTGTTGTTCGATTCAGAATGTGAAATGTATTCAGTATAATTCAGGAATAAACACTTTCCCAAAACGTTCAAAGTAAAAAGAAAATACTGTAGGCGGGATGAACTGGAAAGCCCAGTTTCTACATGAACCATGAGAAAATGCATGGTTACTTTTAAAATGAATAGGCTTTCATGCTGTCCTGTACCTGAAATTGGAAAAAATTTCTGCATGGACAGATTTTTCCATTACAGGTTTCCTTGTACCTTCTTCTAAAACATCCTTGGTCAGATAGATGTGCAACTTTACATCGTGCACTAGAACAACTACTACTATGATACAATGTTATTCTGTACATATGTGGATAAATATATCTCACAGGTTTTTCACTTTTGCAACCTGCATCACTGAAAAAAAAAAAAAATGGTGAGCTCTTTTCCGTAACATACATAAGCTCAATGTATTGTTATGAATGCAGATAAGTATATAGAAAATAATACACATATAAAAGATTTGCTGAGTCAGTGTCTTAAGGTATACCACTACTATTACTGTTGTTGCTACTCTTTTAATTATTAAAGACCTTTTAAAAAGAATTTTTAAGCTTCAGGACCATAAACACCTGAACCACTGTACTTATATGTCAGTAAATTTTAGGCAAAGTGCTTGACAGAATTTCAAAGCTCTAAGGCAGGGAATTGGGAAGTGAGGCAGTGAGACCAACTATTAAATCCTTTGAAATATACTGTCTTGGGAGACATCTTTGTGAGGATAAAGTGGAAGGAAATATTGAATAATAAGGATTTGTGCTGGCTGAATAGGGACAATTGGGCATGTATGCTACCATGATCTACTGTGACACTGAGTGAAGAGATTGTGAATCCCGTAGGCTGTTAAGAACCCTTCATTAAAGCCATTATCTTTGTAAAGATTTTGCATAGCATCCAGAAGTTAATTTCTTTTTCCTCAGCAAATATTTTTTAAATTAGCCACATAGCATATACTCTTGTGCATAGTTCACCTTCGGGCTTAGTTAATGCAATAAACGTCAAGTTTCTAGACCAAGCTGGTTTTGAGGTAAGCAGAGGAAGCAGAGGTATATAAGAGCCTGTGCAACTTTTCTTGCACAGAGTTTCTGTGTTTAAATACAAGTTTCTGGGCAGCAGGCAGGAATTAGAAGGGAGATTTCTGTGCTTTATTTATCATAGAAGATTAGACTGGATGAGCATAAACTCAAACTAAAATGCGGATCTGCTTGCTAGACCAGTGAATATTATCCTTCTAGTGAGAATTGAAGTTTCTATCTGAATTAGTTACCAGACCTTAAGGTAATGTGTTTAAATGTTATAACAGATTCTGTATTCAGAGTAAAAAAGACAAAAAAAAAAAAAAGAAAAAGAAAAAAAAAAGAAAAAAAAGATATAATGGACTAAAACGACCATAGTGACCGTTTTTCCATTGTACCAGCTTTTACTTAATGAAAACCTGGGAGTATGTGACACAATGAAAAAATCTAAAAGACTACTCACTGAAAAAAATACCTTAATTATATTGCTATTATACAACATCTAACCACTCAGACAGCACCTGGGATGCCACTTAAGTACATCCTGGTTTCGGGGGGAAGATCACCTAAGGTGAATGATGATGATGGAGTTACTGAGGAAATTATTTAGACTAGTTAGCTAGGAATGAGATATAGGAAGAAAAACCAACCAACAAACAAATAAACTAAATCCAAACCCTCATTGTGTAGTTAAAAATTGTAATAGTTGTTTTATTTCTAACCATGAAAATAATTACATTATGTATATACCCACTTACCTGTATGGCCAGTCTGATAGCCTGTGAACAGTAACATCACCTGCCTGTTTCTGATCTGTTTCTGGGTTGGTAGAACCTGAAGAAACTGTACACAGCTCCTGGGGTAAGGAAAATGTCTTGTTGACTCAGGAATGAACTTTCTGACCAATATATCAGTGTTGACAGTCTTTCAAGAATAACTCTGTGGACCTTTACCTAAACCATGGTTAGCTGAAAGTTATAGGTAGGAAAAATTTAGGATTTTTTACTTCAGTGATGATGGTGTTTTTCTAGAGGTAACAAGTAGCTCGCATTCTCACAGAAAAGGAATAATAAGGCATAAAAACGATCAATTTCCTGATCACACTATATCCTAAATAATCCTGTGCCTGTCTGCAGAGGTTGAGATAGATGCTAGCTGCTCTGCTGCCTCCCTGGAGGAGGCTGTCAGTGGAAGGCATGGGTGAGGGGGTGATGTTGGTCATGTCCCACACACAATGCTGAGAATGGATGAGCTGACATGGTGACTGAACCATTCCGTCCACTGGCACGAAGCAAATTGCCAGCTCCCAGATTCCAGGAAATTAAGAATATAGGAAAAATGTGCCTAAAAGAGTGCTTTTGAGAGGCAGTGTCTTTCCAGACCATATGCCCAACACCTAGGTCCAGAACTGAAATCTACCTTTAAATCAAATTGCTTCCTTATGAAGAATATTTGCACTTAAGACATTTTTAAGGTATGGATACCTAATTGTTTTACAGCTGGGGCAGGATTTGCCCTGACTGTATCCTGTATGGATACATTAGGCAAGCCTAGCAGGTGAGTTATCTCATCTTTGCTAAAGTTTCATATTATCACCAGCACAATATCAGTAAGTGTTCCTGGGGGATCAATCGACATTTCCACTTCTATCTGGGACACTGAGAGACTATGTAGATATCTTCTTATTATACTCCAAAAACTGAATCTAGAAGTTATTTTGGGGGATTTAGTTTTGTTTGGTTTTAATAGAATTAGTTGGTTAACATAAGGACAACCAAGTAATGCAAGAGAAGACATGACTGCAAAAACTAGGAAAAAAATTCCCCCTGAACTGACTTACTTTATGCCCCTATTTTAAATGTTAAGTCATTCTTCAGTATAGTTTTTGGATACAAAGCTAATCTTTGCTTTGTGTTTCAAGCTGTAGGTACTCAGAACCTGATCATTATGATTGTTATTGTTGTTATTATTATTAAATTTGGCAATTAATCTGCAAAACCATTTTGGTTTTGCAGTTTCAAAAGAACTTGTAGGCAATGTCGCTCTCCTACAAACTCAGTGAGAACTTACAGCTTTTGTGCTTTGCCTAGTGAAATCTCTAACAGTAAAAATATACTGTACTCCTACTAGTTTCATTCACAAGATCAGCAATCAGGTACAGTCTCCAGGGAAAGAAGATCAACTACTTAACTAGTCAAATACTGCCATCAGCACAAAATGTAATTGTAGAAAAGATGTTATGGGGCTACCGTCTTTAAGTGTTGCTCTTAAAGAGTGACAATTTTGTTCTGTTTTGCAGCTTATTTTATACAGTGTACATTTACAGTGAAACTTCCTTCTTTACCATCTTCACCTAATCCTACTCTCTGTCAAATGCTGTCACAAAACTTAACCTTTTGTTATGAGTAAGAGTGAATCGCTTCTTCAAAACCGAATTTCAGTTCTCAGATTCACAGCCTGGCTGAGGAGATAGAGCTGTCATGCCTCCATAACACGTTCAGCCTCATAGAAACTGAAATAAATAGCCTTGTAACTGTTACTCCATTTTCATGTTAGGTTTGACAACTCAGTTGTATATGAGAAAGTCTACAGGACATTTTCACATTCACTCCAAACTGTCCCAGCAAATCAATAACAGGGATTCTGGACCACCTGCCATAAAACACCTGAAGTAGTCCAAAGCTTACTCTACTAGTCGTTAACTTAACCGCCTGCTGATCAGAGAGGACCCAGATAGTATAAAACACTAAATCCATTCACTTAGATTGTCAATATTTGGCCTTTTCTTTGTATCTTAATAGGACTAATTACCTATTTGTAGTAAATTTTAGATTTATTTGTAGATTTATTTGTATTGGTTAGTAAATGAAGTTGTTTTCCCCTTAACAAGAGAGTCAGTGGAACCACAGCTGGCATTGCCATTACTTCATTTTCTAATTCCAAAACCAACTGATGAAACCTTAATGAAGTAGAGGTTTTTAAGCTGTAATTAATCTCTGTCTAAATTCTTTAATAGGATTATTAGTCTAAAAACCCCCCAAACCAAGAAAACAACTGAAGCCCCCAAGCCAACCAACAAAGCAATCCTGTCCCTCAAGTAAACAATCAGTTGTTAATCTAGGGGCTTTCTTCCTCTGTGATAGAAACATCCCTACACTTCTGTAAACAAAATTTGAATGGCCTAGAGGAATTAACCCCTTACCAGAATAAATAAGCATATCCAAAGTGAGTAGATATGACTTTGGAGGAAAATCTGTGTTTGCTTATATTTTGTGTAGCCATAGTAATGGGAATGCCAATTAACAATCATGCCACAAAAGTGGTATTTCCATCATGTATTTCTCCAGCAATATATGCAGTGACAATTAAAAATTTCAAGCTGTAAAAGCTTGAGCTGTTTTGCAGAATTTGATGACAGTCTGTTGTTGGGCTGGGCAAGCCAGAGAGAGAGAGAGAGAGGAAACTGCTATGCATTGCAAGTTTGCAAGAGAGCGCATTCCTTTTTTGCATTTCCTATGCTGTGATGAATAGTTCTAAATAATTTGCATAATATATATTCTGTTGCTTTTGGTGCTGTTGAAAATACACAGTAGACACTAGTTTTAAACTTGCTTGTAATGAACTCGCTACAGGGTTGAATTTATTTTATTTATTTACCATTTCAATGAAAAAAATGGCATAAAAACCTGATTCCCTCCAGATATTGTATTTAAAAAACATCACTTGTAGAAATAAACTTTTCTCTTGAACAAGAGTTAAAAGTTAAAGCAAGATTGTGCATGTAAAATCTGTAAATATAAAAGCACAAGGAAGCTGCTATCCTTCAAAAAACTATTTTAAAAATCCACAAAAATGAATTATTTTTTTAAAATGCACACATCCATTAACAAAAGTTTTGTAATGGAGGTTTCTATTGAGGATCTTATTCATTTGCCTGCCTCTGTTTCTGAAAGGTGTACATTTGTCTGTGTGAACTTTAAAAATTAATACAGCCATACATAAGGAAAAATCAATGCTACATGTCAGCATGCATATATTAAGCCTGAGCTTACTGTAAAATGAAAGATATCCTGTACAGGCTTGTGCACTGTTTGAAATCTGAAGTTTTTCAAATATTTTGTAATCCAGACTGTTTGAAATATTTATGCCATTATTTAAATATCTTTTAGTTGTGGTTTATTTTGGTAGGGGTTTGGGGGTTTGTCTTTCTTTTTTCGGTTATCCAGTAAGTGAGACATTCTATTTAAAATCTGGGCTGTATTGATTTGTATTTCTAAGTATGTGACTACATGTGGAAAACTCACCATGTTTTGTAGTAAAAATTGAATAGGCATTGTGTTCTATATAAAGTTAACAAGCTGCATTATTTTTTTGTTTGATCCACATAATATTAAAATTGGTTTTTGAATGTCAGTAACTGCATATGGCCATTTGTACAAGGCTAGACTTTGGCTACAAATATGAATTTAGTATAAATACATTTTCTTATGAAGGATGGTCTGTGAGAAGGTTACAGCCTTTTTATGTTGAAATACTATCTTTCTTCCTAGTAAGATTTGTTTTAATGTATCCTGAAATCTGTAAGATTAAATGTTGTCAATTACCTTCCACATTTTTTTATCTTCCTGCCTTTTTCTTCCTTCCCTCCACTTTCCTGAAAGAGATTAAATTTCAACTCATGATGTTTCAACTGTTGTCTGAGATCCTTTGGGATCTTCCACCTGAAAAAAAAGACAAGCAAACAAACAAAACCCAAACCTCAAAACCTCAAGCAAACAGATAAAAAGACACCTTTTACCATTCTTCCCTACATTTCATTACTGAATCTCGTGAAGAGTCATGTGCTAGCCCAGACTCAAAAGGCCGCATAATTAAACAAAATCACAAATAAATTCAGCAATTTTAACACTCATGCAATCGGGTGTCTGATCAGTTTGCCATCTGGTGGTGAACGATGCACCGTTGGTATGGGCTCTGCGGGTGTTCCAGCACAGCTGGATAACCAACAGCAGCAGAAGCCAGGTCCTACCTAAAAGGCAGCATTGCAATGACACACCACCAGAATCTAGACAAAGACACCTCCGATGCCACAAACATTTGAGTTTTGGCAGTTTGCAACGTTCTTCTTCCACCCTGACAGACACTTGCGTTTTGTCTTGTAATAGGATGAGTGTGTCAGTGCTGTGGCACTTTGCATCTAGTGCGCAGCGTGTGACGGCACCGGGTTGGTTTGCCGATGTGATAAATGCTACAGAGTCCAATGACTGTTGATCAATGAAATGATGAATGCTTACATGGTAAGGAATAAAAAGAATTCTTTTAAAATTACTCTTTCAGATTACCAAGTCAAAAATCTTTTACTTCAAATCCTCAAACATACCAATCTAATTTTTGCGTATCACTGACATATAAAATATGAGCTAGCTGGTGGGTATTTATTTGTTTAGAAACAGTACGGGACTATTTACAAAAATTCCTGGTTTGCAAGTGTGTTCTTGGATGGCTTTGGAGTTCTATTAGCTTGTAGACTAAGGGAATGGGAGGAAAAATGGAAACACCAGGGATTCATCCTTAAAGTCTGCAACACTGAGAAATCTGGAGAAATCAGGAAGCTACACCAACCCCAACGTTTCAAAAAGGCAAGACTGCTGCAGGAGTGTGGCTATCCACTGGAGTTAATCCGCGGAACAAGCCAGCATTGCCATTGGAGTTTATGGCTCATCAGCTCAGCAGGGTGGGATGTGCTAGAGAGGAATCAGCTGCTGCTGCTGCAGTGTGCCTAAGCTCTGTATTTCTTGAGCAGAAGGTCTTTCTTGAGAGACATGAAAAAACACCAATATGTCACAAAGTGTAGAATGCTGCCACTGCTATAATGATATACAGGCAAAATAATGAAAAAACTGAGAAAGCAAGAACAAACCTAAACTTTTCTGAAGTTTCAGAAAGGTTTATTTTCACTCAGAATCAGAACTGTTTCTTACAATACCTCCAAATATGACAGTGCTTTTGGGAGCTAACCTATTCCTCGCCTCTTGTAAAGGTCCTCTCTTTGTGTTTAATAAACTGAAACGTGGCCTTCCCTTCACTGGTTTTTAATAAATTCCTCATCTTTACGTGAAGATGTTCTGTGTCTGGCCTGCTGACCTACCTCTCACCTTCTGACATAGCAAGTGGATTTAGCAATATAACTGAAGAATATTTTAAGTCTGAAATAATGCTCAGGCTACTGTCTGATCCAAACCCCACAGGATACCATGCAATTCTTAGTTCCTCTTGGCTGAGCAAAACTTTCCATCTTTCACTGTGACCAGCTCGTTTAACACATTAGGAGTTATCTTCTTGCCTTGTAAAGTTCGGGGAAAAAAAAAAAAAAGAAAAAAAAAGAAACAATTGAGGCATTCCTACAGCTCAAGTGTGCCTTACCTGTGTACTGGAGAGGCCACTGCATTATTCATCTTGATCAGAAAAAGAGATGGTTCCAGGAGAAGACACTGAGAAGACCTTTAACTTCTCTGTCTAACAGTAAAAAAAACGAAGAGAGCCACAGGTATGATCTTACAGCTATACCCATAGCTCAGCAGCAGTGAATGTTATCTCTGGCTTTGCCCTGGATTTCCCCTGGGATCTTTTGCAGTCATTTTCATTCAGATTGTTTAGTTCACCCGTGATTAAAGGAACATTTGAGAATCTGTTCTGTGGTCTTCCAGGGTCTCAGTTTCCTAATGTAAAATGTGAACGCCAAAGCCTCTCTACTCTCTCCCACATTATCGTTTTCATCACTATTAAAGGAAGATGTTCCATTAACTGAGATGATGTAATTATAATTTAGATCAGCTCATGAGATCCATGTAAATCTGTGTGTCGTGAGTTTGTGTGGAGAATGACTAAGTCTACTGAGGGTGGTGTAAACAAAAGCCTAATGTATTTGAATCAGCTGGTTCCTGGACAGGGGTCCAAAATATTTTGTCCTTGTCTTATCCTTCAATCTTTTAAAGTGCACAAACTGTTAATTGTAATGTAAAATCTACCTCAGCTTGTTAGGCTTTGCATAATCCTAAGCATCTTGGGTTGATTACACCAACCTGAACAGTTTTGATTTTCCTTTTGGTTTTTGTTTTTGGCTGAGTTTTGGGTTTTTTTTCTTTTTCTTCCTTTAACCTGCTGTACAGTGCCTGGCTGGAATGGAGTTAATTTTATTTGTAGCAGCATGTATGGTGACATGTTTTGGACTGGTGACCAAATCTATGTTGATAACATATCAGTTTCAGCTGTTGCTGAACAACATTTGCACAGTGCCAAGACTTTGTTTCCCCTTATGCCCCCCTTCAGGTAGTGGGCTGGGAGTGGACAAGAGGTTGGGAGGGAACACTGATGGGACAGCTGACCCGAACTGACCAAGGCGATATTCTATAGCATATAAAATCATTCTCAGCAATAAAATGGAGGAGTCTTTTGAAGGCAACCATTGCTTGGAGACCACCTGGGCATTGGTCTGCTGGTAAGAGGTGGTGAGTGATTGTCTTTGCATCACCTGTTGTTTCAATTGTGGAGGTTTTTTCTCTTCACTTAGTAAACACACTTTGTCATGACCCATGAGATTTTCATGCTTTTGTCCTTCCAGTTCTTTCCCCCATTCCACTGTGGGGAGAGTGATCAAGCAGCTGGTGCGTGCTTAGCTGCTGGCCAGGGTCAAACCATCACACTCAATGTTTGTTCAGTAACATTCAACTGCTGGCCTCAAAGATCAGCTTCTGATTCTCACAAGGATTTTTGGTTTCAGGACTCAGGGAATTATCTTTATGGATAGGATCATTTTTAACTGTTTCTTTTTTTTAATAGTGTGAGATAAATATTTTACAGGGTCTCACATCAGGTATAAATCGCTGTAGCACTGATTCCAAACTGGTGAACTACTTCTGCCTGTGACTACTTTTTTAATTACTGTTGGAACATGAACATTGATTTTACACTATTGCTGCCAATGTCTTCCAGAAAATTTTTAAAATAAGTAAATCATTAAATCGGTGCAGGAAAATGGGTCCTTCTAAGTCTTTTAACAATATCTACAGCTGATTTTCTTAGAATACACATTTGAAGAAATTGTTTGAATTATTGTTAGGAATGAGTAAATATTACAAAGTATTTAGAACTATGTTCTTATTAGCGTTCAGATCTGATGCTTGGAAGTACATTCTTATTAGCATTTAGACCTGATCAATTTGTTAATAAGTTTGTAGGGAACTGAAAAGAATGGTCCAAAAGATAATGTTCCATATATGTCTTTTAAGTGACTTATTTGTGGGTTTTTTTGCCATATCCAAGATGCCTGAGAAGTAAAATCAACACAAGGAACCTACATTATAAGTGGAAAAGTTGTATATAGGTCCCATTGCTGACAGTATGCATTTATTTGAAAACCTGAACTGAGCTTTTAATATGGAACACAGATAAAACACAGTCTGTTTTTACTGATGGTGCTTTTCCTATTGTCCAAAATAGTCTCCAAATTGTCTCCTCTTCAGTACCATGAACTTCATCTTGGGAAGGGTGATCGCTACATTTATTCACATATCATTCTGAAACAAATCAGCTTCCATCAAAAAAGGAGTTGAGATATAAACTACTCCAAACAAAATTCTTAAGTTTTACTTTGAGTTCCTTAGGATTTCTGTCTGTACATTCCTTTCAGTTTCATTTCTATACACCTGCATCTATACTGTTCCTGCTAGTTTAGACTGTTAAAGCTTACTCAGTCACACCTGTACAGGCTGTTTCTTTAATGAAATATGGCACCTTGAAAAACTTAAGGTCAGAAGAGAGTTATGAAAGTAGAATTAAAAGGATTTCACACACTGTTTGCAAGTTGGATTCATCTACCAGACTTTTCCTCTCTCTACAGACTTTTGCCTTTTAATCCTTCATAAAGATTATTTGATCGGAATTATATTTAAAAGTGTAAGCATTTGTTCTAACAACAAGCTTGCAACCATCATTGGAAAATGTATTAAAGCTGCTGTCAAGCTGGTTAACTGATGTGAAAAATCCTTCTTCGATTCAATAAGGGGTGAGTTTCATCACAGTTTAGTTTTATGATGAAGGCTGAAGAAAGCATATAAAAAAATAACAGGAGTCTTAGGAGAAAATAACTGGCTTGAAAAGATTTTAAGAAAAATAAACTTTAAGTTGCCAGTAATACAAAAAATATTTTGAAGCTTAAAGCTGGTAGGTTAATGATGCTCAGCTACTTATAAAAGCAGTGCATTTTAAAATATCAACATCAAGAGTATTCACATTATAATGTTTAAATAAAATTAAAAATTATCAATGCTGTGATGAAACCACAGATAGAATTGAAGGAGACAAAAAGATCTAATAAGCAAAAAAAATAGAATTAGACTGGAAAGTGATCTGGGTTTACTTTTCTGTTGTTTTGTTGTTTGTGTATTTTTAAGTCAAAATGTGACAATTTGTAGGGAAGATAGTCTAGATATGCAGTTGGGTAAAAAGTTGCTGTGCCAGACTGTCATGTAAAAAAATCAATGATCCATCTAGCGCAAAATACCACCTCCAACATTGATAAGTACTGCAAACTGCAGAGATAGGATGCAATACAGCAAAGAAAAATCAAGAAGAACATTCTTGTTCATATCGTCCATTTGATGATTTCTGCCCTGACATGCAGATTTTCACTTTTTAATTTTTAGTGAAATTTTAATTTTAAAGTGATTCTTTTTAATTTTTTCTATGTATGTAGCGGAGCTGGGAAATGTTTGAAAGGGAACAATGGATAGGTACACCACTGGCTGATACTGGCTAATATATTAGAAACTTGGGCACAGTAATATATAGCTGAAGTCACATTTCTAAGTCACTCATGATATCACAGAGAAAGACTAATAAGTGATGGACCTATAGTCCCAACTTTATACACAGCCTTTAAAATTTAAGAAGTATTAAGGACTTTATAATTTTTTTTAGTTGTGACAGGTTAAAATCACATACAGACCTTCTTTTTCAGGTGCTTAACATTTTCAAAGATAAGAACTTCAGAACCAGTTTTAGCAAAAATAATAATTCTCTTTGGAAAAAATTATAGGGGAATAAATTAGTCTGTTGACTGAAAAGACAAAAACATCAGAAAACTTTAATTAAAGGTACAGAATGCCAAACCATATTTTATGATTTACCTGACAGCAGATAAACATGCAAAATATCACAGGAATTTGAAAATAAATACTGCAATTAACACACACTTTAAATATAAGCATTAAACCCTGATATACTGCTTATTTTATGCCTCTGATCCTCCTCCTTTTTTATAAAGTTCAAGCAATAAGATGATTCTTTGGTATTAATATACTTATGACAGGCCTCTAAAGACACAAATAAAAGCATTGACCAGTGTAAGATTTTAAAATCAAACCTTTACATCCCAAATTGTTTCTTGTCCAGGGTAAAGTTCTGCATGGAGACCAGGGGAATAAGAACAGAGAAAGGATCTTAGGATTCACTCCATTAAGTCTAAGGAAAATAAGAATATGTATCCCTGTAACAAAAGAAAAGACATAATACACTTAGCAGACTGGAGAAACTGGAAGCCTTTAAAAAATTACTCTCTTAATGATGCCAAGATCACTTTGCACATGTTGTTTGCCATATTATGGACTGTCTTCATTGGAAATTTCCTCGGTGTTGCACTGATGAGCTGGTACACAGCGAGGTCAGGTCCAGATTGTCCTCTTTCTCTTCACTCCATTTGGGACTTACTCAACCCCAGAAAGTACTAGCTAAATGTGCCATTAACCTGCGAGTAATGGCTGTTGACAAAAATCTGGTTTGTACGAGGGAAAGGGGTAAAGAATGCTTTTTGTTGCAAGTTCATCTTCGATAATATCAGGTTTTATTTAAGACCCTTAAGAATCTAGGCTTCTGGGTCTGTTTTCTACTTTGCTACTAAATCATGTAGCTATCATTGTAACGCTTCTGAAAACAGCTCCTGATATATTTGAAATAGAAATTTTATGATATGGAGATAAAATGCCAAACAATAGATCATAAAAGCATTGACCTGAAAATAAGAACAATAAGAACCAAAATTTTTAAAAGACAAATTATTCCTTTTTTACCCAGCACAGTAATCTGAAATTTCACATGGAGAACAACATTACAATATTCTGCCTTTGAACTGTATTTCAAACTGAAGTTTTGGGTTTTTTAAACTGACATTTCCAAGATAGCTGCTTGTGGTAATCATTTTACAAATTATGTCATGTCCCTACAACACTAACATAATATGAATGAAAAATACGGTAAAGCTGATCTTTATCCAGCCTTTATGCAAATTCGCAATCATAATAGGAATTTTAATGTTTAAAAATTAAAGATCTTCTTTAAAAATTAAAACATTTAAAGTCTTTCTTCTGATTCTTTTTAAAAAGCACTAAAAAGCAGAAAGAAAACTACTTAGCAGTCTCTTCATATTTAATTCTAAAGATGTTGGTATCACAAATGATATCACTTTCAGCAAGGTGATTCTGACCAGCAATTGCCTGAGAAACGTCCTTTGTAATTTCTGTTTTATTTCAAATTTGCAGTTTCTTCACTGTAAACAGTATTTCTCTTATGGAAATAACTTATGGAAAATTGAATTAGAAAGGGTGACAAAGATGCTTCTGAATCCGGTGTGAAATGAGATCAATTACAAATGTGGAAAAACTTCAGGCTAGTACTCAAGGGTAAATCATGATTCTGGGATGGAGTTCATATTTTGCAAATATTAAAAACCAGTATTATAGGTAAATAACATAAATACAACAGTAAGCTGAGACCATAATTATCAGCAAGGCATTTGTGGGTTTTGCTGGATTTGAACTGTTATCAGAACACAGTCTTTCCAGTTAATATTTGTTATGTAGGTAAAATAAGATGGGGTTAAGTATTATCTTGAAAAAAAAACAGTACTCAGAAAGTTTAAATTTCCAGTAGTCTCCTCTGAGTCAGATCTAGTAGCATTTTCAAGGGTAAATTTCCTGAAAAGACATCTTTAATGCCATTTGAGATTGCCTAGATTATCTCAAGTAGCCTCCTACTGACAGTCCAGAAGGGAATGCGGGTCATACATAGGTTTTATGTCATACCTGACAACTTCTAGATATCTTGGATACCCCAGGGCTTCTCAGGTGTCACTAAGTGGTTTCGCACCTGGGGAACTAAGATGACCCTTATTGCTTTTCTATCTGTAATCAGGTTTAAAAGAGGAAGCAAAACGTGTTTGAGCAATAAGTAGCTGTAGCAGTCTAGGAGGCTTTTACCACCATTTTTTTCCATTTAGTTCAGACTTTATTCACTATTGTTATGTTCAAAATCTTGTTAGAAAGGAAACATACCTTATGTATAAAGCAAATAATTTATTCTTAGTGTAGTGGCTATTTTAACAATCTAATCTAGGAAAGCAAACTTATTACAGAAAATTAAATAATACTTCTCTACAGAAAAAAAAAAACCCAGTACTAGCAATAATACAATTAAAACTGTTACAGACACATTTAGGTTTCTTGCTT
>JAVJGJ010000014.1:35485643-35555573 GCA_035590215.1 Microhierax caerulescens
GAAACCAGGTAAATGGTAGAAATACTTTAAGTTTTCACACCCCTAGTAGAACTATTAGGGAATAAGAAACAATGACCCATACAAGAAGCCAGAATTCAACAGGGATATAAAGTAGATTGATCATAGTAAAAGAAACTTACCAGAAGAAAATAATACAGTATTCAGCTTTTTCAGGTCTCAAGGTAGCTGCCTAGGCAGTTGAAAATGCAACCGCAGCTACTTTCTATTGTTATCTTTTCTTTAAATACATATTTGAATAAACTTTGTGACAGAAATTTTTTCTCATGGACAATAAGAGTTGCAACAAACTTCTTTCCAAGTATCTGCTAGTGGCTAGAATAATGCCTTACGAAATGAAATCCATTTCATATGATGAATTTTGGAGTTATCCAAGTCTCTACATGGGGAATAGAGACATAGGAAAATATTCTTCTAATTCAGATGCCTCTGTCAGGTGCATAAAATTAGGAGAAATGGACTGGGGATATAATGACACTACCTTTTTCCAACTGAGGCTGAAGAGATAGAGCTTAACATTAGGGACTTCTTTTCATTTTCTCCTCGATGTGTAGCAATAATAAATAATAAATAATAAATAACCATTGCCATGACATAAAATCTGATCTTTTCTTCAAGTACATATAGATTCTTTAATTACCTGGTTCTTTGCTCTGTGCTTAGTTCAACATGGAAGAAATAGCAACATATGAAAAAATATTTTAAATTCATAACAATATTCTCTTCCCTACTAGATTTTAACACTACATTCCCTACTAATAGAGTAAAAAATAGTTCTGACAAGATTTTCATGTAAGTCTTGACCAGTAATTCTTTCTATGATTCTAGGCCTTTAAAGGTACCTAACCAGAAAAAACACTAGCTGTGGGCTTGTAGGTGATTATTAGATGGTCTGAATCTTAATCTGTGAAATCTAACCTTAGATTTTATATCCAGAAAATTGAATGAGCAGCACTAATTTTCAGAAAAGCTGAATTTGAAGCAGTCCCTAATGAATTTGGTGGATGTTTTATAATATCGAAGCACCACTAAACCCGATCAAACATGACATTAATATTTAACACCACAGGGAATTACTGCCCCTGCACACACACACACACACACAAACCCAAAAATCCAACAATCAAAACAAGCCAACCAACCAAACAAAAAGATTCTGTGGTGTTGAATTGTGTTAGGTAATAAATAGTCTGGAGCTATTTTGCACTAGATGCACTAATATCTCACAAATTTCTATCCATCATTGCTCATACATGTCCATATCTCTTTAAGTGCATTAAATAAGTCATCAATAGTAATTGTAAGAATTTATTGAGATCCAGGTGTGTAATCATTTTGGTTTATAAGATTTTGTGAAATCTTGAGATATAAGTACTCAGCCTGTCAGTGTACTGACACTTTAGAAAAGGTTTAATGAATGTGCCACGTATTGAACCCTGGTCTTTTATTTAACAACATATACATAGCCAAAGACACCTAAGACAAAATTGCTGATAACAGAGACGTTAATGAAGGTATAAAGGAAATTTTTACTCCCTTACTTTGATGATTAACATAAAATAAAATCTTAGATTTTATCAAATGTGAATAATTCTGCATTACATTACTCAGTTACCAAGTTTATAATGGACAATTGTACTTAAAGAAAAAATGCTGCTGCTTAACAAAAGCCTAGAAAAAGCTTTCACATGTAATTACCTTGCTATATACTTACTTTATATGGGAAAGAAGGACACTTCCCCTCTTTTTAATGACTTTTTTCTATAACAAATGTTTGTCAAGATAAAAGAACAGTAAAACTTTTGCCACCTTCCCATTCAGTGTTTAATACCTATAGAATCAGGTTTTGCTTCTTCTCTCAAAGTCAGAATGAAGGTCCTACCTCTCCCTTTCACCGGATTTGAAATTTTCACTGGTCCTCTAAATGCCTTGTCAGCTAATCTTTGGGATGTTGGACTGTTGTGGATCTAAATTAATAATCGATTTCAAGAATGAATTACTTACGAGTTGAAGAGTGTAGTCCAAAAAAATTTAGTGGTTTGTTGCACTACCATATCAAAGGCCTGATACTGTAGTGTACAATGAGGAACTTGTTTTTCATTCCTCATTTTTCTGCAATGATGTGACTTACTGTCTATTTTCTGCTATTCAGTTTGTTGGCATTCTGTGGTCCACTTTTCAAACCCTTAGGGTGAAATATTTAACAGACATCTATAAACTCCTTTGTAAATTTATACATCATGAGAGATTAAAATAAAGCAGCCTGCATCTTCTCTTGGGTAAGGGCAGGTGAAGTTGACATTACAGTGGGTGCCTGCTATTACACCATTGGGCCAGGAAGAACAAGTGGATCAGGCCTTCTGCAGACAGACAGGGGCAGCCTCACATTTGCAGGCCCTGGTCCTCATTGGGAACTTCAACCGCTCCAATATCTGCTGGAATGAAAGCACAGCAGGACAGAAGCAATCCAGGAGGTTGCCGGAGTGCCTTGATAGTACTGTCCTCCCCTTCAGAGGCCTGCTTGGAAAAGTCCCATGAGATACAGCTCTGGAGAATGGCCCAAGAAAGCTGGTTAATATTCAAGGATCACTCACTCCTTGCTTAAGAGCGGTCCATCCCAATAAATAAGAAGTCAGAAAAAAATGCCAGAAGGCCTGACAAGTTGCTCCTGGCCAAACTCAAAACACAAAAAGGGAGCATATGGAGGGTGGAAGCAAGGATGAGTAACTTGGGAGGAATACTAAAACATTGCTCAAGAATCCAAGGATGAAATTAGGAAAGCTAAAGCCCAAATGTAATTCACTGTGGCCAAACTCAACCATCCTGTGATTCTGTGAATCTCAGCCATAAACCTAGAACATATCATATATATATATTGTTTTTTCATTGTATTAAAGAATGAATTATTTTCTATGAACCTACGTTTCAAATGGTTATAGCCTTATAACTTCACCTGCTTTTAGAAAGTAATTTTATTTTAGAGACTTGGTGTCAAATCTCTTTAATTCACATAGCAGAGCAGAAGATCACTGATAGACAGTGGCACTCCAAGTATATTGACACCATGTTGAAGTAACCTCCTAGATATATGCATAAATACTTTTTTTTGGTCTCTACAATTCCAAGATGCATATTTTATGACTTGCAGCCACTAATATTAATATGAATTACACGAATAATTTGCATATCTTATTGCTTAGGAGAGTCCAATCCTAGCGGTGTGAGACAGCAGAGTACTGTAATGGTATCAGGCAAAACAAACATGATGTACTTCTGTTAGTGTTGCCTGTAGTCTAAGGGTAGTACAAATATGAACTATACAATACATTAGGTAATCCTTGATGAAGACTCTTTAACAAGGCATGGCACTGAGTGATCTGTGTTATAAAGTTTGCAGAACTAACCCAAACTTCCAGGATTCTCATAAGTTATGAAATGAGAGATTCCTAAATCAACCGAAGGTTTGAGGTACCAGAAGGAGTGCAAAGAATAAATGTGACCAGTGTAACTTTTTTGATCAGTTGCCTCTTTGGTCAAGAATATTGCAATTAATTTTAAAGTGGGGAAGGGTAAGAAGGAAGATGGAGGAAAAAGCTCTTTACTTTTTTATATATTTATCTTTATATGTTGCTTTTATTTTTTATATGTTGCTTTATATGAGAATGTTCTTAGTCAACATCAGATTTAAGAATACCTTTTCATTAGCGATGATGAAATGTGTCAAGCACTTAATGTCTGTCTTTGAACTTTACAATTGAAAGAGGCATACCTTTTCTTGCATTTGACACTGAAAACCTCTTATTCCCATTTAAGAAAGGATCAGTTATATCTTTCATAGCTTACAATGGTATGCTGCACAGTTTTACTGACTATTAAATCTTCCACATCAGCTTACTGAGTCATAAAACATTTGACAGGAGGTAGCTCTCAAATTTTGCTTCTCCTTATTTTTCTCTTTCTATCCCTCTTACAACAAGGCATTTATGAAGCCTATTCATGGCTTTTTCTCCATGTGATATTAATAGTTTATGTCTTATTTCTAAAAATAATCTGTATGGATTTATTTATTTTTTCTTTTTCACTTGTAATGCAAGAAAACTAACACTGAAAAATCTATAAGAATACAAGAAATCCAAAGTGATGAAAAACGTTAACATTTCATAACCATTGTTATCCGTGGCATAGAAAAAGATAGATCAGAATCGATTATTCCTCTCTGTCCAAAAATGTTTGGGGTATTGACAAACACTTAGAAGCACCCTCAAGTTTTTATTTTAAATGAGATTATGTGCGATTTTTTCTTTTTTACAGATAACCCATTCTTAACTTTAAAAACTCTTGGAATAGGGTGTTGTTTTGTTTTGTTTGGTTTGTTTTTACTGCCAATCAATATACTTTTTTTTTTTTCTTGAAATACTGGGAAGCCAAATAAGAAAACAGATTTTTTTTTAATGTAACTATTGTTTGCTTCTGCAAGATTTCTGAATGCATTTAGAGGAAGACTAATGTAACTAGTGGATTCAGCTGCAAAACCATCTAGGTTTGCCTGACTGAAAACTGATTCCACTAAGCCTTCTTACTCTTTTTTATGAGTGCACCTGGAAGTAGCAAAACATATTATAATTTTTTATTTTGGGGAGGTTAGGTTTAAAAAAGACATTAATTAGAATAAATTCCTGTTGAACAGACAGGTATCAATGACGTGTTTTTCAATATATTTCTACATTTGAACAATATTGAAAGTAAATGGAGCTTTAAAATACCCATATATAATTTTTAGATATTGATTTACCAATGTGAATGTTTATTATTGCTGAAGAAACATGAAATAAAGGGGGGAGGGTTAGGGAAGTACTGTTTGAACAATTAGAGAAAGCAAACTGAAGAGAGGAACCCAAATATTTATTAAGCTGTTGATTTTTGTCTCCTGAAAATCCAAACTCAAATTTAAAGTAGGTAGCATATCTACATATGAAAAATGCAACAACAAACAAAATGTGAAATATCTTTATTGCTAGAACAAAAATTAATTACAAAATTAGGCAAGCATTGTCTCGTTTGCCATTCTGCAAGACAGAAACAAGATGAATGGCAGTGCTTCTGACCACCTTGAGAAAGAAGTCAAACAAGTAATTCTTTAATATGCTTTTTATCTTCAAATTGTCTAATTTGTATTTTAATTAATTAAGTATAGATGGTGTGTATCCCCCACAATAACCTTATGATACCATATTCCATTAGCTTAAGGTAGTTTTATTGGCATTTACACTAAGGTGGTATTAAATCATAACAGTATTCAACAAGCACACATTTAAAAAATTGTAAAGCCTAAGAAACTATCCTTATAAAGTATCTTACACATTCCAAGCATTAAAACAACTGTTTCTTCTACTCAGTCAAAACACATTCCAGTCCTAGCACAGGCATAACATGTTTGTCCCACTACTTCATTAATAAAAAACCCCATTTTCTATGCCAAGAATAAAATAGCTTTCCATTGTGTTTGCCATATTTATTTGAAGTTTTCCTCCAAATTACAAACCAAAATTCCTCCCTTACTTTTACATTTACTTTTCTTACTATTAAGTTACCAGTACACACAAAAGGATAAGTATGGTATGTATCTTCACCTTAGATACAGTATTTCCAAGCTGCATCATTATTCTTGTCACTGGAGTAGAGTGCAATGCAAAAAAGAAAACTGTCATCTTCTAAATTATCAATGCCGTTATTTTCATACACAAATTCTTCCTAAAGACCTTTTTGGGGTACTTCTAATTTAGAACAACGTGGGTTTAGTTGGTGGAATACAATGAGAATATAAACTTGTGTTATGGCTGAAGATGCAGAAATAAGGTCGTTAGCATATAGATGCAATAAATTTTACATCAAGGGCAAATCAGTTTTCAGATGGCTGTTTTACCCTGTTATAACATTCTCCCCAGGATCCAGATTACTCAATATTCTTGACACTTAATCAAGGTTTTCCAGCATACAGTGAGCAAGCCTAAGTGAAATATGTATCCCAGAAATATTTTTGCTTAACACTATCTTCTGCTACCTTCAGCTTTTCAGTCTCTCAGCTTTTCCAGGTTACAGGCAGTATTTGATCATTTTCACCATATCTCCATATCCTATTCTTTTTTAAAAAAATACTTTAATAGTAAATTAAATAAGGTATAGCATTAGGTCCAACCAGAATATCAAAGATAAGCACAACCTGTCAAGAAATAATAATTTTAAAAAACAAAATGAAAGATCCCGTACATCGTATGGAAATAAATCCCTTTGAACTAAAATAAAAAAGGAATAAGAAAAGGCAGATGATGACGATAAGAGTTTCATAATCCCCAGGTAAGAAATGATGTGACTTACCAGACAAAAATCTCCAGATCACAGCAGGGACTAGGAATCAAGCTAAAGGTTCATTGAAGAACCTGCTTGAGTTTTGCTTAGAATTAATGTTGCATGGGGATTTCATTCATTTCCATCATGTTTTTTTCATCACAATATGAATAAGAACCTAGCAAGACCATGATTGTGTCTGTAGTATGTAATAATGTATAGTGCTGAGACTTTTGGGAGTGTGGTGTGACTATGTTTACATGGTACAGAATGATGCAAATGTGATAACACAATTCCCTACATCAGTGCAGTATTAATACTTTTTTATTTATTTCAAGATTTAAAAGCTCAGCCTATTCTGCTTCTTACTCTAGAAGTATTGGTGGCATTGCTTTTAGGATCTCTGCATTAGGATTGTGAGATATAGACAGACATTATTAGAAAGGAAAAAAGTGATCTCTTCCCACTGCATTCAGCTACCTTTTTTTCTTTCCTTTAATTCAGTCAATGTCTCTAACAAGATCATTTCATGTCCTTTTATAATGGCACCTCTTTTTCTGTCCTTTCTCTACATTTTCACTCAAGTCTACGGCCTTTCTAACTTTAATTTTCCTCACAGACATTGGGTACAGCTTGGCTGTATTTTGCTCACTCACAAACCTAAGAAACTCTTCCTGCTCCTCATTTCCTTTTCTCACTGAAGAACAATTGAAGAGAGGAAAAGGTACTTATGTACCATTATCGCTTTCACAGGTCAATACTCTAGATCAATACACTTGATGGTGATAGCAATGGTCAACTAAACAATCAGGCTGTAGAGAGAGTAAATTTTCATTGTACTAACAACAGTTTGGTCTGAAATGGTAAGCACAGACAGATGGGTCCATCATTATACATCAGAATTTTACCTTCAATTTTATGTCTCATTTTTCCACGTGGGAAATTCCTCTTTATGAAAGTTTCAAGGTGTTTCAAAAAAATGTTTATACTGCAAAATATGTCAACAGAAGAATAAATGTCAGCAGGAGTTTTCTGCTCTTTCTCCATAGCTAATAAAATTATGACCAAAATGATGCTCAATAAAATTTTAGACAGAAAAAGTCAATGAAAAATTATATCTGTTCAGAAATCTAGAAGATAGCTTAGAAACCTGAATTTAACAAGAAAACACCAAAAGTTATAAACGGGTTTAATTTCTTCCAAAGATAAAGATGATGCTTCTTGAACAAAATCTCCTTTTTTGTTTTCAGTTTTGTTCTCCATTTAAAAAGGAATTAGATCTACAGAACGCAAAACTTCCTCTCAGAGAGTTTGATTTTATCTTAAATGTATCTTGCTCAAAAAAAAATTAAAGATGGTGCATGGTGTAATTGATTCAATTTAATTTCGAATTTAAGTTCTGATTTCATTGCACTAATCCTTTCCAATACAGAGATCTACTGTGAAAGGCTCTTCAAATGTCCCATTTTTCAGTGAGCAGAAAGAGGGATCAGGGTAGGAAACATGCATTTAAGATTTAAGACATTAAAAAAAAATGCAGAAATGTTTGTATTGAAGCTAAGCCCACAGTACTAATATTGATCTTAATATGTTTGTCTAAGAATGTATGTCTTCATACTCTTCAATCAGCCTCATGTAAATTTTAGGTTTAAAGGTAAAATCTTAGATGACTTTACTTTCAGTTTTGAATTTGCTAATGTTGAGATTACATATGTTGTTATTATCATGTTTTGATCTAGTCAACTTGCTAAGATAGCCTTGCCAAAAAAAAAACCAAACCTTCCAAAGTGCTTGATTTCTGTAAAAAGTAGGTAACAAAAAACAAAACCAAAACCCCCACAATAAACTGATGTCTTTTTTTATAGGTAGAAGCCACACCACATAGCTATAGTCAAATCTTTCTGCATCATTCAGAAATGCCAGTACTTTGCTATTAGGAGCCATTATTGTGGATGCAGACAGCAGTTGGTATCTTCGCTTACTTGAGTGTTAGCATCACAATAAATCATGCTCAAATTATTTTAATATGGCTATGTGTAGCTCATGGTTTAATTTTGGAAGATAAAGGTAAAAAAATATAATTCCTCTGCTCATAAACAATATTCCAGCTGTTATCCCACTGTTGTTTCAAGTATTTTCATGTACATTTAAGTTTAGGTTTTGAATGACAGCAAATAACTTCACAGATGGCATTAGTTTCCTATTTCCCTCATTTTGTTTAATATAAGATCTTAGTTCTAAACATAAAACAGTTTAATTACGCTAGAAATAAGATGCATATCTGCATGTGATTTAAAACTTGTCAGCAAGCATTGGCATACTGAAGTGCAGAGCATCATATTTCTTGAAAGCCTTACAGTTAGTCCATTCAAGGGACAGATCGCTCATCCATATCTCTGTTAAGATAGTACCAAAGTTTTATCTTTTAAGTCTTTTATCATTTAATGGAATCTGTCATCCAGAGTTAAGTACTTAAGATCCCTGGATCAAATCATAATTTGTAGTGATCAAAGACAGTAGCCAGAAAAACTAAGTTGATACGCAAAGACATCATCTAAAGTAGAGTAGGAGCACCTGGAGGAAAACAAATGGGAGATATTGTTGCAATCCAGCCTTCCTTCTCTGTCCCCATTCTGGACTTAGATGTCACATTCTGGGCAACCTTCTCCCAGTTCAAGACTTGTACCAGGCTAATGAAACAATTTCCACTGCCATCTGAGGATCCCACAGGGAAGCCAGGAGGGCTGCAGGGTAGGGGTACATTGTAGACTTGCAGGAAACCTGAACTGGCAGTAAGAGATGGAAGTAGTAATCTATGGCATCTACAAGGGCAGAAGGTGTCAAGGCTTGGGCAGATTAATTTAACTTTTGATGGTGAAGCAGAGATTTGGCTCCAGATTGTAAGCACCTACGTCTTCTAAATCACTATTAACAGAGCTGAGCAGCAACACAGATTTAGACACCTAAATGGCAGTCAGGTTGTGCAATTTACCTTTGTTCTTAATGACAAAGTGCCGTGGTTTAACCCCGGCCAGCAGCCCAGCACCACACAGCCTCTCACTCACTGCCCCCTCACCCAGAGGGATGGGGAGGAGAATTGGAAAAGAATGGAAAACTTGCAGGTTGAGATAAGAACAATTTAATAGGTAAACAAAAGCTGAGATACAATTCACTGCTTCCTATGGGCAGGCAGGTGCTCAGCCATCCCCAGGACAGCAGGTCTCCATGATATGTAACAGTTACTCAAGAAGACAGACGCCATAATGCTGAATGCCTGTCCTCCCCCTTCCTTCTTCTTCCCCCAGTTTATATACTCAGCACAACACCATATGGTATGGACTATCCCTCTGGCTAGTTCAGGTCACCTGTCCTGGCTGTGTCCCCTCCCAAATCCCCATGCCCCTCCACCCCTCTCGCTGGCAGGGCCCCAGAAACCGAAAAAAGTCCTTGACCAAGTACAAATGTGACCCAGCAACAACCAAACCCATCCGTGTGCTGTCAGCATTGTTCTCACATCAGAGCCAAAACACAGCACTGCACCAGCTACAAAAAAGAAAATTAATTCTATCCCAGCTGAAACCAGTAAAATAACTTTCCTCATGGCATTCCTGGCCCTGAGACCAGCTGGCACAGGCTGGCCATATCTACACCATGAAACCTGAATTTTCCAAACACAGGAGGCTACATGCAGACTGCTCCTTGGGCATAGCTCCTTTGAACTTTCTAATTCTCATACCATGCCCAGGATTTGTCTGGAAGAATGATGGTTGGCATGAGGTAAAAACATTTAACATTATCAAAAACAGTATTTCAGATCCTAAAAACATTTCCAAGCACTTTTTTTTGCCTTTTTTTTTTTTTAATTATTATTTTTATTTTCTATTTTGGATGGCATCTTGTTATCTAAAAAAATTAATAGTATTAAAAATATATTATATTACTCTATAATGTAAAAGCACAAAATTTTCAGCTAAGAGGACTGGAAGATAAAGAACAGGATTTTTATGCAAACGATACATTCATTCCTTCTAAGCTGAAAAAAAATAAAAAGGAATTAAAATTAACATCAATAGTATTACTGTAGAAAACACTTAACTCATCTCAACATGGAAACATAGGAAACTGTTTGAATTTAGACAGAAAATCCTGTCTGAATTCCAAAAAGGCAGATTAGTAGCTACTTGTGCTCAACAGCTCAACAGAGTATTGATCTGTAGATAAGTTTCCATAGATATTTGCTAAATTGACCTGGGGGGGTGGGGGGAGCATGGAGAAAGAACAAAGTGCAGAGGAAAAAGACAAACAAGAGGATGGGAATCTTAGTATAAGCAGTGACTCAAGGCAATCATGTCTAATTATTTTTTTTCAAGCTTACTTTTATGCATTTTTTCAGAAGATTCAGTTGTAGATAGATAGATTCATCTTATCTGTGTTCTGGCTCAAACAGTTTTAAAGTAAGATTTTTAGACTCTACTTTCCTCCATGTTGACCAAAGTTTATAGTTAAAAAACAGGCTTCTGAAAAAGATACAAAGGGTTTTTGAGAGACTGTTCCTCTCAGTGATTACTTTTTCCCATTTACTAATGTATTTACTAATGGAATGGCATCAGTTTCTGGGCCATTACATAGCAACAGTTTAAAGGCCTGACTTTTTCTGACTGGGAGATGACTGACAAAATAACCAAACAGCAGATGCTGCACATGGCAGCAGCAGATTCAGTGTCAAACCAAAGACCTTAAATACCAAAATATTCCAGTTCAGGAATGACAGATTCAAGGTCAACACCTCCTGTTGTAGCAAACCCAGCGTGAGACTGTAGCTGACAATGGACTTAGAGTAGCCCAGAGAGACTGTGAGAACAGAATTTGGTCCTCAATAGAGCTGTTAAGTCAAACAAATAACTGAATGAAAGATTTTCATGTAACAAATGTACACGGTTAGGAAGCTCTAACAATCTCTCCTACTTCTCCCCTTCTCCTTGTGACTGAGCAGTGATGCAAAGAAATCTCTTTTGATTTTCAATATTTGAACCTTAAGGAAAATGTAGATTTCAGTCAAAAATATTGGAAATTAATTTTTTGTAGCTGATCCTAAAGTAAAATAAAACCTATACAGTCTCAAAGTAACTTTATGATCTTGGGAATTCGTTGTTACATGCTCTTTTTTTTTTTTTTTTTGTTAATCTATGGGATGGGAAACATGGTCACCTTTCTCAAGGATTCTAATATTGAAAAGCATGGAAAGTGCCATGAAAGCAATAAGTATTCTTAGACCAATACTGCTTTGTGTAATCAGTGCAAAACAGCATGAAAGAAAGAGGTTCTATATTGTAATTTTTGTGATTTATATTTAATGAAATCAATGTGTTTTACAAGTCTTTAAAAATTACTGTTTATTTCTGTTCTGTAATCATGTCAATTATTAAATTTAATTAGAAAATGTTAAAATTCTGAATAGTGTTCTATAAACAAAAAAACCTTGGTTTTCAATTGAAAATGTTGCTTTCTTTCACTGGATCTACAAGAAGTACTATTATCATATTAGTGCTTAAAGATATAGAATGATACATTTTGGCTTGTGAGAGATGTGGCTTTTCTTGTGATTTTATATTAACCTTCTGTGTTGCATGGATTTTTCTTCTGTCACTTCTTTTTCTGATTATTAGTTTGTCTAATTGCCATACATATCACATATTGATGATATTGATCAGTCAAATACATTAGATAATATAACTTGGTGACATGTTCCACAAATACTTGCAAAGACATATTGCACAGAGTGCACTATCTGCACCCTAGTTTGGGTTTTTTAATTTTTTTTTTGCCAGAAGGTGTCAATTGCAGAAGGATATGAAGATGCAGAAGCTGGAATTGCATGATGTATTTACATTTGTATACATTTGAGCTAGGTAACTTTATTTCTATGATCAATAGGCACAGAAAAGATCTAGGACATTGTTCTTTTTTTTAATGAAGACATTTAGAGTAAGATACATGAAGCATGCCTTAAATGTTTCCATTTCTTTACACAAAATACAACAGGGAACCATTTTGGATATATACCTAGTTGTACAGGGTGAATTTTAAGGTATGATGTAGTCCTTAGCTTTCCTTACTAGTTAAGAAAGCTAATGTTTTCTACTCTCTGTCTTAGTTTGGTTGGGTTTTTTTTCATAATTCAGGCACATTATAGGGTGTAGATTTTCCATGTTGTTATTAACTCAATTAGAATGTTCACTATTACATTTCCATTTTGTTGCTAAGGTAGAATCCACTGCAAAACAATTTCTTCCTATGAAGAAGCACATGTTGGAAAATGCTAGTCTTACAGAGATCTTTGCTCATTACTTCAGCTAGTCCTGGAAGATAAGAGGGTCTACAATTTTCCATTAGCCTGTGAAGCTTTACCCTACACAGACCAACATTTTTTCTGTTCATCTCTTCACGACAGGAAATTAACAGTTATCTTCAACTTTTATGATCAGATACTATTTCCAAGGTACTAACAGCAAGAGGCAATTTAGTTCTAGTGAAAACAAGTAAGTAAATAAATAAATATATATGTAATATTCACTGATTACTGACAATATCAGGTCCCTTTCCTCTAAGTGTGCAGCCTTTTCCTTAAATAAATGAGCAGACATAGTTACTGGAGTATGGCCATAGTCAATCAGATGTCTTATCTCTCCCAGCATCTTGCTCCCCAGAAGTAGACAGCCACAGGTATGCAGGGAATGAAAATAAGATACAGGTCAAGCAAACCCTACAATACATCTGGAGTAAGCAGCATAGGGATTTCTATGTTGATGTGTTCTTCCAAGTCATCACATTTAGCCACCAATGAACAAACTTACTTCTTTAATTTTATTCAGCTTCTCTCTGAAAAAAAAAATAAAAATTAAATTTATAGCTTGTATGATATCTTTGGCAGTAAATCAGACACTATTTCAACATCTACTTTTTTATTTTAAGTGTTGTTGCTTGCAAAATTTATTTATATCCTCTTTTCTTACTTTAACAAGAAGGAATGTTTACTAATTCTGAATTTAGTGTTTCCATCCCATTCATGATTTTACAGATCTTTCATATGTGCCTTTGCTTGCCTGAGTACATTACTCTTGAACAGAAAACTTCATATTATTTATTGTATCACATGATAACTCTGTAGTTGAAATTTTCACTCTATGGGGTAACATAGCACAAGAAAATCTTTTCTCATACTATTTTAACGCAGTGAAAGGAATTAAGATTACATTAACAGACCTTCAAGAAACTTAATTGCTAGAACTTGGCTACATATTCAGTAAGTAGAAATTAATTAGAGATATTCTTGCATTTTAAAATGGTTGATGTACAGAAATAATTCAGAGTGGGCAGAACTCTCTTCTGAGTTTAACTTGTTGAAAAATGCCTCCCTTTCTTTTCTGGAGAACATAACCTTCTGCCTTAGTCCTTCATCCACTCTCCATCCTCGTGTTTCCCACACAGCTTCTTCTGTTAGTATTTCAATCTGATATTTGCTTGTAGGCCTCAGTTGCAGAGAGGTGGGGGGAAGCAGATCTTACAAATTGAACTCTTGAGGGAATTTTTGAATAAAAACGTCGATTTAGGATTTCCAAAATCATCCAGTTGATTGACAGAGTGGAAAGAAAATCACTAGACAAAAAATAAAAAGGAAAAAAAACAAAACCAAAACCCCACATCTTGAAGGTGAACTAGATGGATAGAAGATAGATAGTAGAAAATTCTTCCAGTGATTCCATCCCTCCCCACAATTCACTTTTCCCATCTTGTTCTCGAAAGTCAACCTCACTAAGCCTAGGAGGCAGGAATAAAGTGGGAAAGGTCCCAGTTCTGGAAATGTGTAAAACTGCCTCACCTCTTTGTAAGTGCCATGGGGAAGAATATAATATATTTAGAGTGATTAATGTATTAATTAAGAGTATGCAATCAACATACTAAAAATCTTTCATAGAGCAAACTGTCCCTAATCAAGTAAAGTTGCATAAATTATATTCATGACTCGGTTCTATGGAAAAAAAAAAAAAAAGAAATTATTTCATTGCAATTGACTGACCTTTTCCTAAAGTGTCACAAATAATAGATCTTCATTTCTAGACCACTGGTAAAGAATGTTCTCATGAACAGTCAAGAAAGCAAAAGAAAACAATGAAAAGAAAAGGAGGTAAAGGACTAGTAGATTATAGTGATACTTGAGAAGTCTAAACATTAAGTGTTTATAAATGAGTAACAAAGTTCAAGTATCACAAAGTATTTTCAATAAGAATAAGAGTACATACAAATTGGGAAGGAAAAAAGATGATTCTGTTAAAAGTAGATGACAGCTGTGTGTCAAAAGAAGGAAAGCATCATAGTGCAATCACTTTTCATTTAGTCTAACAAAATCAGAAGTGCAGTGTTCCTTTTTTGTAAGAATAGAATGAAAATAAATGCATATCACTGCATAATTTTCATTATTTTGCATTAGGGTAAGAATAATATTAATATTTGGCTTGCATTTGGGAAGAAATGGCTCAATATTTAAATATTAGCACAAACAGTATGAAAACAAACTATAGACCCGATAAAAAAAATTATCACTAATACTTTGTGTATGAAAAGATACAATTGGAAGAAACAGGTTGTATTACTTCTCCTGATAATAACCACCATGTTGTCTGAAATCACACTTTCCTGATCTTATAGTGTAATTTTTGAGACAACACTACATATTTAGGGTAAATTCTATGTTTAGATAATTAGCTGTCTGGCTCCCTGATTCAGTTGTGCTCCTCAAGCAGTCTGTTATTCAATACTCTTTGTTAAAGTGGGGCTATGAAATGGCAAAGTTTCCAAATGGCTTTCCAGTTTGGCTTTCCTAGCTGATAAGATTTGAACTTTAGGAAAAGTTCAGTTTTATTTGAAAAGAAAGATAAATTAGTTAGAAAGTCCAGCTTCCCCCAGTATATCAGTGGAAAGTACGAGGAAAATGGTGACTGTCCTTATTCAGCAACAAAATGAGTTTGAAAATATCAGTGTATGAGTTCTTGCTGACACAAACAAACTCGCTCACTACAATAATGAACTCCCAAGTTTTCAATTTATTTCAGGAATGTATACTAAGAAAAAATGGGGATATTAATAAAAGTGTATCTGAATTCAGAGACAAAAATGTCAGACACATTTAGACAATGAGACTTTGGGAAATATGCAAAACTTGTGCTTAACTTTTGCACAGAAATTATTTTCATCATATTGTCACTAACTAGCTAATTGATTGAAATAGTCTAAAACACCACTATAAATATACAGCCGTCATTTTGCTAGAAAGAGAAACTGAAAATAAAGAATGATGATATGGCTTATATGTTTTGTCAAGATATTAAAATAGTTTTTCATGTTAAGATAACATATTGCCTTACCTAAATAAATGGAAGTTCTTATCAATGTAGACTCTAAGTTTATTGAATCCATTTACACATATAATATAATAGTTTTCCAATAAACAATATTACATGTTTTGACTCTTCGTGCTAAGATGACAAATCAAGAGTGTGGTCTATTAACAACAGATTTTGGTTATGAAGGCTATACCAATAACTGTTGATTGCAACATTTTTTTTTATTATTATTTTTTATTAGATTGGATTTATTTTCTTTGTTTTCCTTTTGGAATACAAAGTTTGCTGATTAGTTTTTTGCTGATAAGTTTTCTTCAATCTAATTTTATTAGCTGTGTTTCATAATGATGTAATTTCTCTTTAGTCAATTTGAAAATCTAGAACTAATAAGACAAGATAAAAATGTTGACCATTATGTATGTACTGTTAGTACAATTTAAAAAAAATAATGATGTCAGAAGCCAAACAAAAACCAATAAATCAGTAAGTGCTAAGTGTGTTAACCCTTGTCATACTGATATAGATGAGTTTTATTGCTGGAAAAATATCTTTGAATACCTGTATCCAGTATCAAGGTTACAGTGAACAAGGTGAAGATGATAGACTGTGTTGTTAAAGAAATAGTATATAAATCCAGCAAGGTGGTATAACTATGACTGTATACTGCAGCATTTATATGTCACATTGAGTAGTTTATATAATGCTGGTTATCATACTAAAACAAGAAATACAGTAGCTATGCTTGAAAGTGGCAGGTATTAAAGATTTATAAGAGGCTGAGGAAACTGATTCCTCTTAGGTAGACAAAATGTCCTAAATGGAGTTATTAAGATTATGAAGTGCAATGATGAGAAAGATCCCCATGTCTTTTGAATAACACTGACAATGCATCTGTGTATAAATATATATACTTATATATATGACCTGAATGTGATGATTTTACTATCTACCAACTCCAGACAGCCTCATCTCTGCTGCTTTACACTGTTTCAATCTCAGTTCAGCCTTAAAAACTTTGCTCAACTATTGATCCACATCAGTACAAACCAAGAACTAATAAATTTATCTGTCTTGTCTGTTAGAATAGAAACCTTGCATTTGGATATGTATCATTTGATGCTTTTCCTCTTTTGCTTCTATCAATATATTTCCTGGGTAATGATACCTTATAAGAAGCCAGAAAAGCAATATGTGGAATTAGTAATTCCTTTAATGTTGTCAAAGTAGAATTTAGTAACATTATTATAACTTTATTTATCTAGCAAAAAAGATGATGATATCAGATTAATAATAAATAAATAAATAATATACAATAGATGATAGCATATAAACAATATTTAATTAGATCATAGTTTCAAAATAACCTTATATATATACACACAAACATGTACTATGAAAGGTTTTATTAACATTGAAATAAGTCATATTCTGTATGGGAGAATCTGAGATAAAATATTATATTTCAGAAGTTGTATTTAGGTTTGTGAGTGAAATTCCTTGTTTTCACAGTAAAACTGTTCATGGAGTGAAAATTGAGGGGTTCGCAACATTTTACTTCTGAAGATCTAGTTTAAACAATTATTAGAGCACATAGTAAGGTAGCTCTTATCTAATGTAATGTAACTGCAAAAGTTTCAATTTCAGTGTTCCTTTAAGATCTCTCTTTAGATTTTTAAGACTTTGGGATTTTTTATCTAATGTTCAGAATTTTAGAACTTTCTTAGAACAATATGCAGTTACACCTATTCATCTTTTCTTTTTTATTAAATAAGGAAGCATAAAACGCCTATTTTAGACAGTTTCATGTAATTTTAACTATAAAATAAGAAATCCAGCAAATAAAAGGTGAAAAATGAGATATAGCCTTTCTCCCAAAACAGAAAAAGGGAACAGAACCTTGCCCTTATTATTTTTCATTGCTGTGACAGCAAAGGGATTAGCCAGTATCTTGACAGATAATACAATGCAGAAGGAATCCTTGAATTGACATCTATTGAATCAATCAAAGCTTCAATTCCCATCATTAGTGAGTTTACTGTCTGGAATTAAATAATTATTTCTTCTTTTTAAAGTGATGTAGCCACCTGTCTTTTCTTATTTCATAGGACAATCATAGTGATAGCCTAGTGAAGCCAAGAGCTGACATAAACATGTTTCTTTGGTGAGTCCTAACTGGGAATTTGGGACCAATACAATTAATTTTCTAGCCCTTAGAAAGCTTCTGCTCACAAAGTGTTCATGAAACAATAGTGTGTTCTTGTCTCATAGCAGCTTCAAACCCTTTTGGGATAAAAGAGTCACACAGAACGGTTGGAAGACACCTCTGGAAGCCATCTTGTCCAATCCCCCTGCTCAAGCAGGGCCACTGGTTGCCCAAACCCATGCCTAAACAAGTTTTGAATTATCTCCAAGCTGGGAGATTCCACATTCTCTCTGGACAACCTGTGCCAGTGATCAGTCACCCTCACAGTGTTTCCTGACATTCAGAGGGAGCTTCCTATGTTTCAGTTTATGCTCATTGCCTCTGGTCCTGTCACTGGACATCACTGAAAAGAGCCTGGCTCCACCTTCTTTACACCACCCCTTCAGGTACTTATATACATTGGTGAGATCCACTCTGAGCATTCTCTTCTCTAGGCTAAACAGTCTCCGTCACATCAGCCTCTCCTCATATGTGAACTGCTCCAGACCCTTCATCATCTTTGCCACCCTTCTTTTTACTGGAGACTGGATTGTCTCCAGTATCTCCACATCTCTCTTGTACTGGGGAGCTGAGGATTGGAAACAGTACTCCAGTTGTGGCCTCATCAGTGCTGGGCAGAGGGGAAGGATCACCCCCTATTATCTGTTGGTGGGGAGCTCTCTTGAGTTTGGAGGACATGATCTCTGAATATTAAACAGACTTCTTGGATGTCTCTTCATGCCAAGGCCTTATCCCATGTGACTCTTCCAAGCAGACTTTTGAGCAGGCCAAAATCTGCTCTCCTGAATTCCAGGGTTCTGAGCTTGCTCTTCACATTTCTCCCTGCCCTCAGAATCCTGGACTTCACCATCTCATAGTCACTGCAACCTGCTTTCAACCCAGGGCTCTTCATTGTTTGTGAGAGTCCAGCAGGACACCCCTACTTGTTGGCTCTTCAGTCACTTGGGTGATGATCAATGATCTTCAGGAACCTCCTGCACTGCTTATACCCTGCTGCGCTGTCCTTCCATCAGATAGCGGGGTGATTAAATTCCCCTATGAGGATCAGGGCCTGTGAACATGAAGCTATTCCTACCTGTCTGTATAGGGTCTCATCCATTTATTCCTGGTCAGGTGTCCTATAGCAACACCCACTTCAATGTCATACATATTGCCCTTCCCTTTTGTACTGTAGTATCTGGAACCTCATTTCCAGATACAACTTGATCCACATCTCTCTTCGGGAACAGTACCATGAAACTAAACAGGGAGGCTTGTTGGAATACTCAATTTTTTATTAAAATGAGTATACTAGGTAAAGGAAGAAAAGGGTGGCCTAAAACCTGTTGAGAAGTATATAAAGCAAAATAGACAACTATTAGAGTATAATTTTCTTCTTGTTGCCAAATAAGAGGTTTCAGATTATTTAGTTGTTTAGCTGGATTTCTCTGGCAAACAAGAAAATAAAAGATATAAGGCCTGTAAACAATTTTCAGGGGCAGAAAGATCGTTGCCTTCAACTCTCAGCAACCAGTCAGTTACGAGTTTGCAAAATATAGCTGAATTCTCTAAATCCTAATTAGAATTATCACAGGAACTCCTTAGGCACTAACATTTATCTTTAAACTGTTTCATTTTCTTACCTGTTACTAAGGAGTAAATGGTAAGTAACCCTACTATAAAGTTAATGAATATACATGAGGAGTCTGCATTGTCATATTTTAATTAAAAGGCAGCAAATGGTATGAATTGGTATGTGGTGGTAGGTCTTTGAAATCATCCTGGCTCCCCATCTGCTACACTGGAATGCAGCAAAAGAGAATTTTATTCTTTAAAAGATCCTGTAATAAATTCATGAAGGATTTGACTTTTCTTTTTTCTTTTACAGATCCTTTTACAGTGAGAAAAATACCTCCATGTAACACCTTTTTCCTAGATCCATACCTTTGGCTGCTTACTGACTGTTGTCATCAGTCACTGCTATAGGATAAAGGGCTTTTCCCCTTTATTGCCTAACCTAGAAAGGTTTCAGGTCGGAAAAGGCTTTTCCATAGAAGGAAGACATTGTCAAAAGGTAGATGAGGAGACACTACTATAATGTAAGTAACTTTAAGTCTTACTATTGCAATAAATTTCTCCTCAGCTTCCCAAGTGAGTACTTTATTCCTGAATATTCCTCCCAGTTCCCTTTTATTCAGAGAAAAACAGAAGTGAATGAGTAAGCCAACTGAAGATTCTAAACTGACAGGCTTAGTCATTGATGCTAACCTTTATGAACCCTATAGACTCCTGTTTGAATAACAGCTCCTTAAGGAGACATGAGCCAAAGTTATGATCCCTTTTAGAAGAGACTATTTACTACAGACATTGGAACAGGAGAGTATTTTTTCACTGTTTGGGAATGTCTCATGCAATACTATTAGCTTAGACTGATAGAAAAATAAACACGTTAATCAGTTTTATTATCAAATGTGTCAATCTGGGTTGCTAAAGATAGGCTTTCAAATATGTATATAGAAAGAAATTAATTAGTGCAATTCTCTTTGGCTTTGGGTGGTTTGGGTGGGGTTTTTTGTTGCTTCATTAGGGATTTTTATCATAACCTTTTCTATATACAGAATATTTAGACTGGTGAATCTGTGCATAGATGTCACATGTCTAGTTTTCAGACACTCATGTTTGAAAGCCTTGCCCATAAGTCCATTAGAAAGGGAGTCCATCCTCCATTCATGTTTGCTTATAGACCCAGGTTTTTTACACTTGTGCATTTTTCATGTCAAATATGATTTCAAGAACCAAATTTTTAATAAAAATACCATATAGATGGCTATGAACATGTTCAGAGTTCACATTTAAGATTTTAAATGATGTTTAAACACATCAAGAAATAATTGATCTTCAAAGCGAACAAAAGGAATTTCATTCATGTTGGTATCTACTTCTAGAGGTAAATTACAGCTCTTTCTCCATTGTTCATTGGAGGGGTCTTTTGTTCGCAGTGTGAAGTAGTTCCTCTGCACAGAAGCTTTAGACATTTGCCATTAACTTAGGTTTTGATAGGACTGTCAAAGTTAGTTTGTACAAATGTATTCATGAGTTGGAAATACAAACCTCTGAAACTGTATCTTAAGTTCAAAATCTTTTCCCTGGTAATTCTATGATAATCCATAACTGATATTCTTCCTTCTACACAAATACACTAAATTCTCTGTTATATGTCCCAGTCAGCTATTACAGATGTTTTATTTAACAACATATTAGTTTGAGTCAACAGCTATTTTCATCCTAGGCCCTCCTTTAAATGCAGAGCAAGAGATGACATCCTTTATTCCTTGTTCAAGGAAACATGGCAATGCTCTAGGACTTTATTGCCTTTCTCTGAATGCCTGCTGGTACCTTCTAAGGTGATCTAAACGTTCTTATGTTCACCCCTTTTCCACAGAGCCTTTGTTTCAGACTTCCTCATGCTCTTTTATTCTTTCTTTCTGCATAGAACTCTTAGAGAAGTGGCTAGATAAGATGAGAAAGCTGCCTGCATCCTTGCAGTATGTTTGAAAATAAAAGATAATTTCTGACATGTACATGTGATAAGTAAAACTTATTTAGAGGTGTCTACTGTTACACAACTTTTCAGCAATATAAAATCTATGTCTTAGTAAGCACTGACATAGAGGCCTCTTTTAAAGCATTTTTTCTATGGTAATAAGAAATTATTACAGAAGGTATAAAGACCCGTGGCATTACAAAAGCATTGTGTATTTCAATAAATCATTTACATCTGTCATTTGCTAAACTTGGAAACACACTATATAGACTGGTTTTGATGTCATTTGTATTATGACAACTCTGTTGACTTCAACAGGAGTTATTTGGGTTTTTTATTAAATAAGAAAAATGATAAATCAATATAATGATTACAATATTTTCCAGTACAGGAATAGGACTAGTGAAGAAAGAAGTTAGTGACAATTACATAAACTTTTGTTTGATGAGATAACTTGGTCCATAATTAGCAGAAAGACAGAATAGGATTAAAAAATTCTAATCTTAAGTGATTTAAGAATAAAAACCATATAGGTATAAATTATAAGTTTTGATTTTAAAGTTCATTACTGACCTATTACACATCTGAGCTGAATTTTTGCAGAACATCACACTAAGAAAACTAGTTAATGAATTTAAGATTCACTTTTATAAATTTCTGAATATGTATAGTGACTTGTATCCTATAAAGTACAATAATAGAATGACTCAGCCAAACTCACTGTAAAAGTTGAGTTTACTTAAGTTTAGGTAAGTTCAAAATCTAGGTATAACAATAGTAAATAAATAAATATAGTTTAAGCTCTTGAGAGGCATTCCTGAAAGAATATTGCAGGCTGGCTGAATAATGCTGAAACACTATGATGAGCTCACTTTTTACAGAAATTTTCAGGAAAAAGAAAAAATCCTGAGAGCAAAAAGAATTACTTACCGCTATCTTCTGTTCTCTGAACACACTGCCTGATACACAATGTGGTTCTCTGAGGGTCACTTTTTCTTATTTGTAGCGGACTTAGATGATCCTGCAATTTTTTAGCCACAGTTCTTTATGACGGAAAAAAGTAATCATCGAGTCTTCCTCCCAACCACACCCACCCATGCTCTCTTAATTTTCTATTGTCCATGGAAACTACAGTTAAAGTAATGATGCAGAATAGTAGGTGGAGGAGGCAGAGTCAACACAACTTCAGCAACTGCTATTTTTCAAGTATAGTCAGAGGACAAAAATAAAAAAGTTTTAAGTAACTCATTTTTATACTTAACAACATTTCTTCCAAAGAGCTTCACTTTTTACAACCAGGCTGAAAATCCCCTGAGGAGACAGGTTGAATGAAGTATATATTTAGTTGAACGCAGACTGAAGCACTTGCTTTCCCAGCATTTCCCATTGGTAGTGCAAAGACAGAGGAGGGGGAATACAGGAGGCTGTGCACTAAACTCCATGCAGAAATCCAAGAGATTGAAAGGAATGCCACTGAGGTTAGAGATTTGAAAAATGTGGGAAATTCAGCATCAACCAAGTGTGCATGTTTTACCTGTTTTGGATCAAACCACTTCAAGTTATTATTTATGAAATCAAGACACTCTGTTTGGCATAACAGAATGATATAAGAGATAGAATATTATTTGCTGTTTTAGCTGCCAGATGTACCTAGCATCAGGTATTTAAGATAGTTTTGATAGTTACAAGGATGGTGAAAGAAGTTAAATTATTTTTTCCATATTGTGTATTTCTACTTAAATCTCAAGACTTCCTTAAGTTTATCAATGGCATTAAAAAGTGAGACATCTGTAGTGCCTGTAGTGCAAAGCTCTCCTGATCAATACAAAGGTTATGATGACAATAAGAAGTATAAGCTTACAGACAGCAAGAACTGGTGGGCAAGATGGTCTCTCCATGAGTTTCTGTAAAAACAAAATCTTACTGTGAGGGTCACCAGGGTCCTGGATGGCAGAGTTTTGAAAGGACCTTTTGAAATTTTTTCTGAAGGAATGAACACAGAAGAAATTAGCATTGTGTAGTATGTCATAAAGTAATGGCTGAAAGGCGAGATAACATCATCTGAACCACGGACAAGGAATCTGCCAGGAATCTGCAAGAGGAAGAGGAAATAAAAGAGCTACAACCAGCAAAATGTCCTGAAGCAAAGGAGTTTTTACTGTGACAGTATGTATCCCAGCACACATAATTTATCTCTACTATAATAGTCCATAGGTTGTGAAAAATAACTCCTATGCAAGGAAAAAATACATTTATTTCATACATTTGAAGATAAAAGATATTCCTAGAGTGTGCAAGACTCAGTCAGACATGTAAAATTTGCTATAAAGAGACCTACAGGTTCCACTTTGTCAGTGGTGCAGAAGAAACACCATAGCTAATGGCAGCAACCTTGATGCAAGATTTAGTGTTTTTTTCATAAGCTTTCTCAGGCTGCTTATAAATAAAATGGGAACTCTATGGGAATTGTGACCATCCTGAAAAGTAGTAACTGTTATCAACACAAGTATTTTCCATCTTCATTTGCAGAAATTTAATTCCAAAAGACAGAATAGTCCTTCCAATTGTCAGTGAAGAACAAAGATGAAGTTTAGCAAAGAAAATACACATAATGCAGTTTCTCTTGAACTAAGAAGCCAAGGTACAAAAAGAAGCATGCTATAGGGATCTATGACCATTTCTATTTCTCCCATTGAACTCTATAAATAGTCACTGCTTCTTCAGCCTTGAAGTTGTCTTCTCCTCAACTTATAACATAACAGAAAATATAAATATTAAGAAATGCCAGGCAAGCTTTAAATTCTGATTCGTTGAAACACTCTTTAAAATTTTATATTATAACAAACCTATACTTGACACATGCCCCTGCTAAAGTTACTCAGGAATGACTTTGATTAGTCCTTTTTTTTTTTTTAGTTCCTTTGTTTTCTGCCTCCTCTCTTCCTAAGTTTTGGCAATACATTTGGAAGAGCTAACTTCCACTTACAGTTTTAATCACAACTATTAGAGGGTTTTCTTTTGTGTTTTAGGGTGTTTTATGCTGTAGAAAACTGACATTGCAAATATTACATATTATGCAAAGAAAGTTTCTAAAAATTATTTTCTATGGTTAATTCAAAATAATGCACAGATTCTAGGCCATTTTTTCCTAGTCCACTACAAGACCTATATTTAAAAGCCTTATCAGCTTTTAATAGAAGCTGAAAATCAGGAGCAATACATAATGCCTTGACATTCTCTGACTCTCTTCCTTTTTCCCTTCTTCTCCTCATCCCTACATCAATATTTCAGAAGCACATAAAAGGAACAAGTCAATAATTAAATAGAAAGGATTTAAAATGCAAGTTTCTGCATCCTCTAGCTGTGTTTGTGTTTCAGGAATTTCTATAAAATAAGTATTTTAACCGGTATTGTCAGGAACATAGTTAAGCTTCAAACTGACTTAAAATTGGATTAGGTTTTTTTCTGCTTCCTTATTTCACTCTGCTTTACTCCTTTCTTATTTTAAATTTAAATATTTATGTTAAAATCATATCGGTTATGTTTTAATGTTTGATGTGGTTTTTTCTTTGTCCCTAGATCTTTAAATGCTTGCTTACCCTTTTCATAAAAATATAAAAATTGCATGGTAAAATCATTGTACATTAACTTTCTTAGAATTATAGAAATTAAAATAGGAAAAAAACTATTGGGAAATGTGTGAATTCCAGTACTAGTAAAGTCCAGATCAGCTTAACCTTCCCTCACATTTGCTTCTACCTTCCAGACTAAGTATCCCATTCAAATATATTTCACATAAAATGTGGAAAATGCACGAAGACCAGCTTGTTCCCAAGTCCTTGTGACAGAGACATTTTGGGACATCACTCTTTAAAGAACTGATGAGAGAAGGGAAGGCATGAAACTGTGCAGGTCAATATCCTTCAGCATGAGATAGTTTGCACTGTTCTGAACAGTCAGAAAGAAATGAATGTCCTTAAAATTAAAAGCTCTTCTAAAATTCTTTCTGGTATAGCATATGTCTGCTATGCTTTCAGGAGCATGTCTGTGCTGAAAGAGCTTAACATAACCTAGGCTGTTCACCTTAGTCAATGTTTACTCAAGCTGTACAGATTTAGTTCTTTTAATCTTCACGCATAGATCAGTCTGGTTATTTTTTGCTAGTTATATGTAAACTCATTCCAATTTGTCAAATTCTTTTTGGAAATGTGGTACCCAGAACTGACTTTAAACAAGCTATTTAAACAAGAAGTGTAAAAAGCTTTCAAATAACTGTATTAATATTATTATTGTTATTATTTTTGTTATTTATTCTTGTAATTATTCTTATTACTATTACTGTTACTGTTACAAACACTTTATACTATAAATATACCCATAGGGTCAAAGTTTTAGTGACAGACTTTGATTTGGCATCCACGATCAATTGCAAGACAAATCAATTGTAGATACTTTTGACACCATTAAATATTTAGTGCTGAGTTACCCTTACCTAATTACCCATAAATTAGGTACGCAGATGAAATGTCTGTAAGAAAAGTCCTCTGAAATTATGCCTTGATATGTCTGGATTGTCTTTTGATTTATATCAAATCAAACATGAGCAGAAGAGCACACTAGAAGTGAGAGTCACAGCAGATAGTTTTAGAGCTGCCAGTACTATTGTGAAACAGGGCACTCAAGAAAGATCTACAAAAGTATTTTACAAAGGCATTTTTAACACCTGTCATATTAATATGTTTAGGATGTGACAGATGTGAAATCTCTTTGACTCAAGGAGTATTTTAGTGACTTTGGAAGTCCTTGAAAGCTTTAACAACAGCCATGAGCCAGGCATCATGACTTGGTTTTTCTATGCATCTGCTTTACAGACAAGCTGCAGGCAGCTTCCAAGAGCGCCCAGCAACACAATGCATATCCCATACATCCTCTAGCAAGTCCTTTAAAAGCATTTAAGACTTTTTCTGTTTGTTCAATAAAATCATGTTCTCATGACTCACCAGTGCATTGAGTATGCAATCTGGCTAATAGGCTTTCCAAAAACCGTTTATGAAAAATTCACACGAGATGCCCAAAAGGCTGGTAGAACATTAATTGGAAAGGACATTTATAAGAGGAGTACTGTTGTTAATGCCTTTTTATTTCTAAGATTTAAGCAAAAGATTCAGCTGATCATCTTTCTCCTTTAGGGAACGGTTCTGGTACTTTTATTCTAGTAGTTTGGGTGAGTGTCACAGCACCAGCTGGTAAATGGGTAAATACCAAACGTGAGCAAGAGTCTTACAGGTCAGTACGGTGTACAGCAATTCTCTGCAAGCAGTTAGCATGTAAAGTATTGCTATATAAGCATAGCAAAGATACAACAATGAAGCCCAGCGCTACCTTAAGTGCTGGATGCTGCAATAAGTCATGAAAATGTTTCTGTAAACATATAAGCTGACAATTCTGAAAGAAAGATTTCTTGCAAGGCAGTGAAGGTATAAATGGGATGAGCCTGCGAAAGTGGGATATAACAGGACATTACATTCTATAGACACAGGTAGTCTTAGCATCAGTAAAATCACCAAACAGAGGCTTCAAGATAAAGAACATTAAAAACACATGTATATAAAATTAGTGTTAGGTGGTGTCCTGGTTTTGGTTGGGATAGAGTTAATTTTCTTCTCAGCACGTGGTACAATGTTGTGATTTGGATTTCATATGAGAATAATGTTGCTAACACACTGATGTTTTAGTTGTTGCTGGGTCATGTTTATAGTCAGTCAAGGACTTTTCAGTTCCTTGGGCCCTGCCAGCGAGAGGGTTGGAGGAGCACAAGAGACTGGGAGGGGACACAGCCGGGACAGGTGACCTAAACTAGCCAAAGAGGTATACCATAAAATGTCATGTTTGGTATATAAAGCTGAGGGAAGAAAAAAGAAGTAGGGTGTGTGTATGTGTGTGTGTGTGTGTGTGTGTGTAAAGTTTGGAGTGATGGCATTGGTCTTCCCAAGTCACCATTATGCATGATGGAGCCCAGCTTTCCTGGAGGCGGCAGATCACCTGCCTGCCCATGGGAAGTAGTGAATGAATTCTGTGGTTCGTTTTGCTTGCGTGGGCAGCTTTACCTATTAAACTGTCTTCATCTCAAAGATGAAGTTTTTCTCACTTTTACCCTTCTGATTCTCTCTCCCATCCCACCAGGAGGGAGGGAGGGAGCAGCTGTGTGGTGCTTAGTTGCTGGCTGGGTCTAAACCACAACCGTTAGAGAACTTCTGAAATAGTTGGTCTGTGACCCTCTCGTGTTCAGTGTTCCATCGAAAAGGAAAATTGCTTTGAATGTTATTTAGTTTATGTTTTGAAGGGTGCTTCTGGCTCTTTTCACAAACTGTTGTAAATCAAAACCAACATTATTAAAGCTGATGAAGTTAAAGACTGACGGAAATAATAAAAAAAAAATGTTTAGTGAGAATCCAGCCCAAAGTATTGAGGTTTTACAGAACCTTTACTGTATGTCAGTGCCTAAAAAATATAAACAAATTTAACTATGACAAAATCAATGACAGGAGAGCAAGTGTTTATGGAGTACATAGTACAAAAGGTCATGGCATTCCTGCCTGTTGATGTACACTGCAAGTAAAACTGAAGTGAGAGTTTTCAGAACTGGTATTTTCTTAGGCTTTAATGTAAAGCTGAATCTCAGAGATGAAAAAAACCCCAAAAACATACCAAGATGTTCTGTTCTGAATTTAAGCTGATCCCATTCCCAATAATCCAGATCAACGAAGGTACATACTGTTCCTGGAATTACCGATGAGGATTTTGGTGACATTTTTTTCATTGGAAAGATATAGTTTGAACATTAGATGTCCTGATATTAGCTAATCCAAAATGTAATTAGCATTTATTTGTAATTAGATGCATATGTCAGCAGTGAAGGCTTCAAGTTTGGTCACTTTTCATGAAGAGTTGTGATTGCATGTGGCTACCTACTGTTATTTTGTAATGGGATGTATGAGGAATGCCCAGAAAGGAATGTTATCCTTAAGCTTACTCTTTCCTGCCCTGTATGTAGGCATAATGAAAAACTGTAAACAAAATACACAAAGGAAGACTGATTGCATTGACAAGGAAAGAGCAATTTAAGGTATTTCAAAATGTTAAAATTATCTCATAATCAACTAACAATTTCTTCACACATTATTCAGTGATGATATGTTTTTTTCCCCTCGAGATGACAAGTTATGTTTAATAGAAGTTATTTTTCCACAGGTAAACTTGATGGTCATGGTCAATAACAAAAAAAAAAAGAAAAAATAAAAAAAAGAGAAACATATTTATGCTTTTTTTTTTAGAAGAATAATTCAAATTTTATTCTTATTTATTCAAAAGTGAAGACAAACACTATTTAACTTGAAGCATGTAAATGCTCCCTTTGATGTGAGTGCATGAAGTTAATCACATGCTCTATTGGATTAGATCATGAATATATATTGACTTCACTGGGTTTCCAGGAAAGGAAAGAAGCTGCAGTCAGAGCCAAGTAGTATAGCTTTATAATTGTGTATGAGTTCTTTCTGGCAATGTATATAAACCTGAGTGGAAAGTATATTAACCTGGCATTTTGCTTGATGAAACGAGAAAAAAAAGTGACACGGGTTAGTGACACGTTCGAGAACATACACATCTCTTTTGTAGTCCTGCCAACTGCAAAAAGACTTGTAACACCACAAGATCATAAAGAAACCATGAAAATAGGGTTAACAAAATATTTATATATGAAGTCACTGAATGTCAGTGGTTTTCTGTTTCTACACCCAGTGCTATATATTAAAATCAGTTTCATATTCCTTTATCTTTGTTCTTGGACTTCAATATCAATTCTCAATAGACCATTTCCATCAGTTAAGAGTAATCCTGGCCTCTATGTAAGATTTAAGGAGTTTATTATTTTCTCATTCTTAAAAACACATGCATCTTTCTGACCCATGGTGAGGTTTATAGTGATGTCATTATAACAATACCTTTGTCTTACCAGCCAAGAGAAAGGGCTTTCTAAAAGTAGCCCTACTATTGGATAAAACCAATGTTTATATGAAAATGAAAATACAAGACTTGTTTCACATTTCCACTTGCTCATTGTCTTGCCACCCTTTGAAATTTCTCAAGAAATTTTAAACCAAATTTTTGCATTATAAATAATCTCTTGTGCTTGCAGTTGAAAATAAGTATGGAAATCAGAATTACTATTTGCAGATTTAACAGTTGATAGCATGCTAGTAGATTTATGGAAATTAAACTTGTAGCATGGAAGAACAAATCCATGTTGGAGATTTAATCCTCATTTATAGAAGAGACCAAACAAGAAAGAACAAGCTGGATCTCTTAATGTGGTCTAGAGAATATTATACTCTATTGGTACTGAGTGCAATAATGAAAATAAAATTTAAAAATTAAGTTTTATAAGATTATGCAGAAAAGTATCTCAGATGAAGTGTAAATACATGCATGTTGTTCTAACAGACAAAGAAGGAAGAATTTTTTTTTTCCTAAGGAGTTTAAATAATTTCTTTCTTTTACATTTTTGATCTTCAAATACAATTTCTGTGGTTTTATTTGCTTGTAGAAGGAACAGAGATGTTTGTGTGTACTCCTTCTTTGTGTCATCATGAAGGAACTGACAGACAAAAGGCCTGGAGTTAAAGGTTGAAGTGGTACCTCTGCATCACAACTAAATATATACATACCTAAAAAGGGTCTATATGTATATATTTCTCTGTTCATAAGTAGGATCTCACTGATAAAAGGACATTGTTACAGATGCTGTGACATGCACTGCATGCTTTTGTAGAAGGATACAGATAAGAGCCCAGAAAATAAGAGTATCCTTGGTATGTTTAAAAAGAGAATAGTAAAGAATAAACAACAATAGTAATTGTTTTTTATCCTTTAAATAGTAAAGAATAAACAAAATAATAATAAACAACAATAAACAATTTCTAAATTGCACTATGTTGTTATTTAATGTTCACTTCAGACTAAATATATTGCATTCTCACGTATAATAACTGGTAGCCATCTATAAATGGTCATCGCAATGTTTCTTCAGTCTGCCCTTCTGACAGCCCTGTAAAATACACTGTTGAGGCTGGAGAATTAAAAATTCAAACACTAGATACATCACTGGCCTAAGAATGCATATCCTAAGCAAAAAGAAGAAAAACCATAATCCAAATTGTTATGACTTCCTTATGGAACATACAGAGCACAGATAATTATAAATTCCTTTGAAAAAAAAATACAGTGGGTGTGTAGTCTCACGTTTTCCAATGAATAGCACTAACTGAATAGAAAAGTATAGCTTTCATAGTTTTTAGTAAACCATCCTTGTAGAATTTGTCATGAACTGCTTATAAAGCTTAAATAAGTCTGTAGAAAATTATTACTCTTCATTAGTATCTGTAACTTCTAAATAGATTTGTTTTAAAAGTACATACTATATTGTTGTTAAGTTGTGCATGATTTGTCTGTAATCACGCTCCGGAGTACAGATATTTGTGATATTGTACTCTATATGGAGAAATTACATGAGAAGTAAAAATGCAAAAGCATAAGATACTGGATCAGCTTTTCAAACTCCATTCTGTTTCTTTTATCAGATGATTAAAAATTAGCACCCGAAATGTTATATGGACAGACTACCCATAGTGCCTAACTTCAGCATTCCCTGGTCAAGACATGATCTGAAAAGTTTCTAAAAGAGAAAACTGTATAAACAAAACTAGGCAGTCTGTAGCAGCCCTTATTGACTACTGCTCTTCAGGTACACAGCCTGGCTGCTCGGGAGAGTGCAGTGACCAAGCTAACAGGGACTGACCAGAGTGGTATCCATGCCATACCTGAAAATGAGAATTCTGGTTCTGTACAAGAACCCTTACAAAAAGTTAGTGGTCAGCTCTCAAGTTTCCAGAATAGAGTTAGTTTTTGTTTGAGGTATAAATATCTTAAGCCGTCAATACAGTTCATAAGCCTACTGTCTATATTTGCTTATAACTATTATTTTTAATTTCTGTTTCGTAAATATATAGTGACACCCTGTCTGTATTTTACTGTCTGTCCTATCCTTTGCTGGAAGTTTTTTAAAAAATGTCAGCTAGCAGGAATTTATGATCTGTGTTCCATAAATGGGTTTCTGTGACAAATTCATTAACTAGACACAAACCTTACATTTGTAAATCTTTTTTTTTTTTTCTGAAATAAATTCATTAATTATGTTGACTTTATGCTATAGCATGTCAAGAATGTAAGTAATAAAAAAGATAGAAAATAAGATAGGGAAGTTTGAACCTTTTAGATGGCTCATTCTCAGGGCTGTTCAGCACTTTTCCTCATAAAGAGTGCACCACATTGTCTTTGGTGTACTGTAAGACTCTCCTTAATGTTTAGTGCAGTCATTTATTTAAAGGCACTTTTTATATTGGAATTCATATTGGAGTTTCACTTTGTATGGCTGACACGCATACTGTGCATATTTAAAGATGTCATAGAATCTTTCAGGTTCAAAGATGATATTACATGGCTGTTACTTCATATGATACTCTTCTCTGAATTTCTCTTTAAAAGTCTTAGTACCCCAGTGGCCAGGCTTTTGAAGATGATTCAGTTTCTAATGACATGATTTTGCATGTGGAAGTAACTACATCTGCATTTCCCACCTTCACAAACCTCTCTCTCTCATTTTCCAAAAGTCATATGATAAAACATATCAGTAAGCTCAAACATAAAGAAGCATATTACAGCTGAAGTTGTAGAAGTGGAGGTCAGCTTTGAGGGAAAAATAACAACATCAGGATAAATGTTATTAAAACTCAGAACTGAGAAGTTGTTTATTCAAAGCCAAAATACACTGAACAGTTTAAAGAGGAAGATTACAGTCCATATTCCTTTATCTGGGGAGAGAAGAGATTGAGTTTTGTTATAATTAGGACAAATAATTTTTTAAATGTAATTCAAATTCTTATAGATCTTTTCATTAACTTTAGTTTATAACTTCAGATTAAATAGCATAAAAGCCATTTCAGCCTTGTTTCTTCAGTCTTGAAAAGCTTGAGCCAGTATGTTAGAAGTTTTCAGAGCTAATTGAACTGTGTTGAATTACAGCAAATGAGTCTCTTGCTTTTTTAAAATTTATTAATTGTTATTGCTGAGATCATTATTGGTTTTATTTAGAAGAGCAGAGAGTTTATGCATTGGCAACAACTTGAGCTAAAAAGGATCTCAGATTCTTGGGATTTGTTATGACACTATGATTCTACTTGGGGTTGACTGGATTTAAATATTTTTATATTTTGCTCTGTGGTGGCTGGTCCCATGATTCAGAAAGAAACTTAATGTTGTAAACATTGCAGCCGTTCATCTGTTCTTTGTGTTTAATTTATTCTGAAAAATCTGTGCAGATTATTCCGTTACTCACTCGCTGACCATTTCACTCACTTTCATTCAACAGCAAACCAGTTTTTAAAACCACAAGACAAAACAAGTAAGGCAGGGGGATGAAAAAAATAATAACGAATTAATTTAAAAATGAGCATATATTTTACATATTATATATTATTTTATATATTATGAAATAATGCAAATAAAAACCTTCACTTGAAGTGAGACTTCAAAAGTGGGCATTCACTCTCCTTTCTGAACCCTGAAACAGAGCATCAGTTCTTGCGGCACATGGGCCAGGCATCATGTCAGAAACCATGTACATCTCCTTGTGTCCACACAGTCCTTCCTCCGTTTCTTCATGCTCCTTTCTCCCTCCCGTGACCCAGAATTCACACCCTTTTTCCCTTCCCCCTGATGCAGAATCCCTCCACACTTCAGAAAATGCTGTCTATGCTGCTGAGAAAGGTACTGTCAATAGACTACCAGGATGCCAACCATACCCATCACAATGCCAAGCTTGCCCTGTTTGGAAGTTACTCCTTCTAGTCATCTTATTCTTCGTGGAGTTATTTTCCAATACATTATTTTTCCTATTGATGCTGCTTCTCTTCTTATCTAGAAATATTTCCATCAAACCTACCTTATTTATATAACTTCACTTAAACACTTAAACTCTCACAGGAAGCACCTTTTACATAATTCCATAAGCACTCTGCAGTTGTCATATTTCTCTCCAATGATTTAAGACATCTATCATGCTGTGCTATATTATTCTTATTTTCATAGTTTCCTTTTCTTTGATTTTCTTTGATAATTCTTGATCTATCGCTTTATCAACCTCTTATAAAAGGTTAGCATTAACATTATGAAATTACCTGTGGATACATTATGTTTACATTATGTTTCCCCTACATACTTCTGAAACAATTTAGCAGCATTTATGATAATATCAGTACACCTGCCACCATAGGCAGGAGCCTGTGTTGCTCTTTCCTCAACCAGATAGCTGTCTCTCTTTGTTTCTTCCTCTCTAGACTCCTTTTTCTGGATTGTATCTCTCATGTCACTCTCCTTAACATAAGGTTGCTTCTTTTTCTGCAGAACCACAAAATATCCATGAGATATTGTGACTTTGAAATTGTTTTTGTAATTAAAATATTGCATTGCATAGAATAATAGTCTTAGAAACAGTCACTCGAGATTCAAGTATAGTCCATATCAGTACAAAATAAAAGCATTCTGTTCCCCTTCTTCTCTCTGTAACATGCAGTTTGGGTAGCAAAAGGCAGGCTGCCACGTACAATATAGACACATTCAATCATACAAATGATTGACTATGCTCAGAACCCACAGCATATTTTTAAGCTGATCACCTCAAACATGAGCAAAACAATGCATTTTTTATTTTTTCTTTTCTTGCCGTCCTCTCCCACAGGGTATTTTGGAGGTAGTAGTGGAGGCTTTCAGTAAAATCAACCAACAGGAATTTCTGTTCAGACTGTGACTGTTTATAAGCTTCTCTGAATACTAAAGCAGTTAGCATGGTTTGGATGGAAAATTAGAATAGAGAGCAAAGGGACACCAGCTGCTAACTGAGAAAAGTGCAAGAAACTGGAACTGGCACTTAATTATCTTTGAGACTTCTACTACTCTGTCAAATCTGGCTAAAATCAACAGATTCAAAAGCTACAGGAATAGGGAAGAGACATGCACAGACAAATGCACACATGGGTCTTGCTCCCATAGCAAACATTTCTACAAAGCCAATTTAGCTTATGTGTGCAAGGGAATGTTCCATGCTGCTCAAAGGGACAGCACACACAGTGACAAGTGGCCACATCTGTGTGAAACAGTAAGGACATTCACTAAGGTTGCATTGAGACATACCTCATTTGTAGTCTGGGCACTGCACAGCTGCTTTGCAGTGCTTCCAGAAGCTCGCACAGTCACAAAGAGGTTAAGGAAACAAACTCAAAGGTTATTCTATCCAAATGTTCCCCTGTTTATTAGGTTGCTCAGGAGGAAATATGGCTCCATAAGGCACACCTATTTCCCCAATACTCCCTAGGCTGGAACAGATGGACAATACCAATCTCTACTTGAATCAAAGGTAAATGCTGTCAGCTTGTTCTCTGCGGTGCCTCAAAGAATGGCATCTCAGCAGGTATGTTTTGCCTTGGACAGACCTTAAAACTCACAAAAACTATACCCCCCAGAGATCAGTAGACTGGATGAAATTGGGGGAAAAAAGCGGAGAGAAATCAGTCGGAAGGAGTGAACGATGTAAATTTCATGTATAAGGCAGGATAGTCACAAGGGCAGTAAGGGGAGAAAGCCAGATGGAAACAGTCTTTGTTAAACTGTTCACCAAACGCCTGATCGAGGACTGGACTTACATTTTCAGACTTCTTGAAATCATGTCTAATAGCTCAAAATCTGACAAATTGCCATTCCTCTACTGAAAACCATTTTTATCACATCTACATATATACATATGTATGTATGTATTCATGTATCTGTGTCTATTTTGCCAGTTTAAGTTTTGTCAGAGTTTAAAATAATCTTTTTATTGAATTCAATTTTATCTCTAACTTCATACATAAAGGATTAGATTAACCTGGGTCTAGATCTTCAGAGAAATTTTCTTTGCATTTTAACCTATACCAAGATGAAGGAGAATTCTATTTTTCTCCTTTTTGGTGTATTCTTCTCTCAGCCTTTTATATTCAAAAGATTTCCCTTTCTAAATGTTTCCTCCCTGACATTTAAGACACAAATCATCTCTAACAAACCTCAGCAACATATTGGGTTTTATCTGTCTGCATCTGCACCAATATTGAAACTCCATTTATTAAATGAGATGATGATGATGATTATGATGCCACTCTTTCACGCTTATCCCTTTGTCCATTTGTCCATTTTCCTGCACGCTGGAATGGGGTTTCTAGAGTATATCAACAGACAGTTGAAAAAGTACCTACGGTTGGTCTCCTATTCAAAACAAGACTATACTATGGGTGATGAGCTACTAATGTCCATTTTAACGGCTCATCCAGTAACCAAGCAATTGATCGCTTCAATTTATTTTGAACCGCCACCATGACTCCTGAGTACATTTTTTTTAAAGGAAGGCTCTTTTGTGAGCTGACTCAGGGATGGACGGGTCAATTTGTCTAACTACTCATCCATGGGAAAAATTTTGAGATAAGAAATAAAGCATGTATTACAGCAAAAGAAACAGAATTTTCGATCTGAGAAAGGCACTGAGCATATTCCAAATGGATCTTCAATAATGATTGATGAATACAAATTTTATTTTTGTTTTGCCAAAAGTGTTTTCTGCTGTTTAAAATTAAGTTTGTTTTTTGATTTTTTGTGGGTGTGGGTTGTTTTTTTTTTCTGAATACTGTCTACTCTGCTTTGCTTGCACCATGACAGGTGCCATAAGCTAGGTGTGGAAGGGTGCAGAGTGGAGACAAACATTCCTAGAAGTGCAAAATTATTCAAGAGGCAGAAAGGGAGGACTAGAACTGTTTCAGTGGGTAGGCAATTAGATAATTCTACAGTGAAGGCAGAAGACAGAAATAGGGTCATGCTTAAACCTTGCCCTGATACAGCTCTCCAGGAGACAAGGATATACAAACCATGGATCCAATCTAAATTTCCTGGTGACTCTTCACCAACACCAAGTCATCTGTAGCTGTAAAGAAAATATTTTTGTAATTATTTTATATATACATATAGATTAAGGTACATAATGGATAGATATTTCTTTATCCACAACTCTGGGTTGCTGTGGTCCTTGATGTTCATTATTTATTTACATATTTATTTTTCTGATGGAAAATCCAGTTATCTTCCAGAGGAAACATTTTTAATATATACCATGGAACATATAGCACAGTCTGATGGCTATGAAAATGTGATTATCAACTTTTATTCTTCATACTAAATAAAATGATATTTCAAATGACTGATTCTCAGAGTATTGTGAATGTGTACTGTTATAACAGACAATCAGCATTAAACTAATTACCCATTAATATGTGCTTATAAAATGTGTGTGTGTGTGCCTCTGTGAGTTACAAGAAGTTACTCGAAGTGGTGTTACTGTATTTGTTGCTCATTTCTGATCTGGTCTATCATGGGCGAGCCTTGGCTAGCAGCCAAACTCGCCCTCAGCTGCCCACTCACTCCACACAACCCCAGTGGGACAAAGGGACAAAACAGGAAGAACAGGTATGAGAAAGTTCATGGATCAATATAAAGACAGGGCAATTGCTTACGAGTTACTGCTGTGGGCAAACTTGACTAGTCTTGACTAGGGAAAACTAACTTATATGTGAAAGTAAATATGTAATAACTAATTCAAGTAATTGGACACAAAAACCCACTAAAACAACCCCTTTCCTCTCCCTTTCCTGGGTTCAGCTTCACTCCTTCATGCCAGACTTCTCTACGTCCACCTCAAGTGGTGCAGAGGGATGGGAAATGTGGAGCCGTGGTCAGTACAAAAGGGCTGCAGGGCAATCTCTGCTCCAGTGCCACAAACCACCTCCTTCACCCCTCTTCTGACTGTGGTGTTTCTTCTGCTTTCACCCCTCACACCCCCCACACCCCTCCCTTTTTTTCCCCCTTCTTTGCCTGTGTGGCATTTTTTATTCTTTCTATGTTTTCCATGAGATCTCACCACCTTGGCTGAGGGACTCAGCTGTGCCCTGTGGTAGGTCCATTGGAGCTGGCTGAACCCATGTGGCATGGGACAGCCCCTGGACTCTCCTCACAGATGCCACATCTGTAGCTCCCCCTCCACCGCTAAAATTTTGCCACACAAACCCATGAACTACATATGATAGTGAATTGCATCTATGACAGTGCAAAAAAAGAGATGTTTGCAAATCTGACACATATGAACTGTTGACATTTGTTCTGTGCAGTCCTCTGAAAGCTCTGAAAGCATGATTCTAAGTATAACCTCCTCAAGAATGTTTTTTTTTACCAGAAAAATAAACCAAAATATCTAAAGTTGAGGTTTTTTTCATTTTCTTACATCTACTTTCCCTTCTTATAAGGCATATATTGACAGGGAGTTACATAAAAGAATTAAACTTGACTTTGGTTTTCAGGAACTATTTGGGATTGTGTAATAGTAATGAATATTTTTCACCTTATGTTAAAAAAAAAAGGAAAGGAAAAATTGTGAAATATTGATCTATTCTCATTGCTGAAGGATAAGGACAGTGTAAAGATTGTAAGTAACTCTGCATTTTAATTATATATTATTTCTGATATATATATATATCTGCAACAGAAAGTTGCAATTTGTTTTTCAGTTGTGCCTACTTTTTTCAGTTGTTTGATCAAATAGAAATTCCTGACTAGCAAATCAGGCATTGAAATGTAAATGTTGGTTTAAACCCTTATACTTATCATATATGCCTACTTGTAAGTGGTCTTATTTGGCCACTGTATGCAACAAATCCTAGTTGTATAATTCTTCACCTCAAGAATTTCACAGCAAAAGGGGAAGGGGAAGTAGGAGGGGGAGAGGAAGGAAAAGGGAAATGGGAAAGGCAAGCAAAAGCATCTCAGCTGCTTTTAGAATCCATTTGCAATCCTCTGCAAGCACTGAGGCAATCTACATCTGTCTAGAAGTACAGATAACTATAATCCTGTATTAGCATGACAGTGCTGCCTTCCTTTATGCAGAAAACTCTCTGGCTGATATAAAATTATCCCAACATATTCCTAGAAAAAAAACCAAGTCAAACAAAACCAAATGGGTTTTTTTCCGTCTTTCACCATCAGTATGGAGATGACTTGTTGACATCAGGTTCAGAGATCCCAACATACAGATATAAGTTATTATCATTCTAAGAGTGTGCACACCAGCAGGGAGATCAAACTTTAGTATACTGTAATAATATGTGTGTCATCAAAAAGAAAGGGTTAATAGAATATAATATCTGAAGCCAAAGAACTGGGGCTGAAAAACTAAAGTTTACAAAATGCCCATACAGGATGGATTCATCACCCCACCACCCCTTTTTTTTTTTTTTACTTAAGCAGAAACTAGCTTTAGACTGGTCCCAGAGAGGGAATGTTCATCTGAGCTGGAAGGTGTTAGGTGTGTCCCTGAAGGACATCCTCCAAGTTTCATCTGAAAGAAATCCAAATGTGTGCTCCAACAGTTTCCTTCGTGTGAATGAAATCAAAATGAGTGGAATCATTGAGAAACTAATTGAAAAGCACATTTTGATCCAAACTAAACCACTGATGTAAGTACAGCCTGTAAAATACTTCTGCTTGCCTGCATTAAATAAAATAAATTTACTTACCAACATGCAAAATCATGTTACAGTGACTTAAATATTACAAAAACGGCAAACAGAGAGACAAAAATGGTCTGTTTCATGACATACAATCTAAATAAGAATTCTAACTATTTCTTTAAAAAATATTATTTTTTCTAAGTGTATAAACAGTTCTTCATTGGTATTAATACTGTTCATTGGTGTTAGTACTATGAACTTCTAAAGCCCATTCATATGTGTAGTATCTGGGATATAATCCAAAATTTCTAATCTAATTATTGTAATCATGATTTTTTTTTAAAAAAAAAAGAGAGAAGGAAGTTGGAGAGGAGAGAATAATAACTCTTTTTTCCCCACCCCTTGTCTCTTTAGATTGCTAGTCTTTCAGAGGCTGACTTTTTAAATCTATGAACTGTAATTAGCACAACCGAGCCCTGATCTCAGGTCTCTACTTTCCATAACATCAGCAAGAGCAGGCAAGCAAAAAGCTTCTGTGGTACTACTCCTACACTCAAAGTTATGGATGTACTTAAGTGCTTTGCTGATTTTGACCTAGATGAGGAGCTGGGAGGGAACTTGCTACTTGAGCCGTGTACAGTAGTTGTTGAGCACCTGTAAATTGTAACTCATTGATCAGCATATTTCAAGTAGTTGTATTATCTCACCACTTACTAATTGATATTCACCCTCCAGTGATGGAGAAAAAAGCCTTAGAAGCAGTTTTGTTGTTGTTGCTAGTGTAAATTTTTACCAATTTTGGTATTCTTCACTGTATTTTAGATAGCTATGTTACAATAAATGTTGGTCAGCCCAGACATTTGGCTGACAAACTTTTAACTGTTTCTTCCAGTAACTAAAACTTTAGTAAATTGGGTGCATATTTAAGATGGCCAGCACTCAAACACTTCTCTAATAGAGTTGCATGCTTTACTGATCTTAACAGTTGAATGGTATATTTCATTTGTGTTCATTTGCATAATTTGCTGATTAAACTACATGTTTAATCTGTTGACCTTTACTCTGTACTTATCCCACATTTACAGAGATGTAATCAATGTGCAGACTTTACCGAAGGCAGCTGACATCTCAAAGTTTACTTAGCCCTTGGAAATTCCATTTAAAGCTATCAGCACACTGTCTCATTGAGGTTAGTGTTCCTTCTCTTTCTCCTTTAGGCACACTGATTGAAAAATCGAAATAATCCACATAGATAATAAATACACAATATCCATATTTACCACAGACTATATCTAGTCCTGGAGTGAAGGATGCAAAAACACTGATCCCCAAATTGCTAAGTTTGTAAAATCAGCAAAATCAGGTCTAATGAGGAAAGAATAAACATACATGGGTTGTTATCCTGGGAAGGAGAAAAGGGAATAAAAAGTAAAAACAATCATATGAACAGGGCTTTTGGGGAGGAGCTATTGAGCAGACTGGCATCTGATCAAAGCAATCTGGAGCAGGATAATAAACCTACTGTTCTAACCACACCATGGATGCCTGACTAAGTGCCTCTGTAAGCACTGGCTCCTGAAATGCTTCCCCTAACACTGATGATGAGACATCCTGGAGGAGACAGGAGCTGGGTGAAGCATCCCTTACAACATATTTGTTGAGACAGAACTAAACAGAATTCACCTGAAAAGAGAGTCCTGGCAGAAAGTCCTGCAACAGCTAGCGCACGTACACTCTCTCTCTCTCTCCCATTTTGGTCTCCATCTGGGACAAAAATACAAGAGCAAAGAAACAATTCTTGGCAAAACCACTCTTTGTGGATCAGTCAGGGAGTCATGTTTTCTTATGAAATAAACTATTTCATCTTCAACCCACTTTATTACCATCTTCTGTCATCTCCCTATAACCAAAGGTTGGAGTGTTCAAATATCTCCATTCTCAACAGCAGTAAACCCAATGCCATTCTTTTTCTTGCTGTTTGTCACTTTGCTAAGCAAGGAATCACTTCTTGATGCTGAAGGCCAAATTAATTCAGAAAGAAAACTGAGCATGTGGGAACTGTCTGGTACTTAAGAAGAGCAACATGAATAAAATTCTTGGTATATCTGAGGATGACAAGTCATGTTCTACACATCTCAGAGCAGCTCCAGCTGCTGTTGCAACAGACCTTCAGGGATTTCATTGATTGCCTGAAGACTGGGTCATGGAGCTGCATCCAAGACAACCTTGTTGTGTCATCTTCAGAATGTCATCTGCCAGCCTCCTGGCCAGTACTATCCTGCTGCAAGTCGTATAATTAGTTCTGGTGTGGGAGTCATAAATGCTAGGGAGCTGCCTGCAGCTGGAAAGCCACAGACTATCTACCACTAAGTGTAAGAATGAACCTTTTTGTCAGTTATGGTGGGCAGAATTGTTGATGAGATTTATCCCTTTCATCAGTCAATTTGAATCATGGCCTGTCACTGACACTGGTGAGAATTTGCGTTTCTGTTCAAGTAGAGAAATTGCTAGCATAAAATAGCTTATGCCTCTTTTAGAGATTAAGGTGGACATTTTCAGAGGAAAGCCGTGGTAAAGGTTTCTATTTGTTCAGCTGGAGAATCCACTTTGGTTTTGCACATCTGTATTCCATCTGAGAATAAGGTTATATGCAGAATGCTGTAAACCTGGAAAAATACTGCAAGTCCATCTGAATAAGGCAAGCTAGCCTGTGGTGAGCTGTTTGAGAATTTAGTAAAAGTGAACATGAAGAGCTTTGAAAGAGGAGCAAACACTGTATTGGAGAAAGCCTCAAAGAATTCCTGTCTTAGCTGAAGCAGCATAACCAGGGGGGAAAAGAGGTTGCTGGTAGAAATTCAGTCCCAGATGGGCAGCCCAAGGCTGGCCCAGTCAGTAGCAGTATGAGTACCCAAGGGCTGTTAGAACAAATCACAATGTAACAGAAGCAAATGGAATTAAAGGTGAAGAAGCAGAATCAGGAGATGGCACAAAAACATATCTGGAAGTTGCTGAAATGGAGACCCAGAGGCAGCTGGAACTGGCGAAAATGGAAAATGTGCTTGAGGTGCGATGGAGGCAAGGCAGAGAACAAGATCCCAGGAGCCTCTGCCAGCTGCAATCGCCATCTTGCTAAATTGTATCCACCTTGAGAAGAAGTTTCATATCTAAGTAGGTTTTTATGCCTACGGAAAGTCTGTACAATTGGCATAAGGCAGCAAAAGACTCTGAAGTATCCTTTTAACTTTCCAGGCAGGAGAGACAAAGCCTATCTGTTTTCAGCACCTTATTTCCACATGAAATTTTTATATTACATTCTGCATAGGGAAAGATTTATTTAGCAAGTTCAGTATCACACCAGTGTTGTACTTCCAAAAATTATGGAACTTGCAGAAGTACAAGGAAATGAGATTTAGGAAAATATCTATTAATTGTATACTTTGATGTGATAAAAGGGAGGCACCAGTGGTCAACACTGCACTACTGATTTTTTCACCTCTTAGGTAGTTCTGCACAGTGACAAATAATAAAAAAGTTCAAGGAACTCATAAAAACTGAACAAATAAATACAAAGTCTGCCTAACCTATAAGCATTTAGAAAGTAATTTTCAGGAACAGAAAACAGGAAAAAGTAGTAACTTCACTATGTGTAAAGAGAAGAAAACTAAAGCTAATCAGGCACGAGCTTGGCTTTCATCTCCCAAGTCGTATAGTACCCATGGCTCGGCATTTGTGTGACTCAGCAAAGGTTCTGGAGCCATAATGCCCTTTGTTGGTAAAAAGTGAACCTGAACCTCAGGTTGTCCAGCAAAATGCACAACAGAAACCACAGCAAATTATATGTATGCTTAAGATGGAGAGACCTAGATATTTCTTATCAAAAGAGACATAATCCCAGGTGAAATAGTAAGAGTTGTTGCTGTGAAAGAAATAGAAATGCCAGTAGTGACAGCAAGATAGCAAAAAGGTATAAAATGTTCCTTCAAAGTAAGAAAACAATGTGGTATCACAAATTAAAGTAATAATTGCCTTAATTTCATAAGGTACAGTAGCAGAAATATTCAGTTAAAACTTTCACAATAAGAATGAAGAAATAATTTTTGGAAGAAATTAGAAAGAAAACAAGTTGATGAGTTTCATATATTTAGTGAGATGGGGGAAAAAAATCATGTGATAGCGGACTGCACCTAATGCATTCCAATTCATAAAATCATTCTAACTAATCCACTTCATAACTCTTGCCTGAAGTATCTTAAATGAACTGCTCTTTGAAAACAGGAGTCTATAGAGGGACATCCACACGAGGAAAGTTGGGTTGCTGGTGGAGATCCACAAATTGTGTTATGTTAAGTACTGAGCGGAGCTAAAGCATACCTACCCTTCCACAGGTTCTCTTGGGCTACAGCAAATTTATTGTTAGTTTAAGAAACATTTTTACTAGTCTATTAGACAGAGTGAAGCAAGGGACTACCACATACATATTTCAGAAGCAGAAAAGGACTGTAGAGATTTGTTTCATTTTATTAAGAAGCAGTTCTCTGAAGCTGAAATGGATATACTCAATCCATTCTTAAGTGTGACCAAAGCAGGGAAATGTTCATGTCTCTGGTTTCCTTTTCTATCTTTATATATGTCTCTGTTATAATATTTACACTGATATTTTCTGCATGTGAATTGTAAAAACATACAACAAACTGTAAACATATATTCCATTTTAAGATGTGTTAATTCTTAAAAAAGAAACCCTTACATCACTGATGTAGTGCATAGCATTCCAATATAATAGAATTCCTAAACAGAAGTGGAAGCTTTCTCCATCAGTGGAATATTTAAGAAACACCACTAATATATGCTGGATATGTTAAATAAATCTACAAGTCTTGTAAATTCTGTGCTTAAGAAAGATCAGAAAGTCTTCTGGTAGCCTGAATTACCTACAAAATGCTTGGCAATGTGCAGTACACTAGACAGCCTGCCTAAATCCATATGCCTCCCAACATATTTATGATAGAGGGACGCTCTGTTGTATTTTCATTATAACTAAGCGAATTTTCTCAACTTACCTAAAACCTCTGGATGTAGTATTCCACATTATGAAGGAAAAAAAAAAATCCTAGGTTTCAGGTTTGTGGGTTTTTACTTTGTTTCTTCACACTGATTATCAAAATACTGGAATTAGTTTAATTAGCATAGAATGTAGTGTGATTACCTATTTTATTGAAAACCAAGAATCCAACTGAATCACCAAAGTGTGCAGCTGGATCCATGAAACAGCTAATTGGAACATCAGACTACGTTCTGCAACACATAGGCTATATTTGTACAGTTTGAGACACTAAAATCTGCAGCTGAATCAATAAAATATTGTTTATCAGGAGGGGATATGAAAAGAAAAACCCAATGAAAATGTGCATCACAAAGATGTTAAATGTGAACAGTAAAAAAGGTCAGGCATTATGTAAACACTGTAAGTACTATAATGTAAGTTGAGTAACAAAATATATGAAAGCAGCTAACATTTGCAAAACAGTGTTTCAGAAAAGTACGCCAAGCAAAAAAATAGCCTAGCAGTTTGAATGGCATTACTTTGCTGAATGCCTATGAAATGTGGCTGTAATGATGCTTTTTGGCTATTGCTGTCAAAAATCATAAAGAGGAGATAAAGGACAACTCTTTTTAATGGAACCTTTAGTGATGCCATGTGCTACGTGTGCTTTTCATGGCATAGCTCACCTTGCCTTGGCAGCTCATGAGGAGAGTCATTATTTAGCAAAATGATGACGAGAAGTGGACAACTATTTTTGAGTTATCTTCCTACTAGACACTCCTATTGACTGTCACCAGTACATTGTCTCTATTCACAATTTCACAACCCAGGATCTGAGGCTAGATCTGAAATGGATATGAGTCATGTGTAAGTCAGTCCAGCTCCACTGAACTCATGATGTGCACTAGTAAAGTGTTTATGTCAACTGTGGGTCTGGTCTTCCAATGTAAATCTGAGACATTTCTATGAAGTTTCACTTCCTGCATCAATTTGCATCAGATACAGGGCAGATGTGCCAGAGTGCTCCAACTGCTGTGCAGTGATGCAAAGCAGTTATAAACCCAGCTTCACCTGGCAGGTTTGTGGCTACTTTGGCATGCTGAAGGAGTGCAAAGCCAGGACAGTATCCATGAATGCACACTCATGCCTCCTACACCTATGTCATTTTGATTTAAAGTTGATTACCCATTCATGCCTTCGAATTTGCTATGCATATACAGTACGATTTCTCCAGAAATCCCTTATTTTTCTGAACATGCATAATGACTGCAAAGTTTTCTTTAGATTATAGATTAAGAGAAGTCATACAGGCTTTACAGACCACGTGTGTAGGAATAACTCCAGGAATAACGCTATTAAAGGAATGACTCCATTAACGTCAATGGATTACAGCAATGAAAATATAAATACAGTTATGGAACAGGTAAATAAACATCAGCAGGGAAATAAAAACCTTTATCCACAAAACAGGAACTGCACAGACTAAAAGGAAAGGTACCTAATCTTTTGGAAGCACATTCACTGTAAATTAGTTGCATCGATATGGTAGACCAGAATGTATGTTTAAAAATGGTTTGTGTTGCTTCTTAGATCTATGTGATGAGAAAACATAATCTATATAAATCAACCTTTAGATTAATTATGTTGGCAGATTTAGTCATCATGGTCATTCTCTTAAAAAATTAATAGCTTTTGTCTGGACATTCTTGCAATCCACAAGCTCTGCATACTGATACACAATTCTTCTGTAATTTTTTTTACCTTTAATTTAAAGAAACTAGTATAATTTATAAATGTTTATTTATCATCAAGGAATAGTGAAGTGGTATTATCCCACATTTTCAGAATTAACCTTGTTGAAAAGAAAATTAAGTGGTGGTATTATTATTATTAAGCAATTTACATAAGAAACAGGCACGTTTGGGGATCTATTTTATAAATGTACTTTAGGATGAGATAAATCATGCCTTAAAAGCTTACTCTTGCCACAGACAAGGGAATTGGAGTGGCTAGCCCAAATAAAGCCATATCAATTATAAAGATCCAAGGTTAGGTGAGGTTAGTGCCACTCAGAGTCCTAAAATGAAGGTACTTTCTGCCCCTTGGTGTTTCATTAAGATAACCATTAGAATTCTTCCTCTGACCAAGTTACTATGCCTGAAAATTTTGTTCACTCTTCCTCTGTCCTTTAACACATATATTTCTTGTCCACACAGGTGGTTCAGTGGTACCAGGATTTCTGTGGAAAATAATCTGAAATTCTTATCCCTCAGTGGCTGTAACTACATCTACAGTGTCTTCACAGAGTTTTGTCTTTCACTTCCAAGGCCTATAAAAGAAACTATCCTAGATTACTGGGCCAAGACATTCCTGGCTCTGTTCTCAGCCTCCATCTCCAAAACTCCATTTGGGTGGAGCTTCCACTATTTGCATTCACTAGAGCATCCAGGGTGCTGGTGCTACCCTGACATCATGCCAACATGTAAATACACTGTGTGAGGATGCATACCTCAGATTCATTAAATTTTGCAAGTGTTTGACCCTAGCTGGAAAGTACATCAGTTATTAGTGTGAGCTTTAGTCTTGTGGTTCTTCACAGTAGCTATTTACATTTTGTATTTATTATATTTTATGTTTAAGTATAAGGACAAGACAGTCCCCAGTAAAGTGCCGGTTTAAATCAATATTATAAATTCTGTTTCACAACTATCTATTCTTTTCCTGTCCTGACTGGTATGATAGCACTTCTCACTGGTCACAGCTTCCATTTGCACCACCAGACTTTGCTGGCTATCAAGTTGGCACATTTCTTTACCACCTGCTTCCCATTGCTGTTCCTGTTCTGTATCTCATTTACTATGCTTCTCCACTTACCCATTTTTCTATCATATCATTCTTCCTATCATGTCATCTTACTGGTATTGTAACATATATGTCTCACACCAGATTTTCTCTTTGCCTACTCTAAATTTTTGCCTTTTTCTAGTATTTCATGGATTCTTGACAATCCGCCTGCTGTTGACTCCTGAATTTTTTTTTTCAGTTATCTTCTGCTTCATTCCTCATCTTTAGGACATTTTAATGTTTTACTTTTTCTCCCATCTGATTCACTGTTGTTTCAGAACACAAGAAAATTCCCTTTGACTCCACTTCACTTCTGTCTTAAACAAATAATACCTCCCCAGATGGTCCTTGTAACATCCAAAAAAAATGTTATATGCTATGATATATTTTTTAATGCTACGAAATTTTGCCCCAAGATGGGCTAGATGATGTGATTGAAAACTAGAAGTAATGTGACACTTTCAAAATGTAACCAAACAAAACCCTCTTTCATGATGATTATCTAAAGCGTATCAAAAACCTGAAGATGTAGATGTACCGAATTTAAAAATAAATTATATAATCAAAACTCATACTATGAATTACCTTGTTAATAAAGGTCCTTATCTACCTCAAATATTTACCTCTGGGCATAACCAAAACCTACCTGACTCTAAGCATACCTGAGACATAACAGCTTTCACGAATTAGATGTTCCCATCTACTTGTTGAAGTGCAGCAGATATACTAGGAGCCAAATAATTAATCATGCTGTGAAAAATACAACTGCTTAAATAGGAGGATTTGAGTGGTTGTTCCATGATGTCCTTTTAGATTGAGATCCGAGCCTCTACTTACAAAGTAGGATGGGTAAAAAAGATGTGGAAAGCCTTCCCCAGATAAAGAAAAAGTTTCCACCACAAAGGGTTTTCCCCTTGTCAGGGTATGCTGACCTTGGCAATATGACAGCTAAGATCTGTGCCAGCTTTTAGTTAGTGAGAAGGTGGCAGTGTACCTACATATAGGCAAAGGCTAAGGATTATGAACTGGGGGCTTCAGTCATAACCTTCTATTCAAAGTTTCCTATTGCCTAGCTTATTAGAATTACTTAGCATTTCCTAATGGCTTTTGTGAGCTGCTCAATTCTTTGCAGATGTGATACAGAAAACTGAAGGCCTTAATTCACTAGAAAGTAAGACATATAAAGCTGAAGTATTGCAACAATTTTAATATTTGGGGAAGTCAGAAAAAAAAAATAAATCTACCCTGCAGTCCTGATTTGAAGATTTTCAGATAAAGGGAAATAATAATGAAATAAAAAATAATAATAAAATATATTTTATTTTACATCTGAAGAAAGCTTGGGAAAACTTTTTTTTTTTTTTAATTTAGGCTTATGAGTAAGTGAGGCAACTAAAGTAAAGGAGAACTAAAAAGAGCCTAATTGCTACATATTTCTAAAATATCTCGCTAAGAGGTAATAGATCACAAAGAAAGAATAAAAAGACTGGCAATACCAACAAGACTAACTGTACGCTTATCAGTGAACTTTCTAAGGGGACATTAAAAAAATTGTACATTTCATTAGAAGAGTGACTGAAACTAGGTACAGGCCCTGGTACAGTCATTACTGAAGCTGGTGGCAATATGACAAAAGGTCTCAGTGATTTCAGTATTTAAAGTCCACTAGATCTTTCTGCTGTATTCTGTACTTTTGCACTATTTCCCGACCTTAGCTCTGTAACATTCACTGAGCTATCACATATCTTTACTGCATCAATAGATTACTTCGCCGGGCATTCACTCTTTTCTGTAAGAAAGTAAGTACATAGATCACATCACATTATAACAGGAAACTAAGTATTATATAGAACAATATTCAAATACTTGGTGTTCCATAAAAAGAGTGTTTTATAGCAAAGAAAGTGCTCTGAATAAGTAACTGTCCAGATATGTGGTTAAGTGATTTCATATATTATGTAAGCCCAGTTCCTGTTGTCTGTCAGCACTCAGCATACAACACCAAGCAATAAAGCTTATCTGATAAAGAGGGAGCAATATGAAATGTTATTATTATTATTATTATCATTGTCATTCTTTGGTGGAAGAATGAATGGAGTTAGTATGTGAACAAGGTTGTCTGAATCAAAAATATTGCCCCTGTATTAGGTAGGGTAGAATGCTAGCTATATCTTACTTGGAGTTTAAAGCAGGGACTAGTGAAGGACAAGATTAGCATATTGTATAAAAGATGAATGCAATATATGAAACACATAAAGGAGAAAGGAAGGAGAATACTAAAAATCATTAGATGAATGGAGTAGGAGGAAGAAAAGAGCTAAGAAGGTGTTAACTCATTAAGGGATCTGAATCTTTTCAAGTAAAATAATGCCATCCACATTAAATTGTTATTTAAGTTTTAGTATTTATATTTAGTATTAAATTGTTGTATTAGTTTCCTCTTTATGTTATTCCATTACTTATATCAGTACCTATGGTACTGTCTGCAGTCTTTAAACAGAAAATCTTGTTTAAGGATGTTTACCCCACCAGTTTATTACTAGACCTGCTCAGAATGACTGCCTTGTCCCTGGGCACATTGTGTAGGATAACCCAGTGTTTTTCCAAAATCACAGGTTTCTTTCATGGAAAACTGTTGCAAACTCAGACCCTAGACCAAATAAATTGCAACAGGGAAACAGAAAGCACCGAAGACTTTTCAGGACAAGAGAATAAAATTCCATCCATCCATCCCTTTCATTAATAGTATACCCTAGCATGTGTAAGCATAAATACAGCTACTATATACATTCCTCAGATCATCCCATTCATATCTTAGAAGAAATACTTGGGAGGGATGGGGGAGAAGGATAAGAAATCATAATACCTTTTTTCAGAAAACAAATTTATCCAAAACAGCAGCTATGTAACTTCCCCGTGTTTACTGAGTAATATTCTCTTCCACTGATAAAAATAAAAATGTCAATGCCAGCTTATTGCATAAGCATTTATCATTTCCTGTTCAATCCCAAAGATAACCAGGAGAGTTTCAACAAGGACAGAAGTTTTTTGCAAGAGGAAAGATCAAAATTTGGACATGGAACATTTTTTTTTTCCTTCAAAAATATATTATTTCTGTTCCTGTCCATAATATCCAAGAAAATAACTTCCAAATGGTTGCAGTTTAAAAGTAGTATATGGTTACCGAGCATTGTAAATAATTCTAACTTAAACTGACTTGCTAAAATTGCCCCTGAAAATGGATCCCAAAGAGACGTGGAGCACACAATGAAACATCAGAAAAATATCCTTGACAACTAATTTCTCCTTTCTATTTTACACTTGTTTCTTTCTGTCACTTTTAGCCCTCCTTTCAGTACAGCCGAAGCTCTGAATTTAACAGGGCTTAACTTTCAAGATGTGCTTGCAGGGAGTGTCTAAACTACAATAAGTTCCTGAATCAGTTCTTAGTCTTTAACATAAGCAGAGATGAACACAGGTCTTACATGATGATTGAATTAATTTGTGGGGTTTTGTTGTTTGGGTTTTTTTTCTATATTTAAATCTTTATTGTCTGGTTTTGATATCAAAATTATTTCTACAGAAGCTAATCGTTATGTCACAAATATTATATCAAATAGTGAATAAATAAGATGACATCTGTTAGCTTTGGGAACCATCTGTTAGGCTGGGGAATTATGGATGTGATGTTAAATTTAAATTATATTATTGTAAGTACAATAGGATGGCACAATAGGCATTATAAGGGACTAGTAATTTTCCGACTTCTCTTGTGAAAAGCAGGAAGCGGGGCTACAGCCAAGGAAACTGCCACAACAAAATGTATAGGAGAGATTATATTTGGGAAATTCCAACAAATAAAACAAAAAAATAAACAAAAAAACAGCTTTTACATAGTCATGGGTAGTGGATTATATATATTTGTAGATCCTCATTTAAGAAGGCATTTAAGCACACACTGGACTAGAAGTACACACTGAAATGTCAGATAAATTACCAAAAATCTGAGGAAGATTTCAAGGAACTGAAACTTTGTAACACAAGCTTTTCCCTCAGAGACTGTGATTTCTTAGAGTCTGGCACTTTCACTCATTAGGGACTTTTGATGCCAGAATTCTATCATAAAGAAATCTTATCATAGGTAAACATATTGAACAGATTTATGCACAATCTAAATGTGGCAATCAAGAATGTTTGAGGCGGAATGTTCAAAGAAAATGCTGCTGCAAAGTCAGGTTATACTTGAATGCATATATTTCATAATATACATTACCATAGAGTCATAGAAACACCATAGAAAGGGTTGGGTTGAAAGGAACCTTAAAGATCATCTAGTTTCAACCCCCTGCCATGTATTGTATATATTCATATATAACCTGTGTCGGAGTTTGAATCTCATCCATCTTGAACGTTTTGAATAGATACAAATACAAAGTACCTAATTTGATACGTGAAGCTGATTTTTCTTATCCCTAAATTCACAGAAGTTTATCCAAATAACAAAATGCCAATTGCCAAACAACTTCTGTTTTTGCTAGTTATTTGAAATGTGGTCTTCCTCTTTCTTTCTGCTCTCTTGAAAGGCTTCAGGTATGCTAGTTAAGTATTTTCACTGCTTTGACTTAAGCATTTTGAGAAATTTAAGCTCTTGTATGGTTTTTGCAATCCATGTTTTACACAGTCTCTTTCTCACCTCATATATGCTCTCACATGTTTTTCTCATACTTCTGCTTCAGGCAATTAACTCAGTTAATTCCATTTTTATTGTCTCCAATTGCATCCTTTTTTGTATCTTCCTGCATAATAACTATACATTTATGACTTTACCTCAGCTCCTCTTACTTAGATTTTTCTTTCCACATTTACTTCTTCTATGGAACCCACTGAACACTGCTGACTCTTCCTTTCTGTTGAATTTAGCAATGGTAAAAACGCAGGAAAGGCAGTACTTGTGAGAAAAGCAAGGTTAAAATAGCTAATAAAACACCATCTCAATCATTGTCTTGAATTCCATTTCATCCACACTTTCCTCATTCAGTCATTGTCAAATGTATTTGCAGATTTCTCAGAGCAGAACAGTGCTTTTTCTTGCTCTTTTTAAGACATTTTAACATACTGGAAGTGCCCTGTAAATAATTATAAAAGATATCGTGAATACAATGATTTTCTATCCATTGATTAACATTGTAGTCAGAAGCTGGGGTAAGATAAGATTCAACCCATATCACAGTTTATTGAGTCCTATACTGGTGACTTCATTTAATTTGTTTCATTGTGATTGAATCAGGGAGTTGGATCTCACTTTTTTTTATTATTTTTTTTACTTGTCAGATATTCTAATGAAAAACATTTGTAATAAAAAGTAATTGACAAAAAAACTGAACAGTTCTAACTATGCTCTACTAATTAATTACATTTCTGTTTAAATAAAACCAAATCAAACATAAAATATTTTTTTAACAGATACTAATATTTTTGAAAAAAAGACATTTTTGTATGATTTTTACCTCTATTGAAAGCTTTCTGATAAATATTTGCATCTAGATTCAGTTCTGATACAGACCCTTAAAGAAAATCTATAAAAACAAGTAAAGTTTTATCTCTTGTGTCACAGAAATCTTGGATTATTCCTATCATCTACAAGCTTCCTCTTTTTCAGCATTTCTGTGTATCTTTCATTACTTTTTTACATAATCTGTGCTGCTTCTTTATTAGATGTTATTGTTAAACAGACACTGTAATTTAAAGCTGCCTGACATGACTCCAAATTGTATTTTCTAAGGAGATTTTACAGAAAATTGAACAACAACGCAATATAAAATGAGATCCTCCTGTCTTTCTATTTGCTTTGAATCTTCTTGGAAATGTTAGGAAGGGCCAGATGTGAATAATTCTATGTGTTACAAGTCTTAAAAACATCTGTCATTTTAAAACTAACTTTCATATTGCAACAACACCTTGTTCTTAGAAATTCTGGCTGATCCCAAAACTATCATGAAATATTGCCAGCTTATAAACGGTTATACCAGTCCACAAGGTTGTGGTATGCATTAATACATTATTATATATATTATCTAATATATATATATTATACTATAATTATTATTATCATCATCATTGTTGTCATTGTAATTATAATTATAAATAATAATTATAACTAATGATAATAATAACAATAACAATAATAATAATAATAATAATAATAAGAAGAAGAAGAAGAAGAAGAAGAAATTTTTACAATATACTTTCTAGCAGCCTGAGTATCTAGCTTCCAGAAGGTCTTTACAGCTTTTACAATTAATTAAATCATCCAGAGGCAAAAACAAAACAAAAAAATCCCCAGCCATCACTATTATATGAACCATGCTGAGAAGCCTCCAGGCTAGGATAAGAAAACTTGACACAGATAAAAAAAGATAGAAACAAGTACTGCACTGAAGTAGATAGGAATGAAGGGAAATAATTCTAAATCTCAGTTGCACTTTTTAAGTGACTATACATTTCATTGTAAATCAGTCCTAGGTTTTCAATTCCTAAACTGTACAAAAAGTGAGGATAAAACATGCCACAGCTCTTCAGAATATTATGTGGCCTTGCAGGTTTATTTTTGGTGGAACTTCTTTGTTAAGTGATGCATTAAAGATTAAGGCATGTTGTTACTGGCAAATACATGCTTTTTAGACTAAATGAAGATCAAGAAGTGGGATAAATAGCACGCTAATACAAAAGCACCCCTTACCATTCCTGCTGCATCACACCACTGTTGTTGCTAGGCCCTTTAACGTTTCAGTGCTCACTGCAGTGAAACATGAAATACCCATATTTTTAATATATATTTTATATATGGCTTTTACTGTCCCACCAACGATCTCCCTTCTCTATATGAAATTTCCATTTCTGTGATATTCCATGCCCATACCCTAACTACAGGAAGACATTGTGGGCTTCCCAAATATAATTCACTTCTGATCCACTGAAAAGGAGACTGTTCAAAGCTTGACTATAACATGTTATTAAGTAAGGAAAATGGAAGGGTGGTGGGTTTTGAGAGCCAAGACTTTTTGTTTCCAACTCTTCCATAAAGTTGACAATAGAATCTTGACTTCTCCTCTATCAAATATGAAAAGTAAATGTACTCTCTGGTACTAACTTCCCCAAAGAGAAGTAGTGACAATCCACTCAGTTTCATGAATGTGTTTCATTCAGATTGCTCTTAGTTCTTCATTGTAAAAAAGTTTTGAAAATTCTTTCAGGCCTGGATTCAGCTAATATCTGCTGCAAGATATGACTTTTCCATCAGAGGAGGTCTGGAAGATTTGTTTTGAAGTTGAATAACCAAAAAAGATTAAGACCATTTTTAAACATAGCTATGCAAAGGGTGGATATTTATACAATGTGCAAGAAAGCTAGAGAACACTAACCAGAAATGAAGAAAGTAAAGGGAAAAAAAAAAAAAAGCAAAAAAAAAAAAGCCCAATGTTTAATCAATGTTTAATGCCATGCTTTCGGGAGTTTTTGCTAAGTGGAAGTACACCAACAATGAATGGCACACTTTGTAATTCTCTGTATTAGCAGTTCTGCCTGAAAGCTTTACAAAACCCCTGCCTTTGTCATCACAGTGCCAAGTCACCAGTATATGTCTCTAAGAAATCTCTATCAGAAATTGCAAGGAGGTAATCTCCTACAGAAACATTAAAGTCAGTTAAATGCCTTCCCAACAAAATCATTAAATCAAAAGTTTTAATGCCAGGATGCACAATATGAATGGACTTTAGCATCCATCCTGAAAGAATTACCTGTTTAAAAGGTATGTAATGCATTTATTATGGTTTAATTTTTCTCAAACAGTATTTTAAAAGTACTAAAAGTTACAGGTCTATGCCATGAAAGCAAGTGAGATGGGAATATTCTATACTTGGTTTGTTGTCAAGGTTTTATTACCCTAACAAATTAATTTCTGGCTACTTGGCTAAATTAAGTTAATATCTACAGAAAAACAGATTATTTTTTTTCCACCAATAAATCTAAATGGTAAAAGATAAATGATGAAGTCCATGAATCAGGAATGGATTCAGCAATTTTAATTTATTGTGACTGAAAAATGTCAATTAGAAATTTAGGCATATGGGTCATTTTCATATTATGTACAGCTATCACATTTGTGGCTTTTTAAAAACATCTGTAATAGTGTTTGCAAGAAGAATAAATTCCAAGGGCTCCCATCCTCATGCAGTATTCTGTGAGACAAGTGTATAAAAAGAGTTTGAAATGGAAAATGTTCAATCTAATTTTTTTCCCCAGGGTTTCTCCACTGTTTGATTAGAGAGTGGCTGCATTCAAAGATATTACCATTCTGTCAGCAGCACTCACAGGCTTGTACTTTCACTGCATGATAAATTAAGTTTACACAGTTTATGTTGTGTGAGGACAGAGTCTAGTGATTCAGTGATGCGCATGTGATTTGTAAGTGTCTGATCTGTTAATCGTTAAACACCACATAGTCTTAAGGTTTCACAAATTCTGGGCAAACATGGAAACCAGATGGGCAAGATCCTTGAATGGTGCAAATGACCATAGTACCAAGGAGGTAAGGGAAAACATACCAGCTTCTGCCACTTACGATCTGACTGGTGGAATATTTTTTTTTCTAGTTATACGTTAAAGTACAGATACCTATTTAAAAGGAATCCAATTTTTAGAAAAAAAATTTTTTTTTTAAACAGTCATATATATTTTCCCCTTACAGTGTTTCTTAGCAAGCTTTACACACGCAAAATGTGTACAGATTAGATGGCTACTTTTTTGTTGTTATTTTTCTGCACGCTGTTCATTCTACAAGTTGATGGATCGATTTAGTGATATTTACAGAAAGCCTGCGTCATGGTGAAGGAATCTGGAAGGTTGGACTTCTCAGGTTTTTTAGGAGAGTGTAAGAGATTACTTGTTCGCAATTTAAAAATGTCTGATAAAGAAGAAAGTCCTGATAATAGTCCTGCTAATAGAAGGCTCTTCCATTTGCCAAGTAAGGAACACAGCCAGTCAGTGACTGAATACTGACATTAGAAAACAAAATACCATGCAGGAAAATGCAGGAAAAGCTAGGGCAGATTCTCCATTCTCCCTTTGGATGTTTTTTCTAAACCTTTTGGTATGACTCAAAGTAACTACGCCTTGACAGCTGCAGATCTTTTGGCTTAGGAAAAATTCCAGATTACATGATCCCAATAGTCCTTCCTAGTGCTAAAATATGTAACTAAAAACAACTGCATTTGGAAGGTGGAGAAAATGGAGAAAATCCTCATGCTTCGAGTCATGAGCTCGGCTTAACTACTGTAGTCAGTAGAAATAACTTTGAAGTAATAGATCGCCCCTACGTGGTCTGCAGCACTTTTCCATCGTGTGGCTCACAGGCAGAGTCAACAGACTGGTCTAGACTGACACCACCTTTTTTCCATAATTGTACAGTACTGGCACCCAGCCTGCAGCCTCAGAACTCCAGTCTGCCTGTGACGTCTAGGGCACAGGCTCAACGTTTCGGGGCCCTTGACTTCACAGAAATACACATCTATTGACTAAGAGAATAAAACCATGCAGTTTGCTCTATGTGTATGCTTATCTTAATATGAGATCTACCCTCAGGCAAATATTCTAAGTCTCCAAATACCACCTTCAACTACATAAATATCTCTTCCATAGAAAACCATCAGTGTTTTCAGACAGGTAATGCCATAGATAAGTGTACTTGATCACACTGACAGGAAACTTGTCCAAGGAACTCTACTTTTCTTCTTGGGTGAAAGACACAAAAGTACATCAGTGAGTGCATCCTATGAATGACCTACTACAAATCAAATCTACAGATTTTAATCCCTTTCCCATTAACCTGAAGAATTAGGTGTCCTAAAACTGTCATAAAAATAACCTAAAGAAATGTGCCGTAAGTGACTCATACCTTTTCTTTTAACTCCATGACTAACATAACTAACATTCTTATTTCCAGACAAATTACTGGGATGTTTTATTTTGTTTTGTTCTGATTTTCCTTTATATCAAGCAGAAAACTTGATATAAAGAGTCATGGTTAAATGCAGAGTTGATACTTCTCTTCAGAAGATCTTTAAACATAAATGAATCCAGGAAAAATGTGTGCATTCGTAAGCTATTTTCTTTCATACTTTTGTTCATATTTAGTTCTGGAATAGTTTTTACATATATGCTTCTGAAATGTTTTATGATCAAGTTACCAGCTTACACCTGTTAACCTTCTCTCAGGCTCTCAGCTGGCCTAAATGGTCCAGTCTGAACACTGTAACTGCTCTGTATCAGCCTAGTTTATACCCTTTTCTGCTAAAGAAAAGTACCGAGCTGCTGGATTTGGAGTTTGCACCTTTCTTATGACAGGGTGATTACAGACAGCAAAGAATTTTCAGATTAATATGGATGCAAAAGAATAAATGGACATCTCAAATGAAAGCAATCAAATGTCAGTATTGCCTTCATATCAACAAAATTGTACTAAATGGAATGAAACATTAGTTATCCATACAGAAGTCCTGTATAAGACTTACTGTTCCCAGTCAGCAGGCAAATCCCCCTTCCCCAGAATCACCATGTTCTTGTCCTCTCTAAGTCCTGCTAAATTTACTCTCCTTCTGTCACACTTTTTTTCTACTCAAGTTCATTAACAATGCTACTTTTCCTTCCTTTCCTGTTTACTATTCTTACTTTCACACTCCACTCCTGGCTTTAACAAATTTAGAATTAATACTGTAAAACCCTATAAAAATAATGAAGAGCTAATCTGTTTTGCCACCTCCCAGAATCAAAATTCTTTCCAGTCATTTCAGTTGTTTCCTTTTTTTTTTCCTTATTCTCCATCTGCCTTGGATATGTAGGAGCTGATCTATGATATGCTTAATTTAATTACTTTTTTGCTAAAATCAGTGTGATTTACACTAAAAGCAAAACAACTTCAAAGCATTAAATAGCATTATGACCTTATTAAACATATAAGGAAGTGAGTATATATCTAAATAATTGTATTGCTGACTTAGTTCCATAGTTTAAAATCAACAAATTACTTGGGCCATAAATAAGGGGGGAAAAAAATCATATTGTCTAAGGTAGTATTTGTTGTTCTATAGGATGGATCAACAACTCATAGTAACTTTAATGTATTGCTCGCTGTAATAAGAAGAGGCAGCATGTGCAGAATATTTTATTTAAATGTATTGATCTTTTGACATATGGTTAAAAAAAAGAAGAAGAAATTCTAGGAGAGCCAGTGAAAAAAAGCTGAAATTACATTTTACAGTAGTTTTGTACATATCAACTGGACACACTAAAACAAAACTCTTTACAAATATATTAACGCTTGAGCTACTCATTTTTCATATAAGACTCTTCCATGTATTGATGAAGATCACAGAAAGGCAAACTTTCAAATGACCTTCTCTCTCCCTAAATTACTGCAGTGAAACTGTAAAATGAACATGTGAAGAATATTATATGATTTTCAGCGGCACACACTTTGAATAAGTGATCCTCTCATACCAAATGCAGACTACCAGATGCCTAAGCTTTAACTGGGCAAGTCTGTCCCAGGCTGTTCTATCCATTGATTTGTCTTCTTGCTAAAATGAGGCAGAAAATTATTCCACTCTATCTTTTAATTCCTCCAAAAGGTAAAGAAGTCAGGTTTTCAGCACTTAACAGGTTCTATAAAGAGCCGTGGGACATAACAGTTGATGTAATCATTACTGCAAGAAAGTAAGATATCTTTTCTTCTTCTTCCAATTAAACATCTTGTTGTGGAGCCTAAACCCCAGGATACACTGCCTTGTGCTGTCTGTTCACCTGAATCTTGCACCAGCCAGTGGAGAGCAGAGATTATGTCCCTGAGACATTTGATGCTTCTAAGGACAGAACATGCCTAGGGATTATCCCAGAAGCCATATGTGTACGTCTGGACAGACACACGTACACTGACTGTACATTTGGAAGGTGGTGACTGGATATTGCTACCGGGTTTTGTGCAGTCTATAATGCCTCATACTGAATTCAAACCCATTGACAAACTAGGACAGGGGTCCTCAAACTACAGCCCATGGGCTGGATACAGCCCCCCAGGGTCCTCAGTCCAGCCCCCTGGTATTCACAGAACCCCCCTGCCCCCCCCACCAGGGGTTGGGGGGGAAACCAAGCAGCCGCAGATGACTGCCTGCCACTTCATCCGCGCACCGGCCCCCTAGTTAAAAAGTCTGAGGACCCCTGGCCTAGGACAAAACTAGCAAGTGAAAAAGAGATAGCAACTCCCTTTGAATACCAAGTAAAGGTTTCATAAGTACAGGTTTCATAACCTTAAAAACATGACTCCTCCTGACAAAGAAGCTCCATCTTTGCCTGGAAAAGAAAGTTCTCATATTTCTTGTGTATCTTTTATGTAACCTTCTCAAAAATTTTTGTTTAAAGTTCCAAGTTGCCATGCTTATTGTCTGCAGAGCATTGATTCTCTTAACTAGGATATTATACACATTGCTTTCACTGTTTTGATCATGAGAAGAGCAAAATACTAATGCCACTTTTCTCATGAAGCAGCAAATAATGTTTACCCTCATGAGTCACTGCCTCAGGAAGACTGAACAGGGAGAAAAAGATAAACAACAAAAGGCAAAAATTCTTACTGGAACTGTCCACTCTATCTAAAGTCAGAAACTTCCATTTCTCCTTCTCCCCTGAACCCTCTTTTCTCCACTGCTGCCTCCAGTGAATGGGCACCACGTGTCTGTTCAACAGCACAGAGAACATAAAGGGAGTTGTAGGAATTGTGAATGGAAAGGCCAAAATGTGCAATGAAAGCTTGACTCCACAATTTAGTAAGCATTTTCTAATTAATATCAGTATGCATACAGGACAGTATGTGCTTGGCACAAGTGAGCTAACAGTTATGGATTAAATTAAGAATAAATAAAATAAAATAAAGTAAAATAAAATAAAATAGAATAAAATAAATAAAATAGATAGTACAAAATAATAATATGACTGGTTTGACAGCTGCAGCTCTAATACCATCAGTACAAAAAGGAGATTTAAAGAAGAGCTACAGAGATTTATGATTAATAACTTCTTAGCTATTTATCACCTTTCTTATTTAGTGTTGCCATATTTCTGGCTGGTTGGGTACTCATTTATGACTGATGTATGTGCATATCAACTGTTTTCACAATGTATTTATAAAATACTTCTAATGCCTTATAATGGAATACTTTGCTTTTTGATAAAAAGAAATAATCCATCAATGCAACAGGGAGAATAGAAATGAGGGAAAACATTTCTTCAGAAAGTTTTGAAGTGATGCTGTTTGCTCACGTTACTATTTTTCTTTTTCCTTTTAATATACCTACTCTTCTTTCAGGAAGGCCAAACCAAGAAATTACATTGCAAAAAAGAGAATACACTGCCTCATAGTTCACGTATTACTCGAGGAACTGGCAGGGGACAATTTGTAAAATTGCTGAGCTCATGTAACAACAACTGGAGTCCACAACTACTGTACCTTGGACACATGACAACCTGTACTGTAGTAAAGATTCTAAATAAGTATGTTGTCAGTATGTCAAATACAGTACCCCAGATTAGAAACTCTTGGCCTTTCTCTGCTTCAACTACCTATCTGTAAGATGAGGTAATACAGCCAAATATTTTACAAGAATATTGTGAAAATACATGCATTATTGTCTGAGACATACCTGGTTACCATACTGGCAGGTACTGTAATTCTCCACAAGATAATTAATAATTCACTGCCTAGGACAAGTTCCCAAACAGCATGCAGAAACTGTGATGATCAACAGAATGCAGCACAGCTTCTCACTTATGTGCATCCACCCATGCAGGAGGCAGGAGATGTGGGGAAATGATCTGAGGACAGATTTTTGCATGTACACAAACTGGAGTTTCATAGATGGCTTTAAACACTTAAACAATTTTGTAGTAACTAATGCACTAATAACGATGAGGGAGTACTGAAGGACAGAGGAAATGGATCTGAATGAGCAGGAGCAGATTAAAAAAAAAGGAGAAAAGCTGGATAAAACTGTGAGTTTAGTAGTAAGTCAGACTGCACTCAGTAGAAATAATCGTGAACCCACAGAGTTGTCCATACATAATTCTAAAAACAAAATAAAATGGAGTCCAGAACAAAACTTTTTAAAATACCAATAATAGACTATTTTAGGGAAGTCTTTGTGCCAGACTCTCCTCACCAGCAAGAAGTGATCAATGGTACCCACTTTAGTATTCTGTATTCATTATTTATTAAAATGGTGTGAGAGTGAAACTTTAAAATGAAATATATACAACAGCCTACCCATGGTTACTTGGCCTATGAAAACAGGAAAAACCAGAACAGTTTCTTCTATTCAGGAGTGCAGAGGTGAGTGAGCCAGATCACACTTGGACACATTTAACTCACAATTTTAGAATATTTTTTTCTGAGCAAGACTCAGGTATTTGTCCCTGGATTCCCAATAATATTGTTAATGTCCCAGCATGACACCAAATTTATTTCACTCTTAAAGAACTATGGAAACATTAATTAATATTAATGAATGTATGTGGTATTACTATACATATGACTCATGACTATAGTATCTTCCTTTTTTAATTCTGTTTGGAAGTGCTCTGCCCTGTGGACAGATGTGACTATCAAATTCAATGCCTGCAGCACATTTGCTGACCTTCAGTAAGCTCTGACTTTTTTATGTTGCAACATTATTTTGTTTTATTATTTCACCCAAAGAGAGCAGCCTGTGATCAGCAAAGAGATGCTTTTATCTTAATCATTGATCCCATATTCATAAATATTCAGATTTTCAGTCTCCTAGGAGCACTGTTCACTCTTTCTTGGTATTGACAAAAAGCAATGAAATAATTTCAACCAAAACCCAATACACTAGAGCTGATAGTCCACTGATATTACTAGCGTAAGATCATTTTCGTTTGTGCTTGTTTAATTCTGTACAATTCTAAGCTTGCGGTCTACAAAGCTTTCATATTAAATGTAGCTCCATTTAATTTAAGAGGAATACTTATGAAATGTCAGACCTTGAATTTGCAAAATCTGGAGGGAAGCATTTTCTTTATTCTTACTACCAGATTCTGGTAGAGATGATCTGTGGTTAAACGTGTCAGGGACCAAGAAACAAGTCAATACATCTTAAAAAAAAAAAAAAAAAAAAAAAAAGAAAACAGGCTGAAGCCTGACACGAATATAGAAATGGAATAATGGCATTAAATTTAATGGATTAAAACTGGTACTTAGAAAATATCTGTCCATAGTGTTTTACAAGGGAAGAGAGGAAATTAAAGCACTTTTGGAAACATCTCTGTAGAAGACACAAGTATGGAAATGGACTTCTTGATGCAGTGAATTCAGCAAGTTAACTTCAAGTCAGAGGCCTTCAGTTTAGCATGGTTAGAATAAGCTATGTTGTTTTTAATTTTTAAATACATGTGTGCATTAGGGTGAGAATGCCTGCAACACAATGACTATGAGTTCTATAATCACTTGCAGAGAGATCAAATTACACATTTTTAAAATGTCTTCTTCCTTTCTACATGAGTTTCACACCAATTTTAAGAAAAACAACCAAAAATTTAAGCAGAATATATATATATATATAAAATATGTATAATATATAATTACTTTTATAATTTTATTATATTACTTTATAATTTATGAGAACACTCCATTGTCAAGTCTGGTGAAGAGAAAACAAAGGACTTACATTCCTAAATTTGGGCGTTTCAGATTATGCAGACACTTGAATAACAGGACAGCACCTGAGGTAAGATTATTTTGCTTATCTCTACTCTGGTTTAAAATATTCTTGTAGCTGTAAAATTGTAGACCAGGGTAAACTTACAAAATACATGTCCAAATCACATGGTCTTGACAAACATAAAATTGTGGACGTTGGGAGAGAGAAGGAAAGGACTTAATCACATTACAAGTACTTCGACTCTTTCCTATTATGTTTCTAAATGTTATTCTGTGTAACTGGTATAGGTAATACTTCTCCTCCATTAAAAGTTTTGTGAGAAGGATTGTAAGATTTAAAATATTAACATTGTATCTTAAGTATCTGAAGAAAAGGATTTGTGCTCTCTGAATGTTATATCTGTCAACTAGGAGCAAAGTAAATTTTTGTCAATTAATTAATAATGCATAGTGTTAATTAAAACAAAAACTTTGTTTGAGCAATAAGAATAAGCTTTGTACTGACTCGTACTTGTGTTAAGATACTTTACCTGCCAGCACCACAAATAAAGCATTTTCTTTATATTATAATTTTTTCTTCCTTTTTTTTTTTTTTTTTTTTTTTTTTCAGTAAGTTTGTTTTGGAAGGTAAATCAAAAGAATCTAGAAAATAGTTCTCCTAATAGTATTCTTAATATGGCAAAAAGTCTTAGGTGTGTATTGCATGATACACTGTTACAGAAATCTCTGTTACCTACCATGAAGAACAGAGAGCTGAATTGCAGCCTGCCTCAAGAAAGCAAAACACTATCTCTTTAGTCTGATATAATTATTAGCATTTTTAATGCACTTTAGTAATGATTAAAAACCTGCAAAAGATACCTCTTTTCTAACACAATGCCCTTGTACCAGCCTATCTTGTTAAACAATTTTGAATTAGAAATCAGGGGGGAAATTTAATATCACTGAATGTACATATTCTTGAAGAAACAGGGAACACTCTCAGTTTAATAGGCGTTTAACTGTGTGTTTCAGAGACATTTGCTCAGCTTCAAAAATAGGGAATTTCCACTTTCCTTGGAACTTTATACAGAGACTAAGTAAACATGACTATTAAAAATTAGCTACTTATTTATACCCATTTAAATCCATGAAAACTTTTTTAATTTTCTTCAATGTTTCTGGGATTTTACCAGCACTTGACAAGTGTCCTCATAAGTTCAATTTTAAAGAAAACATTGTGGTTTATGTGGATTAAATGCATTTCTGTAGCAACAGTTTTTCAGGCAATACTGATACAATTTACCCAGCCATGACCAGCTTGATTCACCAATAATTTTTACAATGAAATTGCACAAAAAATAGAGTCATCTGGATATAGGGAGGAAGGGCCACACAGTGACTGTGTGTTTAAATAATTTCACTCCATTCATTCTTCTGTCTCTGAAGCAATAGCTTTAGAAACTGCTGCTGACATCGCTATGACTATCTGGGAATTTGGAGAGCAGCACATGGGAAAAACAAGGTCATCTCTTAAGAGAGCAAGCGAGGCTAATATTGCATAAATCTGTACGAGAGAAAAAAAATAGCTGTCACTGAATTCTTTGCTACTGTAAATGTCCTCCAAATTCTTGTTAGTATGATGCTGCCTGTTTAGCCAAAAAGAGTGCCACTTCTGGGACTGCTCGGAGGCCAGTAAAAAGCTAACAAGGCTGTTGGTTAGTCTGCTTCTGTACCTCGCTTCCTTCGTTACCTGTTTTCACCAAGAGTTTGCGAGCATGATATGGAAAACGGAGCAACAAAGAGATAGAGAAAGGGACAAAGATTACATTCTCACACTCAGGACTAGCACCAGAAAAGGAAAAAAACACTTCTCAGTGGCTATTTGATAGCACAGACGCATGGCACAACCCAAGAAAATGAAATTTTCAGTCTGTTAAGAAGGTTTTTTCTTGTGAAGAAAACAGCAACAGAATGTTAATAACATTAAAATTAGCAGCACTAATGAAGATTTTTTTTTTCTGATTGCCTAATTTCTCACCAGCAGGGTTTAACAACTGCCCAGGTAATAATATGGAGTTTGTTCTGGAATTTTCCTCTTTTAGTTTCATTCATTGGATCTATTTTACAACCTCCTCGGGAGCTGGTAAGACAACCAAAATAACTACAAATATCTTAGCTTTCCCCAAATTATGTTAATATCATTATCAACAAAATTTGTTATACTATTCGCATTCAGTTGATGCCCCTGTTTGTGTGTGAAACAAAACCTGGGCACTAATTTTCTCTACACTTTCTACAACAGAAAAATATGTGAATGCTCTTAAAATAGAGCAGTTTTCACTTATAATAACTGAAACATACAACATGTTAAAATGAAAAATATGTAAAATAGTGTTTTACCTATCTAATCTTATATATATAATCATCAGCACCATGTTTATGAATGCATTGGACAGGGACAGAAGAAAACCCCCCATTTTACAGATAAAAAATAAAGGAGGGCAAAGTAGATTATCACTTACGTAAACTGACATGGCTGATGTGTGGTTACACTGGGAACTATAAAAGTCTTAATGGTACGGTCTCTTTTATTGATAAAAACTTCTATAGATTGCTTTTCCTAATTCATAAATATAGCATATGAAAATAAATTATGATATTGCAAAATAAACACAGCAAGAAAGGAAGCAAATATAAATCCTTGATTCGTGCATAGTGCAGATTTTATACAATTTCATTATCATATAAATAGCTCACATATATAATCTTTCGTGCGTTAATTCTGATAAATGTTACAGTAAAAATTAAGATTAATTGAGGTTGCTTTGAAAGATTTGCTAGGAGTTATATCTGCAGTACTTTTTCGCCTAGTTACATTATGTTCTGAAAAGTTTCGGTATTCTATTAGTGATTTACGATATCTGCTTACTCGTATTTTTATAGACTGCTAAACTGTGTAAAATTGCTTTTTTCAGACTTAACTTTTGATGCTTACAATTCTCCTTTGCTTTTTTTTTTTTTTTTAAAGCGAGTCTTCAGAATATACAGAGATCTGCTAGAAGACTGAATTGCTAAGTGGTTTGGAAATTAATACATGATAGCTGAGAAGAAGCATTAAATCTACATAAAGTTACTAATATTCACAGCTAAAACGGGTTACAAAAAGAAATTGAAGGGCAAACATTATTTGTTGTCATTGAAGGACAGTAAGTTTTCTCACAGTCACAAAGGTATCTAGGGATATATTAATTCTTTCTTTGGATCTTACACATACAGAAATGCTGCATACCCTTCTGTGTAGGTAAGCATTCAAATAAGGCAGCTGACAGCAGGGAAGAACTCTGTCTGACATATTTAATGAAATACGCAGTGAAACACTAGGATTCTGACTTTTTACTGACTTACACCTGGTGCAGATATTTTTGACTTTAAAAACTGAATGAGAAATGAATTTAAAATATAACCACAGGAGAATGTCAACATTTTGTATTCACTTTACACAGATTTACAAATCTACTTGTTATATATGATAAACTATGAAAAGCATATTTCAGTATGAGAGCCTCTCATTTCACAGCTGTACCAAACATATCCTTTAATTTTAGAACCCATAGAAAGCTTTGTGTCACACTACTGCATCCTGAAAACCCATGACACAAACTTGTATTTTGGTGTCTCCATTTCCATTAGTGGATTGCATCAGAATCTTGTATATTATTGTCTTTCAGCTGCGGTTCAGCATTTGCAAATTTTCACAACAAGGATTAAGTTAACTTAGATCTCACCTGCTTTTACCCTTTCTTCTGCGTACTGCCAATTTTCCTTTGAATGTCATCCACTCGCTTAGCTTAGAGTGCTACAAGCAAACCAGATTTTCTTGTATGGCATTAACTACCCTGCTGCCTTGGTACTCTATCCAAAATAAATGGGCATAGTGGATCTTCAGGCAGTAGTGCCAGGCTCAGCAATACTCAGCAATGAAATTCCCCAGAAAATTTAATAAAATATGAAAAGCATTTATCCCATTTTCAGTCAATAACTGCCATGTCCCAAAGTTAGTGTCATACTTTAAAATCACACAATAACATATTAATGAATAGGGTTATTCTTTGTTTTCACTTGCACTCTTTAGAATTCTATAATGCATATCATGCAAGTGTTCCTCTGGGATGAAACAGCAATAAATCTTTAATAAACTATGAACAACATTTCAGTCTGAGTGACAAACACGTTGCTACAGAAGCATTACAGGATATATTATATTAAAAATAAACAAATAAGGAGATATTATTAAAAGTTTGCCTCTTTTTCCAGATATGTGTCTCATATTTGAGTTTGCTTGGAATTAAATACCAGTAAATCTTTAATGAGGTATGAATGAATATACCAATCACTTGAGAGTTATTGACACATCAATATCCATAGAATGGTATCTTATTAAACTATTGCAGTTACTTCCTTGATAGACATTATATATTCAATATTAATAATGCATGAGCATTTTTATTCATTTCTGTTGTTATACCCTGTCCTTACTCCTGCAGCAACATTATTAAAACTGATTTTATAAATATCATTTTCTCAAGATACATATGTTGTGTGACTGGTACTGAAGAGTTGTAAATGTAGCTGAGTTTAAAAAAAACTGATTTATTATTTATGAATAATACATGGTTTAACAAGCAAAATAACATACTTAAACTGTTCTTTCTACCAGATTGACCCAGAAGGAAAGAGAAAGTTCTGTCTTTTACAAGTCTGACCTATATTTGTAAATTACTAATTTGCAAAGATCAGAGAACTATGCAGGTGTGAATGCTGATCCTTCCACTCTGACACCTGGCTTCTGAGGGTTCTCACTGCAGGACCACACACATCTTTCTTACACTTTCACAGGTCAGTTGCTGTTACACCGAAGTCATGGTCCTAATCTGATTCAGAGTACAACATCCCTTTAAAGACAGGAAAAACTCCATTCCCTTTGGCTTCTGTCTGCACCTGACACAGTGCCACTTAAAACTGTTTCCTGCAAAACTAAAACACTGAAGTTCTGCAGTGGCATTGCCCCACTGTCCTCTCAAGTCAGTCAGACAAGCACATAAAGCAGCACTGGTTAGAAATGAGACTGTGAGAACTGCATTTTGTAAATGGAGATTTAAACCACTTGGTAGAATTTAAAGTTCTGCAAAACAAGGGAAGAGATGCTTCTACATCCTTCACTCTTTCACTGCACCAATGTCCAAGTATTTTTTTTTTCTTAATCACTTGATGATTTTACTTCAGGAATATCACTTAAAAATACTAATGGAAGATTTCTTCTGAGATCTGTGCCTAAAAGGTAAGGATCATTTCCTGAATTCACTGATAAGGACACTGAAATTTGGTGACATGCCATGATTATCCTGAATAATCCCTGGTGGTCTCTGGCAGGGATGGAACACTTAGAAGATACTATGCTTTTTCCAAAAGGCACCTTGTGTTTCATGTTTCTATAGATGATTTACCACTGTTTATCAATGTATTTTAAGTACAACATCATTATGAAATGTGATCATTTTTCCACTAACAATTATTTAGATAATGGTGACGCTTGGGTGTCCACCTGGAATCCTGTTAACAACTGGTTCCCTATTGAGCTCCAAACTTTGAACATATGACAGGACTTTGTAAGGGTGGAAGGTAGTAGGTGATCAAATGCAACAGAAGGGGTTGTGATCAGTGGCTAGACGTCCAGCTGGAGGCTAGTCACCTGTGGCGTATCCCAAGGGGTTGATAATGGATGGGGTCATCACTGCTTAGCATCTTCACTAATGACATGGATGACAGGACCAAGTGCACCCTCAGCAAGTTTGCAGAGGATATAAAATCTGGAGGAGTGGTTGATACACCAGACTTAATGTTGCCTTTCAGAGACACTTTAACAGGCTGATGAAATGGGCTAATAAGACCCTCATGAAGTTCAGCAATGGGAAATGCCAAATCCTGCACCTCTGGAGCAGTAACACCATACGCTAGCACAGACTGGGGGCTGACTCACTGGGAAGCAGCTTTGTAGAGGAAGGGCTGGGGATCCTGGCAGACAAGCAGCTGACCATGACCCAGCAATATGCACCTGCAGCAAAGGTGGCCCATGACAACCCAGGCTGCATTAGGAAGGTTGTTGCCAGCTGGTCAGGTAAGGTGAACCTTCCCTTCTCCTCAGCACTGGAATGCTGGGTCCAGTGCCAGGGTCTACAGCACAAAAGAGAAATGGACATAATGAATCAAGCTTAGCATAGGCCCATGAAGGTCGTTACAGGATGAGGACTGAAAGAGCTGGGACTGTTCAGCCTAGAGAAGGGATGGCTCTTGTTTATTTATACACATGGGTAAAGCTCCCCTGAAGTTGGGAGGGAGTAAAAAAGATGAAGCCAGACTCTTCTCTGTGGCACCTGGTGACAGGACAAGAGGCAACTGACAGAAACTGTAATACAGGAAATTCCCTTCAAGCAGAAAAAACATACTTTTTTTTTTTTTTAACTGGGGGGGTGCTCAAGCAGTGGAACAGATTGCCAAGAGAAGCTGTGGGTTCTCCGTTCCTAATGCTACCCAACACCCAGATGGATGTGATGCTGCACAGCCTGCTGTAGCTTACCTTGCTTTGAGCAGAGGGTAGGACTAGATGTTCTCCCAACTACAATCATTCTGTGATTCTAAAAAAAGGGTGAGTAGGTGGTAATGAGACTACCTTGAACAGAGCAATACAAAATAGGAATGGTGTATTTGCTTTTCTTGATTACGAGATAGAATGTGAATTGCAGACACAGAAACAGAGAGAAAGTGTCAGCTGCTGAGGGGAGCTGCTCCAGAGCTGGCCCGATGCACAGTAGAGCAGCGGATCTGGGCACACAGGGGGCTTCCTGTGGCACGAAATTCCAGGGAAGCAAAGAGACCTTCCAGGAGCCAGAAGCTCTCTCAGGAGACACTGATAAGGCCTAGGCATTGCCAGAGGAATGGCAGCCAGCTGCACAACTACAAAAAGCAGCCTAGGGAGCACAAATGACCAGAAGCGGGCCTTGGCATGGTGCAGCAGTTTGCACAGAAGGGCTTAGTCACCATA
>JAVJGJ010000014.1:35558506-35581737 GCA_035590215.1 Microhierax caerulescens
GTCCTTGACTTAGCATAAAAATGACCCAGCAACAACTAAAACCATCAGTGTGTTATCTACATTGTTCTCACATCAGAGCCAAAACACAGCACTGGACTAGCTACTAAGAAGAAAGTGAACTGCATCCCAGCTGAAACCAAGGATGGGTAGTCAACAATTTCTTTGCTTCACTCTTTTCTGGCAACCTTTCTTCTCACACCTCTTGAGTGGTGGGAGATTACAGAGGGATCTGCTATCAAGAGGAGAACCTCCAAGTCTCTAATGGTGATAACTCTTCTCTTCCCTGAATGTATTCACCCTGCAATTGAGTTTAATGAGAGAAAGGACAGACTGCGCTGATCAGGTGCAGAGCATGACCAGACAAATGTATCTGCTGCTAATCTGTTTGCCATAACTGTCCCTTTCTATCCTCTTGCTCTTTCTTTTTCCCCCACACTTATTATTCCCCAAATCACTTAGGTCTCTCCTCTTCCCTGCTTCCTTCCCTAAACAGCCCATCACGATTGTGTAAGCTTGAAATGTTTCCCCTTATGTGCTTTAACATTCCATACACCAGAGGTCAATAACCACCTCTAAAAAGCTGCTCTGGAGAGTTGCTCCTGTTAACTTACCTTAACGGGTTTCATGACTGGACACTGCGACTGAGGCTTTCCTGGGACACCCCTGGAAAGGGCTTGGTCAGGGTGTCCCTTCTCCTGAGTCCATAATTTGTGTTCCCTCCACCTGACATTACACCACTGTGCTCCTCTGGGTTTGTGGACACGGTCCCCTGATGGGCTGATGGCTCCAGTGATGCACCTGGGTGAGGTAGTATTTTTCATTCTCCACCTGCCATTACCTCTCTAAGTTTCTCTTTCTGGGTGTGCAGATTAAGTTTCTATCACATAACAAAAAACCAAAACAAAACAAACAAAAAAAGCGCAGATAAATCATATCTGAAAATGTCTTTTTCTATAAAGGGAGCCCAGAGAAAATACTGGAGAGAGACATATTCTAGATATAATAGTTAAGGACCTTGGACTCCAGAGATCGCTAAGTTTGCAGAGTCTATTGTCCTGGTACAGTAGACATTTTTTGCTCTAACAGGAAATATTTCTACCATTTGCCCTCTGAATTTCTATGATAATTTCTGAAGTCATCTGGCGCTCTGATTTCACTTTTTGTAAAAGTGAATTTTTCAGTATGCTTCGTTTGGGATGAGAATATTTAATTCTAGTATCTTTCTGCATAGCAAAGTGAGGTTTAGGTGTGTTTTTTTTTAATTACTTTGCTTCAAGCTATGGTCTCTGCAGAAGGAGTGAAATGGGGTTTGATATATATGCCTTCCCTAACATAGGCCAGAGGAAAAGAGGATATTTTAGTGAATTTGGTGGACGTTTACTTGCAAGTATATATTCATATGAATACCTGCAGCTCCAAATGAGAAACTTCCTAAACGATATATGTTTATGATTTTTATTATTCTGGGAACAGCTACAGTGGCTTCTTTCTTTTTTATTATTATCAGGGACACAGATGAGTCCATTGAATTTGCTTTGTGGTGCTGCCTGTGTCTGATAAAGCATTTCAACTTAATATTTTACCAGATTTTTTTTATCTGTTCCAAGCACTGAGCAGTTACTTCTCCATGTCTTTCAGCACCTGTCAAAGTCATTTTAAGTGCTCATGTATAACATAAAACATCAGTATATGTTTAGAAGAAATGTGGGTGCCTTTAAATTGTGATGTAATATTTAATAATTTACATTTTTACACCCTTTTTAATGGAGAAATATAAAAATAAATTAATTAAGCTTCCAACCCTCATGCAATAATACAGGTTTCTGTAATGTTCTATTTTACTGAAATAAAGAGAAGAAAACGTAGAAAATAACAATAATACAAAAACCTAAGGCAAAGAATAGAAATTATTTACCCATCAACTTGCTAAACCCAAGATTATAAAGTGAAGTCCTATAAGAAAGATGGAGACCATTTTTTCCTCAAGTACCAATGACATACAGTGGGAAACTGGACCATCTCAGTTTTTCTCAGTAATGAAGGGAGGCAATGAAGTTAATCGTCATGTTCTCTGTTTAGAATAATATTATTTTAATCACGCTGATTTATTTTTGTATTGGAGACAGTAACTGCTATCGCTATCTGAAGAGTAGACTATAGCAGTATCTATAATGAATTTAGTATCTCAAAACATAAGAGAACTGTTTCTCATTTTGTTCATTAGTGGCCACAGTCACCCTAGTCCTTAGGAAAGCAGAGGTACTGCTGTTACTTTATTAGAGTTTATGACCATCTGCAACTGTCAGATTAACACCATGCCACAAGACTAGAATTTTCTGTGACTCTTCACCCCACAGAAAGAGAGAGGACAGACCCCTAGAGTCAAGAAAAATTAAAACAGTATCTTCCTGGTGTGGTTATTTAAAGTAGTTTTCATTAAATTTAGGCCCTGTACCAACCAGAGACTGGCTTTTAGTTTATTAATCTCATTTAGGAATAGAGTAATATTTGAGTATAAAATTCTTAAGTATTATTTTCCATTCCTGTCTCCTGCAGGTATTATGTATCATACAGTAACTTTCATAAACCTTGCAACCTCAGTCTTAAGGTTAGGATTTCTCACCCATCCTGTTCTAAAATGTCACTATTCAAACAGCAATACCTTTTGTATTTTCCAGCCTAACTGTACTCACAGATAACACTGCTTGCTTTAGCTTTTTCTTTTCTTGACTGGAGTACGTTGACAGTTTTTTGTCTTTCTCTCTGTTATTTCATAGATTGCTACCCATATAACACTGTTTTAACACTTTTTTCCTTATGTCTTATGACAGAAATTTATAGGAACAATGCCTAATTTACAGCATGATCTGAATATAGCATAGAGTAATACAATCATAGCAAGGATAGAATTGTCTCAAGCATCTTTAGGGATTTGTTTTTATGGTTTGGGACTGGCTATTAACCACTGCCAATAGTTTTCTTACAGCAGCAGACATTACATTCTGCTCCATTTCTAAAGCTTATTTACGTCCAGTCTTTTCAAGCATTCTCAGGAAATCACTGGAAGAATTTCCATAACTACAAAGCAAAGAAATGATGCAAATAAATGTTGATTTTTCTAAATATTAACACCATTCCTTACTGTTTTATTTTTTTCACTATTTAATAATTAATATGCATATAATAATTTATTTTTGTGATTTGTATAATATACAAATAATGTGATTTGCCAGTCAGATTGATTGACTGTAGGTGAAGCCTGCCTTACATTAGTGTATTCATTACCATCACCAAAGAGCTAGTGTTAGTTAAGTAATAGGTGTTGTATAACCTCAAGTGTCCAGACACTGAAAATATAGCATGTATACAAATACAAACAGAAGGAGTAAAATGTGTCTGATATTTCTTTAAGAAGCTATTTCTTAAAGACATTTCTTTATGCCTTATTTATTACATTAATATTCTATCTTTCAAGGGGTTTATTCATAGGACATAATATGTGATGAAATAGCAGAAATATTCTTTACTGTAGTGGTATCCTTCCCATTCTACTGTCTGTGTAGACATGCCAATGACTTTGGTGCTGTATTTTCAAAAAAAGCTAACTTTTTCAAGAAGCCATCAAACTTTTCTTTGAAGTCACTTGAACTCTTACCAGACAGAAGAGGGGATTTGGCACTGAAAGCAAATACTCTGTGTTAATTCTAACAGTGAAGATATGATGGGTGTACCCCGGCTGGATGCCAGGTGCCCACCAAAGCACTGTATCACTTCTCTCCTCAGCAGGACAGATGAAAGAAAATACAACGGAAGGCCAGTGGGTCAAGATAAGGGCAGAGAGAGATCAGTCAAGAATTACCATTACAGGCAAGGCAAACTTGACTTGGGGAAAAATAATTTAATTTATTATCAATCAAATCAGAGCAAGGTTATGAGAAATAAAAAACAATCTTAAAAACACCTTCCTCCTCCCACCCCCCGCCTTCTTCCCAGGCTCAGCTTCACTCCATATTTTCTCTACTTGCCCACAGTGGAACAGCAGAAGGGGAACAGGGGCTGCGGTCAGTTCATCACGTGTCTACTGCCCCTTCCTCCACAGGGGAGGCCTTCTCACACTCTGTTCCTGCCCCAGTGTGGGGCCCCTCCCACAGGAGACAGTTCTCCATGATTCCTTCTCCAACAGGATTCCTTCCCACAGGTTGCAGTTCTTCACAGGCTGCTCCAGCCAGGGTCCCTTGTGGGGTCACAAGCCCCACTAGCAAACCTGCCCCAGCCCGGTCTCCTCTACCAACCACAGGTCCTGCCAGGAGCTGCTCCAGTGCAGGTCACAGTTTCCTTTGGGCACTCACCTGCTCTGGCGTGGAGTGCTCCAGGGGCTGCCGGTGGGGGTCTGCTCCACCATTAACCTCCATGGGCTGAGGGGGACAGCCTGCCTCAGGTGGGCTTCACTGCGAGCTGGGGGGAACCTCTGCTCCGGGCCTGGAGCCCCCCTGCCCCTCCTGCTCCGGCCTGGGGGCTGCGGGGATGTGCCTCTCACATAGTCTCACTCCTCTCATTTGGTTGCCACTCCTGCTGCATTGCTTTTATTGTCCCTTCTTAAATACATTATCCCAAAGGTGCTACCACCATCACTGAAGAGCTCAATCTTGGCCAGCCGCAGGTTGGTCTGTCTTGAAGCCGGTGCTGGCTCTGCTGGACACAAGAGAAGCTTCTCAGGGAAGCCACTCCTGTAGCCTTCCAGCTACCAAACCCTTGCCATGCAAAACCCGGTATAGAAGGGTTCAAAATGTGTGTGCTTTTACATGTAAACAAGTAGTTGTACATTTTTGCACCTGCTTTCTTAGCTTCTCTGTGTGCATTCACCCATATCACACTTTGTTGTAAAGAACTGTCAAAGAGTAGTTTCTGGTAAAACCACAGTAGAATGGCGATACCAAGAGTTCAAATTGACTTGAGAATCTATTTTATAAGGCTCTGCAGGCACATACAGAAGTAGTAGAAATCCCTGGTCCAGATTATTTGTTTAAAGCAGTAAAGAGCAAATAATATTCAACAAAGTAATCACTATCAACAGTAAAACCTGGTCATATCTTAGTGGTCTCAGTTCATCCTAATACTGATTTACTTGAACTTGATTTCACTTGATTCATCAATGTGGATGAAATACTGTTAACCTAAGCCACCCTTATTCCGTTGGCATATTATGGACATCAAAATAAAAAGGAATTTGAATCACAAAGTATGGTATGGCTGTAGAAGTTTGGAAAAGCTGTCTTGCCCTAAGGCAGTGTAACCAGAAGGAGGAGAATACCTAAAGAGATAAGTGTTTTTACAAGTCTAGCATAGCAGAGGCATGGAAGATAAAAGAAAGGAAAAATACAAAGTGTTAGAGTTGTGAAGGATGTTAAGGAGGAGTGTGGATAATTGCTGTGGAACACAGGGAGCCAGTACAGTGATTAAAAAGGTGACAATGGGCAGTGATAAGCAAAGAAGACATTTCTAGCACCTAGCCAGAGCAGGGCAATGAGGATGTCAGGGATGGCAGAACAGAAGAAATTGCTGTAGTTAAGACAAGAGTAAGGGTTCAAGGAATCAGCAAAAAAGAAAAGGTCATGCACGAGAGAAGTTATACAAGAAAAGTCAATGAATTAAGAAAGGGTTACAATCTGTGAGCTGTGGAAGAGGGACAAGCTGAAGATGGATCCCAGGTTACAAGGCAGAATAACAAGGAAGGGGATGGGGTTGTCAACATTGATGAGAAATGGGGAGGAAGAATAGCTTGAAAGGAAAAGCAAACAGGTGAGTTTTGTTGTATATGTTAAGAATAACTTGCTGGCAAGATGTTATCCAGGAATAGATGTCTTAAAGGCAGGCTGAAATACAGTTTGAGGTGGAGATACAAAAGAAGGGAAGGGAAGGGAAGTTATTTTTGAGCTTAATCTTCTCTTGGTGTTCCTTCCAGTGGGAGCAAGAGCAAAATATGTGATTGCTACATTATTTTTATTCTATGATAAAATACCAATTCATTTCTATTGTAGTATTCGGCACATAAAAGATTCAAATAAGGAAGTTCATATGAAGTGAAAGTCACCCAGATATCACAACAATAAATTTAGTCAATACTTCTGGATTAGAACTTAAATTATTGATGACATTAAAGATGGGTATAGAAAGCTCTTGATATGATTCTCATATAGTTCTTATGGTCTTCATTACATTTCTGTGCTGTTGCACAGCCAGAATGTTTCTGCTTCCACTTTTCTAGGGTTTTTTTTTCCTTTTTTCTTTCTTTTTTTTTTTCCTTCTGTTTAGGACATTAAAAATATACTGTCTTGCCTGAGTATCAGCTCAACTGGGCTTTCAAATATATTGTTTTATATCAAAAGGCATTTCCCCCATATGAAAAAAATATAGTAAAACCCAAATTATCACTAGGAATCATTTATTTGACTATGTGACATTGCATTAACATTTAAAACCAGATGACTACAGTGTCTTCCCAAACCACTTGCTAGGTTTATTTGCTAAGACCTAGACCCTCCTGCATGTGCATACCCAAAAGGTGGGATAATGTAACAGAGATACTATGTTATGGGTTTGACTGCATCCAGTTTTGACAGACAAAATATGATGTGTACTTAAGGGGGAAAAAAAGGAGAAAAAGAGGAAGAGAAAGAGCGGAGTTATTCATACATATTTTGCCATAATGCAAAAATGTATTACAGTGGGTGCAGGCTCATGACTGGGGCTATACAACAGAAGACACAAGCTGAGTTGGTTTAATTTGGATGAAAGGCACAGGAAACATAAAAACATAGTTCTGTCAAAATCTGAACTAGTCAGTATAGATTCACAGTGTAGACAGATGTCATAAGAGAGATAAACCATAGAAATGTCTATTTGTCTTCATTGATTATTAAATAAATCTGAAGTTATGCACTTGTACTTTGCGGATAGCTAAAACGTAGTAAGATGATTCCAGCGAGATGCATAGGACTTCAGAAAATGTGTATGAACTGAGAAATTAATACAGAAATGATAGGTGGACTTGTGTTTGCAGGTGAGCTTATCTAAGCTAAGGGAGAGAAAGTAGGAGAGGCTGGTCCTGCTGAGTAACTGTGGGGGGTACACATCTTACAGAAGGGTGAATGGGAAATGATTACACAATAGTCATACATTAATGAATAGGATAAGACTGCAGGTGAAGACCTTGCTACAAACCAGAGAAAGATGTGTAAATGTGCCCAGATTTGCATTTTAGGCAAGTGCCTCAACTGCTAGGCTTTTGAAATATTCTCACAAAAAAAGAGAAAGGGGGAAGATCTTTGTCTTATCTCAAAGTAATTTTGATGCAAAAGATGACTGGGGGCAAGTTGCACATAATGACAAACACATGTAAAGAAAACAAGTGATGCTGTTTGCTCCTTACCCTTTGTATCTTCTGACCCACCCTGGTTCAAACTGACTTGGATCTGCTCTTCCTGAGTGTGCTGAGGCTGCCAGGACCAACAGTGAAGCACAGGTTCTGCAGCTTTTGGCCTGCAGGCTGGATCTCAGCTCTCTGAGCAACACTGATATGAAGCAGCATATACTGAGCAAACAGGTCTTTGGGTGTTTAACACCTTTTAAACGAAGAACAGCTGGAACTCAGGGAAGAGTGGGAAGAACTCAGGTCATGAAAATATTCCTGGACAAAACCAAAGCAGCTTTGAGATCTCTTAGGGGTTTTGTCAGAGCCAGGCCTGTTCCCAACACTTATTCAGCATTACATTCCATGCAGTTATGTGCTGACAGCATAGAAATTGTTCAAATTCATTATCTATTGGATTAAGACAAATAAGACACAAAAAATTAGTGAACCAGACAATTTTATTGAATTTATTGGTTGCAAGCACAATTGGCAGACAGCTTGCTGTACAATTGTATTTGGTAGCTCATAAGGGAGAAAGGGGAAGAAGCATTAACTCATGCTTTGATCTTTTTCTTAGCCTCTAATTGAGAAAGCTATTCCTGCTAGCTCTGATACTTTGAAGGATTATGTCCTTTCCTTTTGTTACTTCAAAACTGACTTCCTCCTGAAAGGTTTGGACAAGATTAATCCTTCCTAGGAGAAAGATTGTATATGTTTTGGGCAAGCCACTTGACTCCAGGAAAGATCTTGGTCTCGGTTTTTTTTTCTGCCACTGAAAAGGATCAGGCTCAGCTGGGTGTGCTCCAAGAGCCTCTGGTATGACTGCCACGATTGCCCATAATTGATCATCTGTGGCCATTTCCTATTGTTAGGGTCCTAGAAACATCAAGGGATTTAAAAGTCTCCTAAACCAGATCAAAATAGAGCATAGATTTTAGGAATCTTGGCACCATTAAACTGTACAACTCTCACACAATATGTGTTCTTACTGAGGTTATACATTTTTTTCTGGTTTATTAAGCTCCTTTACAGCTGGCTTGAATGCCCAGACAGTCTTCTGGTGCATTTGGGACCCTCCTCACCACCCACATATTCAGAAGCCTGTAAATAGCCCATGGAGCAATAAGAGCTCTGACCTTATGGTTCCCTTTGGGCACTAACATAAAATAAATAACACACTGCAACAGCAGGGTAAGTATTTATGAGTCCTGTGTGGGAGTCATACTCAGCATAGAGAACAATATTTCAGTGAAACACTTCAGATCACACATGCTTTGTTTTATTTCCTTCCCAATCTTACAAATAAGCAAATCCTTTTTTGTTATGTTCACACTGTATCACAGTTTGGAAAACATTGAGCTAACTTCAGGGAAGCTCAAGCTGCTCCTGAAACATTTCTTTCGGTCTAAAGTTTGGATATTTTCTCACTTATATAATCAAATGTCTGTAAGTCAAACCTCTCACAGCTGCACTTACCTAATTTAAAATATGTCTCTGCTTTTGTTTTCACTTTCCCTGCATTAAGCTTTACGTAGTAGTCTGCTGGCTGTATTTGCAATATATGTCTCATTTCAAGTCTCTCCTTTATTCCCAGTAGCTGTCATAGTTTTCCCTTTCTATTAGAGTAATATTTGTCTTACTTTAGTGATTTGTTTTATTATATCCAGCTGGTGTACATATACTTTATTATTTTCCTATTCCCTCACTACTTTCTTTGTTATTTTGCCTTCTTCTTCCCAATATTTACATTATGCACTTACGTCTTTCTTCTGTTAATATGTGCTTCCACCAGAATTTCTCTTCACTTTTATTTCCTTATATTTTTATCCTCTGGGATTTACCTTATTACTCTTGCCAGATATTTACATCACACTCACTAGTTGTCTTTTTTATGTGTTGGTTTTAATGTTTATTTTGTCTTGTCTTTTTCCTTCATGATAAATCAAATGAAGTCTCTCTCTGTTTCTCATTGAAATGTATCTCACCACAGTATATAGGAAGTTGATAGTGATAGCATGGCAACTAGTAGCTCAAACTCATTGTTCCTTTCAGCTAAAACAGTGACAAAGTTAGGGGTTTGAGAGACAAAAGAGCAAATATCTGTACCACAATCTTGCTGTCTTCAGTATTACTGTTTTTTAAGCACATCTGAAACCTGAGGTCTTTCCAAGAGTGACCTCCTTATATGTCAATACATAGGGAGAAGTGACAGGGTGAGTACATTGAGGGAAGAGAAGAGCTATCTCTGTGAGAAACTCGGAGGTTCTCCTCTTGATAGCAGATCCCTCCACAATCTCCTCTCCTGTTGTCCCTGTTCGCTTACAGCTCCAAAACAGAGAACATGACCTTCTTAATGAACACTGTGGCAGGCTCTGTGGACCTTGTTCTGACTGGAGAAAGGTGGTTTATGTTTTCTTATGACTACTACAGTTAAACTAATCCCAGTAATTACTAAATCTTAGTGACTGGTGCACTTGTAGATATATATGTGGCTAAATCTCAATTTTATCTATAAACTTTAGTATTTGCCTAACTTGTAGTGGAGTGGGGAGGCAATTTTCTTCTTTTCATAGATCCTTTATGTCTACTGTCTTCATTACAAAATAGCACTTACCCCTTCAACCTTACATTCCTTGATATACTCGAGGAATAATTTCCCATTTATGTAAACAGGGAAAAGACTATATTATGTTCTCCCTTGCTATTCTCCTTTTTCTTTCATTAATTCACTCTTCACCCTCATTCACTCTCGCTTTCTTCACCTCCTTTCTCTATTTTCAGGATGCCAACAGAAATCTTACTACTTTGAGAAGACTGCCAGACTGCTAATAGGTTCAGAACTCTGCATCAATCAGGCAAAATGTTCTGCCTCTTCACAGTGACTCAGGAGGTCACCACCACATCTCCAAATATCACCAGTTCCAAGAAACTTTTACATAACGAACAGATCATTTGAGAAAAGGAGCTATTAAGAGATTTATAAAAGCTGAAGAAGTAGGACAGTTCATTTTGTACTGGAGTTTGCAGCTGGGTTATGGAGAAATCTGAGATTCAAGCCAGTTCCTCTACAACTCTTTATTTACTGCCAATGGAAAGCTGAATAACTTGAACTATGTGCCTTCCCAAATCAATTCTATATTCCTCTTTCAAAAGGAGGTATCAGAGGTATTTTGCAGGTGTCAGAGGGAAGTGTTCCTGAAAACTTTCATACCGTATTTCACAAAACAACTCTAACTAAATTTTGCCCTAAGTCTCAAGTGTGTACTTGTTACCCATATTCTGAACCTCTGAAGATGGTATGTTCGCTGCTATGGCCCTGTATTGCCTCCTGTTTAGGATGCAGTATACTTCAAGTGCTCATCTCCAAAAAGAGTGATTCAAGGACCTTACTGTTGGTTCAAGTCAAACCAAAGCAGTACAATTTTGTTTTATACTACAGGAGGATGAAATGGTGGAACAAAGTCAACCTGCAGTTACTGTATTTTGAATGTGAAGAGGAAGACAATGACAAGATTAACAGAATGTGGAACAGGATCCTGCAATCCATCACTACCTTCCTCTCAGCTGGAGGTGGGGCTGTTGAACAGATGTGTCGGGATTTCTGCAGAGAGAGGAGAAAGAACCTGGACAAACACAAAAGGAAAGCATGCTCCACTGAAGGATGTCTTGAGAGAGGCTGGATTGAAAAGGACTCTGCTATGCCACTCAAACTATCCCCCCAACCAGTCCCTAGGACATTACCTACTCATGTTTTTCTATTTGGCGCAAGGTACAAAGTATCTGAGGAAAGCATCACAACAGAAAGCATTTTATCCTTCTGTGTATCAAGTCTGTCTACAAAGCAAAATGAAAAGCAGTCTGACTCCCAGTATTTTAAGAAGTTTTTATCTCTGATTTTGATGCATGACACACAGACTTCACACTGATTGTAGATTTCTGTTTAGTCCCATAGATATAAATAGGCCAACAAGGTTTTATGAACCGTGTCACCATACATTCAGAAAGAAACGATGATGCAGAGTGTATAGAACAAGCTCACAGAAACATCTCAAAGCTTCCTCTGTCAAGCTCAAGGATGTTTTGTTTTATTTTTTTTACTTGAAGGCAACATGCTTTCAGAACTAGGAACTTAACAGGAAGTAACAGGTGAAGGTTAACACAGCAAGACACTGCTAAAGAATTAAAAGACAAACTTTCAGTGTGTTGGACAAATTGGTATGGTAGGTTTCATATACCGATTACATATATTGCTATGGCTGGAGTCAAAGATTATTCAGGAAGTTGATTAGAAAATGTACCTTTCAGCCATATTGCTTTCAGCTTATCTAAACCTGACACTTCAAGTCATGGTTATGCATAATGAGGCAGAAAAGTATTTCTAGAATTTTATTAATTTGTTTCAGATAGATGAGTTTGACTAAAAAGTAAAGTGTTCAAATATACATCATCTTGGTCATGGCTGTTTGCACCTTTAAGGCACTTGGTATGTCTTTCCTTCCAGGGGCTTGGCATTTCTGGGCATGAAAGAAATATGAACATACAAAAATGGTGTGAAAAAAAATGTGAATAATTATTAGGAGTGGAAGTTGGGAAGGTGGAATTTAATATCACTTCTGTATTTTTCTTTCAGAACATGAAAGGGACGAATGACAGCAAATGAAAGCTGTGTCTCTTGCTGGAGTGGTAATAACAGTCCCAGTGGGGTACGGACTCAGCAACTTGAAAACTCTGAAAAAGCAGAGTTCAAAATTTGAGTGTTACAATTTTTCAGATTAGGCTATTCATTTCCTGCCTAAAAGTCAGTATTTCTCCCTGCCTAGTTCCTTGATATGGAGCACTTTCCAAATTGTATCCATCTGATTAATGATAGGATTTTTTCATCAATGTGAATAAACAAATTAATTGTGAAAGCAGGATCGTTATCTTCAGGTAGTAGTGGGGTTGGATATATTACTATTTGCACATCTCTAGAACCAGTCCCATTATGTAGAAATTGAAATTTGATTTAAGAATCTAATTTATAAATATAAAACTTTAAACCAAGACTTTGGTTTAAATTTCCAAGCCATGATTAATAAATCTGTCTAGTAAATCAGTCTTTTTTAACAAATAAACTGGGTTTCATAAAATAGATCTTAATACCCAGAGTATATGAAGTCCTGGCTTATAAATCATATATATGACTTAAAATCAGTCATATTGCTTATAAATCAGCAATGCTACTCTAAAAAGTGCCACGGTTCTGAAAAAGGTGCAAGACAAATGTTCCTTATTTTATATATGTGTATTTAATTTAGGTATTTAAAGCGAAAGCAATTATAAAGCTGCTTCTAAAATGGTTATTTGAAAAACAGCACCTTGAAGAGATGATAGAGCAGAAGGGGAATTTTATTGGTATTCATAAATGTGCACCTTGCCATTTGTAACTGTCTTTGTACTTTCCCCTCTGCACAGACTGCCTATCAGAGTTGTAGTATGCTGTCAAGATTGTTGCAGGTCTGATGCTTGTTTTTCTCCTGTTTGCTTTTTTCAAATATGCCCTTGCCAGTCTCAGTAGCATGAGATGGACTGCTTTAGTTTATTCATTCCCAGATGCTATTTTAGAGGTTGGGGCTAAACCGTAGTTTAAACCAACTTTGAGAAGGTGGAAAAAAACAACAGACTTTTAGAGCTGACTTCAGTGTGTATAGGAAAACTCAGTCAATTCTTTCCCTAAAGGTCATAAACGTTTAGATTTGGGGTAACTTGACTTGGTATTTTGGGTGATGGCTTTTTAGTGTTTGGTCTTGGTTTTACTTGTTTGTTTAATTGTTCATTTTTGAGGAAGGGAGAGCTGCTTTTCCAGTTAGTAGGAAATAAGTGCATAAAGTACCATATAAAACTATAAACTACAATTACCTCAATTTAAACTTGTAAGATCTAAATACAGTAATTAAAATACTTTTGTTATTGTTCCTTGCAGTTCCGTATACCAGTTTTCAACTCTCAAATGTTATAAAACTCTTTCCATATACAGAAGCAGAGCCTTTTCTTCTTTCTCCCCGTCTAAATACATAAGATCTCCTACACAGCTCAAAACTGATGAATTTTTCATTTGAGACAGGAAAGATGCAAGTTCTTACCTTCATTCATTCTGCATTTCTCCCATTCTGGACCAGCACCCTGGCCAGAAGGCTGCTAGAGGGAGTAACAGAGAAATAAATGTCTTTCAGTTTTCTCTGTTTTATTTTGCATAGGTATTATATTAAAATATAATCACTGCAAGGTTTAAAAATATATCCCCTGACAAAAGCAGGGGACAGATACATACGATCTGCTCTAGCTTTCTCTTTCTCTCATTTCAATAAGAATTCTGAATTTCTTCTTCTCTATAACCAATGTTCTCAATGGAAATGTTTAAACTGACTAAGAATTTCTGCCAAAAAAATTTTGTCTAAGGAACCCCGTATCCTATCAAGCTTTACTTTAAAACATATTCCCTCTCACAAATTTCTTTTTCTTTTTTTCATGTAACTAAAAATAAAAACTGCCAAAAAAATGTTCTTATTTTTGGTAGATTTTTGCCACAGTATTTAATTTGTCGGGTTTAGCTCTTCATATATCTTCTTCTTTTTAACCCCTTAACTGACTGAGAGTGTCCTTAAACAGAGAGAAGTCCTAATAGCCAAGTTCTCTGTTTACCTTGGTCAGTCATTCAGAGATTTTTGGTAGGCACATTTGTTAGTGTAGTATTTTTCCTGCAATTATTATCCGAGAGATCAGATTCAACACTGATACTACTATGAACTTGGAATAAAAAAAAAATTGGATTTAGAAGACAAAACTTAGCTATCTATTTTTTTCTATTTAGTGTGATTATATAGTCTTGTCATTCTCACTGTGATGGTGCAAGGATATAAAAAAAATTAAGTTTTTAAGAGAGCTCAGTAACCCAACAGACATCTATACTGACAGAAGAAAAATCTTTCCTCTTTTCCTTGATGGTGCTGCTAAGGCACACACAAAATACCATAAAACTTCTGTCTGTGTGTGTGTGAATGATCCGTGTCCTTCTGGTTACTATGCCTATCCTCCCTATGCCTCAGTGTCCCCTCTCTAAAAATGAGATAACAATGTTTTGTAATTTTTTTTTTCTTCTCCAAGCTGTATTTTATCCATTTTGGGGTTTTATGATATTTTTTTGGCAATGTCCAAAACATGAGTAAATATCTTGCTCAGGTTCCAGATATATTGGGCACATTGCCTTATAAAGGGGATTCCTGGGCACAACTGCCTCTCTAGTTTCTACAGGAAAGACAATAAATAGCAGTAATCTGACACTGCTTCAGGTTTCTTTTAATGATTTTTTTGTTATTGTGGTCAGAAATAATTTCCTACATCAATATACCATACAACAAAAATAAATACTGTGAACTTGGGAAGGAAAAGAGATGAGCAAATGCAAAACCCATGAAAGGCAATTTCGCCTCTAAGGTACCTTGTAGATTATGCCCACATTAAACACTGGTGTTAATGGACAGAAACTGAAGAGTGAAGGAGCTTCTGGGAATAATTTGACTTTGATACTGTGAATGTTTTGGGGGGGTTACTTCAGACTGAAGGTAGCCTCTCCCACAGGCTGGATGCACATCGGTAGGTAGGGTCTGTTGGGTGCCCCCCTGCCCCCCAACTTCCATTGTACTTCCATCAAGGAGGAAAAAGCTTCGTATGTTCTGAGATTAACCCTCTGGTGCTAACCAAGTTGTGATATATAGAGAAGGTACAAAATTAACTCTTAAAAGTAAATACCGAGTAACTGGCTGTTAAGGACCTCCTGGTCAAACCAACACAAGAGTGAAATGAGTAGGCAGTCAAAGCAGGGACACGCATCCTAGGAAGAATATAAAGATACTTCCTGGGAGTGTAGGGATGAGGTGAAGAAAACCAAGGCACATCTGGAGCTAAATTTGGCAAAAGGTCTGAAGAATAATAAGAAGGGCTTCTACAGGTACGTTTATCAGAAAAGGAAGACAAAAGTAGTTGTACCTTCCACACCCTAATACATGAGATCAGGTCTGGTGACAACTGAGAAGAAATTAAAGATACTTAACAACTTTTTTTTGCCTCAGTTTTCACTGGTAGTTGCTCTTCCCATATCTCTGAATTTCCCAAATCTCAAAGCAGGGCCTGGGGGCATTCAAAACCATTTGAGGAACCTGTATATACACAAGCCCATGAGACCTCATGAGGTGCACTTAGCATCCTGAGGGAATTGGCTGATACAGTTGCCAAGCCACTCTCCATCATATCTGAAAAGTCATGGTGCTCAGGCAAAGTCCTTAGTGACTGGAAAAATGGGAAACATCACACATATTTTTTAAAAGGGTGAAAAGGAGTACTCTGGGAACTACTGATCAGTCAGCCTCACCTCTGTGCCTGGTGAGCTCATGGAACAGATCCTCCTGGAAGACATATAAAAATATATGGAAGACAGGGATGTGATTAGAGGCAGTCAACATGGCTTCACAAAGGGCAAAACATACCTGACTAATCTGATGGCCCTCTGCTGTGTTGGTGGATAAGGGAAGAGTAACTAATGTCACCTACCTTGACTTCTGTAAGGCCTTTGACAGGATCCCCCAAAACATCCTTATCTCTAAATTAGAGAGATATGGGTAAAATGGATGAACAATTTGATAGTTAAGGAATTGGCTGGATGGCCACATCCAAAGAGTTGCAGTTGACAGTTCAGTGTCCAAATGGAAATAAGTATCAAGTGGTGTCCTTCAGGGACCTCTATTGGAACAGGTACTGTTCAGTATCTTTTTTAATGGTATAGTCAGTGGGAATGAACACACTCTCCCTGATACCCTCCAGAGGGACCTTGACAGGCTTGAAAAGTGGACCCTTGCGAACTTCTTGAAATTCAACAAGGCCAAACGCAAGGTCCTGCCCCTGAGTCAAGGCAGTCACCAGTATCAGCACAGATTAGGGATGAATGGATTGAGAGCAGATCTGTGGAGAGGGACCTACGGATACTGGTAGATGAAAAAAATGAATATGAGCTGGCAATGTGTGCTCAGAGCCCGGAAAGTCAGCTGCATCAGAAGAAGCATGGCCAGTAGGTTGAGGGATGTGATTCCTCTCCTCTACTCCATTCTGGTGAAAGCCCACCTGCTATACTATGTCCAACTCTGGGGCCCCCAGCACAAGAAAGACATAGACCTGTTAGAGAGGGTCTAGTGAAGGGCCACAAAAATGACCAGAGGGCTGGAACACCTTTCCTATGAAGAAGGACTAAGACAGTTCAGATTGTTCAGCCTGGAGAAGACAAGGTTCCAGAGAGACCTTACTGCAACCTTTCAAAATAATTAGGGGTCTTATAAGAAAAATTGAAAAATACTTGTTGCCAGGGCCTATAGTAACAGGAAACGGGCAATGGTTTTAAACTGAAAGAGGGTAGGTTTAGATTGGATATAAAGAAGAAATATTTTACAAGGAGGGTGGCGAGACACTGGAACAGGTTGCCCAGAGAATTTGTGGATGTCCCATGACTGGAAGTGTTCAAGGGCAGGTTAGATGGAGCTTTGAACAACCTACTCTAGTGAAAGATGACCCTGCCCATGTTGGAGAGAATTGCTCTAGATGATCTTTCAAGGTCTGTTCCCTACTCAAATCATTCTATGATTCTATGATTTTATGCAGATGAAACCAGAGACGATCTAAAGCAATGTTTTTACAAAATTTTATTGCCTACATTATCACACTTACAATGTAGGTAGATCATATGTTTCCTCATTACTATCAGAGTACTGATCCCAAAATAAGTATATTAAAATCAGAGATACTGGGAAAAGTCACATATCTTTAAAAACATTTTTTCTGATTCTTAATCATCAGCATCAGCAAGTTAATACTTCACATAGTATTAGAATGCTGTGGGAACAGTCTGAGTATTAAGGCTGAAATGCAACACCTTGAAACTAAAGAAGACCCTTCACTCATTAAATTTTAATTTCTTGATTCTTCTAGATATCTTTGAGGAGCATTGAAGACATAAATGCCATTAAAAAAATAGTCTCATCTCCTGCACTCTTTTCTCAAGAGAGATAGATAAGTGACAGCTTTTAGCGGAACTGGATACCATGATATATTTAAAAACCAGTGAGATTACTGCTACTTGATTACCCCAGACTCTTACTCACTAGCCCACAGCATTGCATTCAGTAGGACTCAGCTTCTTTTCCCTACAGGGATGTCTTTGCTGGCCTGGGAAATTTAGGCAATAAGTCATATCAGTTCATGCCATGCCTCTGCTCACACTTACCAGTCTTGAGCATCACTGGCCAGTGTGCCTCCCTGGGAGTCTCCCAGCTTTCATCTCCTTGAGTCTCTGTGATCTCTGTGATCTTGCCTCACTTCCAGGATCTTTCCTCCAGCCAAAGCAAAACCAAGATCTTTGAAACGATCTTTCTGAGGATACTTCGTTCGAAAACCATTTTTTTTCTTTGTCAACCCTTTTTTTTCAGCACCAGCCCTTATGTTTGGCATCTTAAGCCCCCAGTTTTCCCTAAATAAACAGCCTGTGTGCAAAAGCACAACACACGATCAGCTTTCTGATTGGTGAACCTCTCTCATGTCTTTTTATTTACTGAAGGATTTGGGATGTGCTAAGTCTGTTTAGTTCAGGTGTTACAAAAATTTACAATCAGACCATATAAATTCCATCTACAAATAGCAGGCTTCTTTTTGGGAGTCCAGAAGTTCAGGTTTGAGTACTCTCACTCACGTACATATATCCAATTATCTGCCTCCTGTTAACATTCATGGTTTGACACCTATGACACAAGTTTACCACTAGATAGAATTTACCTTAGCATCATTTCAAGGAATGATACAAGCAAATATCTTCGAACAATGGGAATAATTCAGTTCCCAAGTGAATGAAGAAAAAGTTACTGAAGGTCAAATAGTTGATTACATAAGTGGAGCAAGATTATTGTTTTGGAGAAAAAAATGTACTGTGGCATAAAAATTATAATAGTCATAAGTCAGTTGTGTAAATGTTTGAAATGCATTTATTTATTCTATGAGAAGAGCACAAAAGATAACACTTATGAATGAGACAAAAAAAGAGTGCTTCAAGGTGAGCTCAAAAAAGAATTTGCTGAAAATTTAAAGCCCCAGAAAGTTTTAAGGAAGAAGAAAGGATGAATAAAATGTAATTATCATTGTGCTTTTATCTTTCTTCTGTCAATTCTCATTTCACATTGGTCCAATAACAGCTGAGGCAATGAGTGCTTGTTTCTGGAAGACTGATTGATGTCAAGAACAGAAATTTGCCATGAGTAGCAAGAAAAAAAAAATAAATCCCTTACCTAATGACTGTGTGTCCTCATATTAGAAAGAGAGTAATATCTACAAAATGTTTCATTCGGTTTGAAACTGTACATGAAGTACTTGTACTTCACTTTTGAAAATACCTAGTTTTTATCACATGGTTTATCAACCACAGCTGTTTTTAATACATATCATGAGAAAGAAGACAGACTTTAAAACAGTGAAGGTTACTTACATATGATTTTAGATTCAATACAGTTCTAAATTTTCACTTACTGATTTTTATTATATTTTTTAATATGATAGCTTTTTATAACAAGTCACACAGTGACTCAGAAACTGCTGGTCTTCTTGAAATGTTGACTATAAAGTTGACTATTGTTTGAAACCCCTTAGAAAACTCTGAGATACCTGTAAGGAGCATGTGCAATACCTAATTAATATAGTACCACCTACTGAATGAATATATATTATTTTTCTAAGAAATATAGTGTGTAAACGTAAGTGTGGAATATATAATTTTGTTTGAATGAAACATATGGCATGCACGTTAAGTGGAATGATCCCCTATGCATCCGGCACTGCAATAAAGAATGCCTGCTTCTTAATGCTGCATTGGTGTTAAGGAGTTGCCTCATTCCCAGTTTCAGTGACAATATGAAATCCTGCTGTATGATCACTGACAAAAGATTCAGTTGTGTGTTTATAAATGTGTAAATTTGTTTCTCTAAAATGTAAAAGCTGCCTCAGTTAGATGATTGATTTAAAAAGGACAAATGAAAACCTCAACCATGATGGAAAACAATAATTAACCTCAATAACAAAAGTCAAATATAAGCAGATGGAGGAACATATGCTAACTAGAAAGTAGATGCAATTCGCTGTGTGAAGAGAAATCAGTAAGACCTAGAATTTCAGATTCTCTTTTTGTTTGCCTGTTTTACCTTAAATAAATCACAAAATGTTAAGCTACCAGTATGAGCGCAATTTTACCAGGTCCTCTAGTAATGAAACAATGAAGTATGTTGAGGTAGATAAGGCCCCAGCTGCAATGAGCCTTAAGCAGTGCCTTAAGTGCATTGCTGAACTGAGGAAAGATGTATGCTGTAGCTAATTATGGTGAGCCTGTCTTACCTAACAATCTATTGATCACTATTTCAATTTGAATACATTTGCTATAATTTTCAGCAACTATTATTTCTAGACTATTGCAAAGAAGAATTTTTGCCTAAACTTGACCAACTTTTCAGCCACTGGTACAATATTAAGCAAACAAAACTGACAACAAACAAACCAACCACCAAACCAAAAACAAATGCCACACCAATAAAACTGCCAAAAAAAAAAAAAAAGGAAAAAAACCCTAACAACACCACCACCACCACCCCCAACAAAACCACATCTGTTTTCTGCTCATTTTTAACAGGTTTTTCACTAACTCTCTGCTGTACTGGGGTCTGGAATGATGTTTTATTACTATTCACAAATGCAGGGTCCCAGATTGATCTCACTAAAGTTAACAGAAAGGGGTTCATTGGGTTTTTTTGGTGTTTTTCAGTATGTACTTTCTAAATTACTGGTTCTACTGAGAGAGAGGGAGGAGATCAAAACAAATGAACAATTAGTCAAAATTTCAACTGTATCTTGGCAAAGATTTTGGATATAGATTGTTCTGTGAGAAGGAGGGGATCATAAAATACTTGTCAGTCTTGTTATCAGTTGCAAAAGCTTAGAGGAGCAAGAAATACTGGATATGTTAATTCTTATAATTTAATTAACACTACTGATTTCCATTACCATCTTCCTCACACTTAGCAGCTACACATTCATCTCTCACCTCCAATGCCAAATGGATACCTTTAGGAAAGAGATTAAAAAGTCAAGAGTTGGAGCCCTGCAGCCTATAGTTATGGGCCCATGCTGATTTCAATGAGCAATTAGAAGCAGTCTCTGTTGTGTTACCTTGTGTACACATTTTTATGAAGTATATAAATCTTTCTTCAGAAGATTCACAGTGACAATTTTTTTGCGGACTATTTCTCCAAGGCTAGTTTCAGTGTTCTATTAAATAAGTATTGAAAATTCCTTTGCAAAGGGTCATAAAACCTTAGCGTGATTCAGTGTTATAAACAAAAGTACTCAAACGTGCAGTTCTGAAACTACCTGAAATTGAAGAAATTCAGTATTAATCGATAAAGTTAGGAGCTCTGTACAAGAGAGTTTCAAACATGTTGTTTCTCCTATGTGAAACAACAGAGCTGACATCACTTCATATATCAGGGTAATTTAATCTCTGTGAACAGGCCAGATAAACACACTTTTCTTCTTTTTCTTCTCCTTTAATCTTTGAGAATTGAAGCATAAAGCCACTCTCAGACACAATACTTTTTCCCTCTACCTGATATTTTACATTATGGGACAAATACATGGAATTGGTTTCCTGGCTTAAAAACTTCAGATCTTTGCTATCACAGATAATTGTCACACGCAATCCATTCATAAAATAATTCATTTTAGGGATAATTAGGAGGTTTTTGTTTCATGCTGGTACAGCTAGAAAGCTTCCAAATCCTTTTTCCTCTGCTTCTTAGAAATGAGTTTAGCCTTAATGCTGGGACTGCATTTGAATGCCTTCAAATAACAAGCAAAAAGTTAACTTGCTGTTGCTGAAGCAATTTATTCTATTTCCCATTTAACTCTGGGGTTTTTTTTAGATTATTCTTTCTTTCAAAAATTGGTTTTAAGGCCTTCTGTAATCCAGCTGTTTTCCTGCCATTTGATATCATCATTAACTCTACAGAATTATTAAAAGAAAAATTGCTTCTAGGCCAGAAATAGTATGACTCAGGTATAGTGGGGATTAGGATGTTGTATCTGATTTAGGCACCTGGTAGTCTATAAAATTTGTATAATTCATATATTTTTCTAGAAATACCGGTCAATCCATCCTGTTCCCATGCCTGACACTCTAAATGCCGAATGTTATAATAGGCGTAGTTCGTTATTGTGTCCTTCTATATGAAAAATATAAACCACTAAATCGATTTTTACACTGACCAGCAACCCCAGTCAGAGTTTACATTTCAATTTAGATTAGTGCTGGCTAAACCAAAATGTACTAAATCTATGTAAACATAGTATTCTCTACAGAAACTCCCAGACACCTGACATTAAAAGGTACTCTTTCCAAAATTCTGTCCTCTATTATATGGTTACAGACACAGCTATGCATTTGTACGGACATCTCCAATAAATGTCATTTTCAAATTTCCAATAATACCAATGAGACTTTTAGTCTCAAAGGACTTCGGAGTCAACTCTTCTAAAAGCTAAGCAACAAGTTCTTCATCTCCTTAACAGAGTACTTGAAGTTTTATGACCTAAATCACCTAGAAATTCCATCAGTCTAAGCATTATTTTAGTTGCATAAAAAGGTTTGAGAAATGCATTTTAGTTTTGTCTATATTTAATGTACTTTTTTTAGTGTATTCAGAAGTGTTCATGTACTGGAACTGAACTTCAGTTCTACATTATCACCTAGAAGTCAACAGGACATACAAGGTTTCAGGAAAAAGCAAAGTCTGGAAAAAATAGTATCATTCCGATTCACATATTTGTAAAGAAAAAGACATAAATATAAATACAATTCCTTTAATACTTTTCCAGTGGTTATTTGCCTTCATTTTAGAAAATATGTTTATGCTGTATTAATTGATATTTTCTAGCTGCATCTTTAATCCAATGATCCTTGTTCGTCCTTTGTCAGGCAGACAAAGATCTCTGTGGCATTCACTACTTTCTGCAAAGGTGCTTAAACACTGTATTCAAGGCACCTCTCAGTTTTGTCTTTGCTAAGACAAATAGCCAATATTTTTAAAGTTTTAAAATCTAAGACATTTTCTACAGCCTGAATGACTTGAATGTTGGCTTTTTTTCACTTGCTTGCTGCATCCTCTCCAATGTGTCAGCCACCTTTAAGAACCATGATATCACAAATCTGAGAAATCTGTAACTAATCTCACTTACTCTGTATGTGCAGTTACAATCTTCTTGTTACTCCCTAAGTATATTCATAAAGATTGGGCTAGCCTTTTGGCACAGCATTATTTTGCCAATTAACTTTCAACTCCCTGCACAATATCATTGTGTTCAGTTTGCGTGTCAAGTTTTTGGTATTGGGGGGCTATAGCGATGGCATCTTTAAGAAGCTGCGAGCAGCTTCCCTGTGTCTGACAGAGCCAGTGCCAGCCAGCTCCAAGGTGGACCTACTGCTGGCCAAGGGCGAGCTCATCACACACAGTGGTGGCACCTCTGGGATAAGCATTTAAGAAGGGGAAATAAAAGCTGTGCAATCGCACATGAGTCAGAGATGAAAAAAATATGTGAGAGGCACATCCCCGCATCCCCCAGGCCGGTGCAGGAGAGGCAGGGGGGCTCCAGGCCCGGAGCAGAGGTTCCCCCCACCCCGCGGTGAAGCCCACCTGAGGCAGGCTGTCCCCCT
>JAVJGJ010000014.1:35586656-35597324 GCA_035590215.1 Microhierax caerulescens
AGCCATTTCCTCTTGTCCTATCACTTCTTATCTGGGAGAAGAGTACTGCCCTCTCCTACCTACAACCTCCTTTCAGGCAGTTGTAGAGAGCAATAAGGTCCCCCTTAAGTATCTTCTTCTCCAGACTAAACAGCCCCAGTTTTCTTAGCCACTGCTTGTAAGATTTGTTCTCTAGACCCTTCATCATCTAGGCAAATAATAATAATAATAATAACAATAATAATAATAATTATAATGATGATAATAATAATGATAGTAATAGTGATAGTAATAGTAATAATTTATTACATATCTATCATAATAAACCTATAATAAAGCTAAGTAGCAATTTACAAAGCATTCTTTGAAGCACATTAAGTATTTGAAGACTGACTCTCACTAAGGCCAGATATCAAGAATAAAATTAAATCACTAGTCTGGTGAAAGCAGAAGTTTTGCCACTGTGCATAGTGGGTGCAGCCCTGGAGTAGACAGAAAAGGCCATCTACATGCAGGTACATTAGGGCTTGTCTGCTGCTGACGCATCCACATTGGAATTTATTTTACATCTGGACCAATGTGAGGCTCTGCTACATGTTATTCCAGTTTCAAGTCAAACAGATAAATATAATCCACTACCTCTAGGGATATTTCTGTTTTGTTTTACTCCTATATCAAATGTTCAGCTGGTGTATGCAGACCCTTTGCACTGAAACTATCAGTCAGTTTAAGCTATGTGTGGGTTAAGCAAGCAAGAAGGGTAGCAAAGCATTCACACAGGTCTCAGTAGAGTACAATACATGTACAGTACAGCCAGCACAACAGCTGCTTGTACATCTTTCCACACATGTCAACTGCAATTTATCTCCTCCTTGCTAAAGATGGTTTCCAGATCCTTATAGGAGGGTAGCAGTGGGCAGAGTTAGAAGCTTATCATATTAACCACACAGTGTAGACAGAAGTCAGATTGCAATGACACGTTTTTTACAGTTATCACCACATATATTTTGTTGATCAGTACATATGCGGGTGTCCCACCAGCAGCTAGAGTTTTCAACTAGGTGAACTACTTCACCTCATTATAAACTTCTCATTCTGCCAAAGACATGGCAGAATTTGAGAACACAATGATTAAAAAATTCGCTAAAGACCACTGAATATCTTGCCTGAAGCTGCTATCAGTTTCAGAATGGGATGAAATGTTTGGATTCCTCCTGCATCTCCTCAAAATGATGTTGTACTACCAAGTTGCTAGAACTCAGAAAACTCTTCCCTAAAGAATAACAATTTCCTTTTTCCTCATACAATGACAGTAATAATTTTAGTATTAACAGAAAAAAAAAAAAAAAAAAGAGAGACCTGATCTATGACAAAGATCCTCTTATGCTAGTCCTTCCACGGGAAGCTATTCACCATCAATGTGACACCATAATCTCTGACTCATCATCCCCCTGCTATTATATGACCATTAAATAAGGTAAGTACAGCAGAATTGCTAGAAGGAACTGAAGTATTATTAACTTATTTCTTATTACATTAACCATAATAGTCATTCCTGAAGGATTATGTATATTACAGCCATTATTTGAGATATTAACACTTTCTTCTTGGAGAATTCTCAGTTGTGTCTGCTACATGTTCCCCTCCTCACCATTAGACACCACTAACTGCTTCCCTTCCATCTTAGTTCTTCTTTCTTCTACAGATCAACAAAACACACTTCATTTGCAATAGAAATATCTCTCTCCTAAATGAGGTTTCCAGGGAAGCAAAGTGAGATAATTTAATTACACTCCAAATAGCTACTCTACCTCAAACTGTTCAAATCTCTTTAAATCAAACCTCACATAATGGATGGAGTGCACATAATTTTACAAATGTAAATAAGTATCATGGGCAATACATACCACAGACTAAGCTTGACATGTGAAATAAAAATTTGCTTTACAGCTCAGTTCTTTAAACACAGCCAAACACAACATTCATGATCTCAAAAGCAGGAAGAATATCCTAAGCATAACACTGTGCCCAGCTACTCTGAAGACTAGAGGATGCACCAAAGTAGTTCAACCCACTTCAGAAAAGGAACAAGTCTGACAGCATATAAATTGTACTTTGCCAGAATTAGACTAATCAGCCTTCTTCCAGGCAATTAGCAGGTGCTTCTTTTTATCTGCATACTTACATGCCCTCTATTAGCACACTCTCTAAGCATTTCACAAACTTTAATGAGCTTGTCTAATGCAGATGTAGAACCTATGCTGCATCTCATCAGTGCATGATAAGCAAGGTAAGACTAAGAATGGTCCTTGATGGAACATCAATGTTGAAGGGCTAGTACTCAATAGAGGGCAAAGAAGTTAAAAAGTCTTGATCACTCATGGTTACTCAATCTCCCTTGGATTTTTCTTAGATTGTAAAGGAGAAAGAGACCAGAGTTTAATTCTAAGTAAACTCTTTATGAGATTAAGTTAGCACGCAGCTCACCATGAACTTGAAACTTCAGAGGCATTAGGAACACAGTTCTGTCTCTGTTTTTGCAGTTGTACACAAGCAGCATATCTACATGAGATGGTTAGCTCATGCTACATCAGCTACAAACTGTCATAATGTTTTGCCTTCAAAGGGACTGTGATTAACAATTGGAGGAAGGTAAGCAGATTGAGGAGACAGGCTGGAAAGATTCAATTAAAGTTACTTGAAAATAAAAGATTTTTCCCCCCAGATTTTGACACATATATATTAATGAAAGTTTGTTGCCAAATGAATTTGCTGGTACATTCTCTGTAGTTCTCTGCTGTCTTTCAATATGAGCACTTCTGTGACCTTTGTGGGAAACTGTTTCTTTCAGTGGCAATTATAAATAAAAGCCTCCTAACGGCTGGATGATTATGCACAATTTGGTGACCTCCAGGCTAGATTGCAGCTGTGTGCTGCACTTAAATAACTGTAACCACTCAGTTTCAGCAGGTAGGGAGAACACCATCTTCTGTGGACTGGCAACGGGTATTTCCAACTTCATCCATCACTGAAAAAATGGAAGTACTTTATAGGAATTCCTTTCTGTTACCTTTAGTAGAAGTTTCTGAAGGCTGACAATATCCCAGAGGATGAGACACTGTATGGACATACAACAAAGAGATACAAGACAGCAGACCTAAGGCCACTGTGGCAACTTATAACAAAGGAGAGTTTCACAAGCTAACCTCTCAAAAGCATAAAGATAAATTATTTCCCAAAGAAAGGCTGAAGAAACTTTTCAGTCAAATGAAAAATGAGACATGGTGCCAAAAGTGTGGAAGCAGAAAAGGTTTTTCCTGAATCCTTCTCCTTTTTCAAATAATTGTCAGATAATGAAGGTAACATACAGTAGATACAGAAGGTAACAGTAACCAGAAAACAGTTCACACTGGAGAAAGAACAAGAACCTGAACTAGGATGCACTGAGGAAACTGTCACTGGTAGGCAGTCTAAAGGAAAACTAAAGCAAATGAAAAAGACATAAAGAACACCATTTACATCCCTGGGAACAGAAAGAAGAACAATAATTTGACATTTGAAGGCATGTCAAGAGGCACTAAGAAGTTAAAAACTGTCAAGCCTTAAACAGAATGTAGTTAAGGAACAATTAACAGCAGACCAATTTAAAAAAAGTGATTACTAAAGGGACACACAGAAGCTGTTTTCCTATCTCTGCAATGCATAGGATACCTAGAGATACATTTGTCAAAATCCATTACCATCAGCTAGAGAACCCCCCTCTTTTAGGATAAGGAAACATTTTTTTTCACAGATTTATAAAAAACTAATCTAGAACCTCTTCCCAGTAACATGTGGCCAAGTAAAAAAAAAAAAAAAAGCTAAAGAATAAAGGTAATGTGGCATTATTTAGATAGAGGTGAGGCCGCCTTCTAAATTTCTGTTTGCTTCTGAGCTTTTGACAGTTTTACAGTTTATACTTGCTACCTTTTACTTGTTATATAAAATTAGAAGGTGCTTATAAATGGCAAAAGAAAATGGCTACTACACAAGAAAGAAGTGACAATAAGGATATGTTTTGAGGTTTGTTCCTTTTTCATAATTCCACCTTGAAGTGATCAACAAGGGAGAAAGGAAGAAATCAAAGGTCTTGAATCACTGTAAGCCTGCAATACTACAATACTGCAAACCCAGAAGGAGGTCCCATCAGTCTTTTGCCTAGAGATGCGCTAGTGTCAGGAAGCAGAAGGAGGGAGAGCTTGTCTGAGGGTAACTATTGGAAATAAGCTTCCAGGGGCTCTACACTGTCCAGGGTCAACATAAGTAAGAGTTCTCAACCCATTCATTTTAGGTAAACCCCTGAAGATGCATTTTTCTGTAAAGATTCCTTACATTGAAGACTGCAAATACAAATTTAGATGAAGTTTAAATCAGATGATGGGATGTTAAAAATAAATTTTAGGTTCATATTACATTGGGTCTCTGAAGCTCAAGAATTTTACATAAAAAGCATGACTAACCACGTAGGCATTTTACCTGGTTGATATGCCGTATACCTCTCTCAAAAGTCCATCAAACAGAGACAGGTTATAAAATATAGAAAAGGAATACCCCTGTAGCAGTACTCTCAACGAAGAAGTAGGCAAAATGGACCTTGATAAATAGCAAAGAACATGACAATAATATCTACACTTTGCAATGTTTTAAATCCTTTCTATAGGATGATACAAAATAAACGTTAATTAAAAAAAAAAATCCATTACAAGTATTTCAGAATATTGCTTGTAAAAACAGACTGGATTTTAAAAAAGAGCAGACATGGATATAGTGGTTAAGATTACTAAGAATAAAAGTATTAAAGCCTACGAGAAAAAGATACGTTAAGAAATGGCACAAGTACAAAAAGCAAACTCTTTGCAGTCTGGGTATATGCTAATTTTTTTACAATGGTACAGCAGAAACATGTTTTTTATAAGGGCACTTTCTGAAAGAAATAGGATTATATTTTATTACAACATATATCAACATATACTTCTACAAGTAAGAGTAGTGACCATGAATAACCTCATTAAATTAATCTACATTAATGTAAAAGTCCTTAACAGTATAATAAAAAGGAGGAAAAAATAGAAAAAAACTTGCAAAGCTCCTAGCAGACATCAGAAGAAACACTTCAGAGACACAAGAACCATTATTCAGAGAAAATTGGTTTAATTAGGCTTCTTTCTTCTTACCCTTCCAAAAATGAAGAAGATAGTGGAACAGTAGACAAATATAACTCACTCATTGAGAAAGAAGAAGAAGAAGAAAAAAAAATAATAGGAAATTACAGTACCAGTTTGACCTCAAAGATTGCTATAAGATCAAAGAATGCCTCAAGCCAGTACCAGTAGATGCCTACAACGGTTTCAGGTGTGGCAAGGTCTAGCTCCACGGCTTTCATGTTCTGCTTGTAAAGCACAGTTCTATAGTATCTGGTGTGGCTCTTGTTCTCCAGCTGTCTATAGACAGGCTTGGGTTGGATTCATCTGACTGAATTAGATGTTTAGTAGTGAAGTAATCTACATTTTAAACATTATCATAAAAGCCTAACTCACCACTTTAATCCCTTTTTATTGTCAATCAGATGGAGGAGGAGTCTCCAGAGGGCTATTTATTACCTCTTGTAGTAGTTACGTAACACAGGCCATGAGAATACCTTAGATGTAGTTGTATACGTTTAGGGCAGAAAAGTCCCAGCTATCATTGTAATTGATGAAATTTGACTATTTGCAAGATAACAAAGTTCTAAAGGCATGTCAAAGAACATTGTTCTGCTTGACAGAACTGATGTGAGAAAAACTTACCCTTTTTTACAGTTCCTCTGCTTTTAGGCTTTTAGTAACTTCATACGAAATTATTTCTTATATAAACCACAGGCTAGACTAATACAGTCTCCTTTTCCTATCCCTTCTGCACTCAAAAAAAAAAAAAAAAAAAAAAAAAAAAAGATTCCTGGCCTTCTTTTTGGCCTTTTTAGACTTCTTTAATAAATACTGATTTAATAAGTAGGGCCTCCTTGTCCTGTTTCCAGTAAGCACACCATTCTTTTTCTTCTTTCAACTTAAAATAATTTTACTTATAAAGAAATCATCTCTATTTATTTCCTTATCTGTTCAAGTTGTCTAATCTTAGGAATCCTCTGTAAACTACCATTCCCAGAATGCCTTTCTGGTGCCATGCCATATATCTATTCAAGCCAACACAACAACTTTTGAATGTGTAGACTGGATAACTCCATTTCCTGCCATCCAATTTGCACTTGCAAATGTCAGTTTGCCTGTAGGAATGCAGATTCTTACACATGTAATTTTTCATCTACACATGTTTTGAAAATTTGCCTTTTGGCAGACAATCACATTAACCCAGAGCAAATTGTTTCTTTTCTTAAAAGCAAAAAAGTTACCAAAGCTTCAGATGAAAGGGACACTTCAGCTAAAGGTCATGAAATCCAGCTGTAATTTGGCTTTAACCAGTGCTTTAGATCTCAACTTTAAATTTTAATTAAAGATTGAGGTAGAAGTATGAAATTCGAATGAGGAAGCTGTAGGCTATTTTTTTTTTTTTCAGTGTTACATCATGTCTTTTGTTATTTCTAAAAGCAGAATATAATTTTTGTATACTTAACATACTTTGAGGGCCTGTTTTTCTCACAGAGAGAAACAAGGAAGTTCTATGAATAATATCTGACTATTGGCATACAGGAAAAAAACAAATCAGTATATTCTCTTATTTAATTATATGTTTTCTGCATTTTAATTTTAAACCAGTTTTTGGAAATTCTAGACTGACTTATTTTTAGTCATAGTTTGATCTTCTCTTCTGAAGGCAGAGAAATCTGATCTCAATATCCTTTTGAGATTCTTCTTGTTTCATGTCCTAAGTGCTGGCTAGTAATCAAAAAAAGAAAAATAAAAAGAAGCTATATTTGCCACTAAAACTTGGCTTTACACTAAGAAAACTAATTACAAAACTGTTAGCTGGCATTTCATCGTTTGCATACACACTGACCAAGACTCACTAATGCTGACCATTTGTCCAAGGCTCCTGCAGATTTTCATATTTTCCTTCTACTGGCTTTTGATTTTGTGTCTTTTGTTCGGGTACCTGTTGACTTGCTAGAAATGCAATCTACAACCTTCAGTTCATCAATCCTTGAAATGTATTATGCAATCAAATGACAAAGAAGTTTCATCATTTAACATTTCTCTGTAGAGATCTTTGTTTTACCTTTGCCACTTGCCATTGTCATATATGTATATTTCCTTTCTTACTGTTTTCCAGATATTCAATAGCAGGTACCATGCATTCAAATTCCCAATTGCTGTAGCAGGTTTTAAATGATGCTGAAATTATTTGTGGCTTCTTACACTCATGCATCATATCAAAAAAGTGACATTTTTCCAGGCTCATTCTCAATATCTTACATAGATTTGGATAGTTTCCTTCTTGGTAATTGAAGGAGTAGCTGACTTGACCACATTATTCTCTGAGTACGAATACAAGTGTTGATGTCACTCTGTGTCAGAAGCAAAATGGTGTTTCTTGAGCCATAAAATCATCTATTTTGAACTACTATAATCTTGAAAAAATTCATATGTTCCAATCATACTAACAACTGGATGTTATTTTCTGACTATTAGTTTAATTGTTTGTCCCAGGTGTACCTGGCCAAGCAGTATGTCTTCTTAATATTCTATCATCACTTTGACTCACTGGAATTGGCACATAAATCTTTTGATAGAATATCCATTTTATGCTGCCAACATTACACATTTGTTCCTTGTGATCTGACCAGTATATGATAAAATCTGTTTTTTGCCCCATTTCACTTTTGTTGTCTTTGTGATTTTTTTTGAACCACCATGAAATATTGGGCATCCCTTCAAAAAGGCAAAAAAGAGCTGTATGATGTTGACAGTTTCTGTTCTTTTGGGTTATGAGTAACTTTCATCCCTGTTTGATATCTTTGCCACTGCAAATGATGCTCCTGAACACAAAATATCCTGCTGCTGGAGTCTTGATCATATTCATTACAGTTCTTTGAAGGTACTCAACACTGGCTTCTTCACGATGATTTCTAAGGCCCTGTAATCAGATTGCGGCTCCAGCTTGTACCTGGAGCCAAACAACTAGAATTTTCTGTTCAAAGAAGCCCAGCTAGTAGTTGTTTCTCTATCTAAATGTTTGGTTGTTCTCCAGTGGCCAATCACTGCTGCTTGACCTCTTTAAAAGATGTAATTTTATAACTTAAGATGATTCAGGTAGTCAAAAATTAAAGAATGGGAATAAATGCCTGTAATTATATTTTTTTCCTGAGTACAGCATTGTGTCATTGCTGTTATCATCACAACAGTTCACAGGATTTTAGAGGTTTGGGAGGACTCCAAGGGGATACAGAACATAGCAGGTCATAGAGACATCTCCATTTTCACCAACAAGATTTGCCACACCTCTGTGATTACTGAAAGAGTTCAAAGAAAAGAATAACCACCAGTAGTGGATGAGGGTCAAATCAGGGATTCCTTGAGGGAGCATGATCCATGAGACCTGACAGACTGGATCCAAAAGTGCTGACAGAACTGGCTGATGTTGTAGGAGAGACACTTATTATCATCTTTGAATAGTCAAAGAGATCAGAGGAGCTCCTGTATTGGGAGATTTGCAGAAGATGTCATATATGAAGGGTTAGTGATCTTGGGCAATTCATGTCTGCTCTACTGGATCTTGTATTTAAAGGTTAAGAAGCTCGTATGTTGGCATGAACAGCTGCTGTAAGGGAATCTGCTGAAGTGCCCAGTGTCAGCTGTGCTCTGGTGGATGTTATGAAAGAGATAACATTCCATCCTGTCAGGAAACATATGGTTTTGTTTGTTATATAAGGTAAAAGGCATAGTGGTTGGAGAAGGACATTGAACCTATCCAAGTATGGCATCTGTGCAGCATGGTGTGGGAAAGTATGATCTGTCCCACACTGCGTGACACCAGGGTTCACAGCATCTGAAAGGATGTAAGATTTACTTGCTATCCACATTTCTAGTTAATCTTATTAAAATAACAATTTTATGAGGCATTTGTTGCTTTGCCTTTCTTACTATGATTCAGAAAGAACCCTGCACTCCACCTCCCACCTCAGTGCAGGAAAGTCTGTAACAACTACAGCATGGCAAATGCTATGTGCATCTTCGAAAAAGGCCAAAGGGTCAACACAGAAAACTACATTCTGGTCAGCCTCGCTTTGGTCCCTGAGAAAATTGTGGAGTGAATCCTTTTTAAATACATTTATAAGCACAGTGAAATAACTGAGAACAGTCAGCAAGGATTTACCAAGGGTTTGTCTTCTACAATGAAATGGATGAATTTGTAAATGCAGGGAAAGCAGTGGATATTGTTTATCTTGACTCTGGAAGAGTTTTAAACACTTATTTTCCCATGTATCCAATCTGAGACTTTACAATCTGTATGGGTCTTCAACTAGGTGAGTAAAAAATTGATTAGATGGATAGGTTTAGAATGTAGAGATTACTGTTCCTGGAGGTCAGTAATGAGTGGAGTCCTGCAGTGGCCTATCTCGAGACCTCTTGTACGTACCACCTTTGCTGGAGAAAAGAGAAGAAAAGAAAGTGGTGGGCTCATCAAGTTTGACACCAGACTACGGAGGACAAGATGATATATTTGAGAGCAGAATGGCCATTTGAAAGGACCTAGACAGACTAAAGAGAGGACTGGGTTGGTTGGAGCCTCTTGACATTAAACAAAACAGATGCTATGTCATGTATTAGGGGAGTAATAAGCCTTGCAGCAATACAGGCTAGGGACTGTCTTACTGTGGAGCAGCTGTGCTGAAATGGACTCTGCTGAAAAGAACATCAGCCAGCAATGTGTCCTAGTGAAAAAAATCCTCAGCTGTGTCAACAGGAGTACAGCCAGCAGAATAAGGGAAACAGTCATCCTGCCGCCCTCAGTACTCATTAGACCACAGCAGCTTTGGCCCTCCAATACAAAAAAGGCACTAATAAACTGGAACAAGTTCAGCAGAGCAGCACCACAATGCTCAGGGGCTGGAGCACTTCCCAATGAGAGAGGTCAAAGGAAGAGGACTTGTTCAGCCTGGAGAAGATGGCTTTGGAGCAGACCTAACAGCTTCGCTCCAGTACCCATGGGTAGAGCTTGTTGAGAAGACAACACCAGGCTCTTCATAGTGCTGTGTGATGGAAGGATGAGAGACAGAAAAAAACATAATTTGATTCCCTTGTATGGAGAGCCCAAGAGGAGTCCAAGTTTGTTTCATTAGTTACCTATACAACAGTCTCTTCAGCTATTGTACAGTCTCCTCAGTGACCATAAGTTTTAAATGACTCTTAAATAACCAGGGTTGGTTAGCAGCCTCTCCATAGTAATTACACTGAAACAAACAATATAGTTACAAAGCTAAAGCAGCATACATACGAAATATAATTACAAAGCTGAAACAGTCCAAACTACATGGTAACAAAGTGAGCCCTTCCCACAGACTGCAGTTCTTCATGGACTGCCCCAGCTGGGTCGTCCCCCCCCCGGGGTGCCATCCTTCAGGCACAGACGGCTCCAGCCTGGGTCCCCCCGGGGTCCCCAGCCCCGCCAGCAAACCTGCCCCAGCCCGGGCTCCTCTCCCCGCGGGGCCACAGGCCC
>JAVJGJ010000014.1:35608742-35635973 GCA_035590215.1 Microhierax caerulescens
TTTTTTTTTTTTTCTTTTTTTTTTTTTTTTCAGGTGGAAAACAGAAAGGCTGTTGACTTGGAGGTTAGATTGCAAGAAGACCTTGCAACACTGAGTTTCAGAACACATGTGTTCTTTCTTTAGCCATGTCAGACTTTGGGATCTAAACTGAAGTAGTTTCCTAGCATCTTTCAGTAGTTCATAGAAAATGATGAGCATTACCAATGAATAGTCCAGAGAAGAAACAAAACTAATTTCTCAAGTACAATCCGTAGCTCTCAGTTAAATACCTTGATGCTATACAATGCACAAGGAGGATTAAATGGGATTCACAACAGACAGCATGCTGTGCAAGGTTTCTATAACCAAGAAGGTCAACACTTAAATCCTGCATTTTTGTCAGACCAAGTTTACAACATACAAACCTCTCCTGCACTAAATACACCTGTGTCTCTCCTTTCAAAATAAAAGGTACCTCTTTCTTGTAAAACACAGAGGTCATGGGATGTTGTTCCTACTATTTAAATGGGATTCAGAATGAAGGGATTCAAATCCACATACGTATGTGGCTGTGAGATGCTGAGGAATCTTTTCATTTTGGCACTGTGCTACTTTGCAGAAACAAATGCAGAACTCCTTGGGCTACAGAGAAAAGTGGAATCCCAGTGTCTGCAGTCATCTGCTGAAGGAAGGGACACCTACCTCTTGACCCCATCTGCAAGGACTGTTATAGTGCCTTATAAATCAAAAATTGAATGAAGCCATAACTAGATGTAGCAGCCGTGATCAAAACTCATCTTTGAAAATTTTAACCACCACTGACACATCACTTAAGGTGCTTGCTCTTTCCATTGCCATGCATCTGCTTGGCAGAACTCATTGCCTCTTGACATCAGGAGATCCCCATTTTCTTCTTTTTTAAGCCTACATTTAAGACTGATTTGTTTTCATTGACTTTTAACTGACATTAGCTAATTATTAACTCTGCAGGATAGATTAAATTTTAATTTTAATGTCATTGTAAAACACCATGAGCTGCCTCAGCATGATAAGATGCTATAAAAGTTTAAACTGTTGTTATAAGTTAGCCACCTGTTCAAAACGTTAAAAATCTACACATTTAAATCAATCACACCACACTGGATGCCCCATCAAGGCTAATGTTGATAAATTATACTCTTAGCTCTAGCTGATAGAGAGTCATTACTCTCCGGAATGGTCATTTTGTAGAGTTTTAGTTGGGATTGCAGTATCATTTTTCAAAATCCTAAATACACTCCAATGTGTATTTTCCAATTTGCTAAATTGCTCAGAGATTATCCTGGCTAAACAGTACCTATGACGTTCTGTCTGGTGTATGAAACATATGCTGGAGATGTACTGTTCCATAAGGAGGTTTTGGAAGTACTGTGGAATGATGGAAAGGCCTATCTTCATACAGTTCTTGTAATCTCTGGGCCAAATCAAAAGAATTAGATAAAATAATGTATAGAAAAAATCCTATACATTTTTGTCTCAGCAGACAACAGATGAATCTGCAGACTGGAGCAAATGAGATTTCTGTCTTTAGACATGGTATATAGATAGAGTAATAATCACTTATTCTGGATTTTCTACCTATAAAACAGGGCTAATATTTTTTTCCATGCCAATCTTGTTTCTTCATGTGGTAAGTTCACTTGTGTAAGTACTATTTCTTATTGAAAGCAGGAGGGTTATTTCTATAGCTCCACTAAAGAAAGGCAGCACACTGAGGCTGCATATTTCAGTAGACTTACTTCTGCAGCCAGGGAACTGACACTACTACCTCCTATTACTCTTGTGCTCAGAAAAAGTTTGTAAGTAAACCAAAAGGCATGGACTTCATCATTTTATTATAACTGAAACAATCTTCAGCAGCCCTGCAGCTGAATGACCTCTTCAGTTCATCCATTATTTTCATTTAGCTGAATATAAATTCTTTCTAACACCACACAAAAAAGCTGTATTGTCTGAGACAGGTGACAGCAGACTCTTCAGTTTCCCTTTGTAATACATTCCTGCCAATTCGTAGAGCAGGAATTCAGTGAAAGACTCCCCAAAGAGATAAATTTTTAACTTTGTTATTGAGCAGGGAAAAAAAGTAAAAGGGGATTTAGCTGACTGCATGAGGCTTAGCATGGGTTTACCATTTGTACCCATCTAGGACTGCGCTTCCTGTGTGCAATGTCTGTGCACAGGATGCTAAGAATCTGTGCCCTGACAGTGATTACGAGTATCAGTATAGCTGCTAGGTGACAGAGGGGCAGAGGGATCATACACAGGTCCTGAGGCTAAAAGGCATCAACTGGCTTGCATCCATGCTGATGAAAGTAAGCTTACTCTAGAGGATGCTCCCTGTGCCCACATAACAGCTCTGTGCCCTGCATCTCTCAAGGATCTGTGTGTTGCTCCTGTGAATACAATGTGTAGTTACTACTCTTGTGCATTTTCAACTCAAAGTGTTAAAAAAAAGTGAAGGCCATGATACATCTTTCTGCCTCCAAATGATGTCCTAACATTGTATCCTACGTGAATATACATCACATCTCATGAGGTGTCCTACAAGTTGTTCAAGCATTATCTTGGGGGAAATGCGTTGGAACGACCAGAACATGGCAAAGAAAAGAACTATCAAGAAGAAAATGAAATTCTAGTGTCCAAACTTTATCTCTGGGGCTCTTATTCACCAAAATAAGACTTGCCTAATTCTGACCAAAAATCAGTGCAGTAAAGCTTGCAGATGGTTTAGAGGTTTAGACAATGTCTGTACTGGGGGAAGCAGGGTTGGGGGGAGGATATCCTTACTATTGAAACACACTTTTTTCCTCATACAGGCAAGTCCTTTGGAGTTTTGAAAAACTTGTGTATCTTTAGAATTGTAATTATTGTTTGTATCTTTTTGTTCAGAATTTCTTCAGTAACTTAGTAATGGAAAGCTGAATTACTGCTTGGCAGGTTTTTTCCACAGATGCGTGCAGAATATTTTTCTTCTAGCATTTCTTCACAAAACAATTTTGTGTAAGCTACAAGAGATACCACAACAAAGGGGATTATGGAGACCTGACATACTACATCTGTCATTTTTGACAAATGTAAATGCAAGAAAAAAATTCTACGTAGAAAATAAGAACATACAAGTCAGAGTTGAGTGAAAGGGCATCACAGACTAGTTCCAGACTTTTTTTTCTTTATCTCCGTTGTTTTTGTCTGATTTATCTGCATAGTGTATTCTTTATTCTGAGTTTTCCTTGGATGTAAATTTACCTTCTCTTTTAAAGAAGCAATACAGACCAGCAGCAGCTGTGGAATATCTGCTAGTACAGAAGAGTCATATTAAGTTGTGGAAGGTAGTTTCTGTTAAAGAAAAATATATTGAATGGTCCAAGAGACGTGAGGCAGATGCTGCTTCATGTCCCCAGGTCTGACCGGTAGTGACACTGCAGATAGCTTCTCAGCAGGCACACATACCAAGCACACACATACACCATATATACATATATATATACACATAACCACCCATACAGATCACAGACAGACACTCAACACCCCCACAAACACTGACAGCTCCAACAGCCTCATCCTGCTTCCCTCTCTAGCTGGGCAGGATGGAGGTCCACAGTGAGAATATTTACATACACATGTACAGCGTGGATTCCTCCAGCAGCTGGACTCAGACACTGTCCAGTAGCTGCCCTAGATCCTAGTCTCACTAGTTGCTGGCACCTGGATGTTCAAGCCTGCCAGGCTGCAGTCCCACCCCTATTGCTGATACGGACTGTTGCACAAACACACGCAGCTGGCAAGGATTTCCCTGGTCCCAGTAGGCCATTGCCTGTGCTCTCGTGTCACAGCACTCTCAAGCCTATAGCTGGCTGCAACAAGGCTTTTACCATCATATACCAGGTTAACCTCAATAAGTAGTTTCCACGCTTTGCCCCGGCACGGCCACCAATCCCCCACAACATTTCAACAGTTCATCTACTGTCTGTGCTGTATCTCCTTCCTCCAGAGGTCAGACCACACTGCTGCCCCTCCATCCAACCCCCTCTCCCCCACTTCTCAGGGCTATTTAACCACTTTGCAGGAACGAGCTACAGCTGCACATCATCCATGTCAATCAACCCACTGCCCCTGAGGTGAGCATTGATAACGTGCAGCTGTGGCCTCATCAACCCACTGCCTGCATTCCTCTACACTCTCATACACACAGGCTGGTCTTCAGAGACCCATCTAGCTCCTTGCTCCCAGTCACTTTGGTTTGATCCTCTGTAGTGACCCCATGCTCCCTTGCACACCTGCACTTGCTCCAGCTGCTGCACCACAGGTGTACGGGTGTCTATGACTCCTGGTGTGACTCCAGTAGCTGCACTCACACTCCCATACCACCCACCCCCCTCCCCTTCCCCCCAGTCATAGTAGAGAACCCTCACCCAGGAAAGAAAAGAATTTTGTAAGAAGATAGGACAACTTGTGCTGGTCAGGAGCAGGACGGAGCCAGGCAGTGTATGGACTAGCTTGCTATTTGAATGTAACCAGCTCTTTTTAGCCCCTTAACACTCTATTTCTCATGTTTGTTCCTCCCAAAATCACCTAAACCCCTCCCTTGCACCCTCCTTCCCCCCTCTGCCTCCATTCTTTCCTTGTCTAAATATCCCATAACGAGTCCTGTGCCATGCTGAATTGCTCTTCACCTGTATCCCATAATGTGTCCCACAACCCTAGGCAGCAAGCCTATTAGCCTGAATGGTTATCCAAAAGTTGCTCTCGATAACTCTTCACAATAGATTCCATGCCTGGACAATGGGGCTGAGGTTTTGCTGGGACAGCTCTGGGAGGGCTCTGTGCAAGGTGTTTTCTCCTCAGCAGTCCTTAGCTGGGGCTCCAATTTGCTCCTCTTATTTCTGCAGATGGGCCTTTGAGAACTGATGGCCCCTTGTGAGGCACCTTGGAGTAGCCAAGCAGGGTGTTATTTGGGATCCCCTTCCTGCCACTGTCATTCTGAGCTCCTTTGGGGATAGGCAGATGAATTTTCTCACATAACCCAACAGTTTTAGTCCTCTATATTAACTTAGTGCTTGCTGGAGACCTTACACCTCCAACTTTCAAAATGTCATTTAATTTAATTGAGTAGTTTCAGTCTCAGTATTTAATTGGGAATAACTGGTTTACTCTCATTCTCTGAATAAGAGGCATAAATGTCTTCCCCAGCAATGGAGAAACCTTTAAAGTGGTAACCAGACTTAAATTATAACTATGCATTCAGAATCCATATAATTCATATCTCTTCAGTATCCAAGGATCATGCTGTCTGAGTACTCTTTAATATGCTTTTCTTCTCTGAGGTAGAATAATTTATGCCCAGGAACTTCTGCAGAGGTGACAAGAAACGTCTGCTCTCATCTTCCAGCAGAGACTCAAATGCAGAGGCTTGCCCTATGCTCATCAAATGTATACCTTGAGCTCAAGCAGGCGCTGGATGCATATTTCGGATACGAGCGGAGTGAATATCCTCCCTTTGAATCTGTGAGACCCAGCAGAAATGTTTATCTCCATTCAGACCAAGGAAGCTTCAGCACCTGTAAAACAATTGACTCTGTATTTGCCAAACCTTTGGGAAATAAACACTCTTTATGACTGCACACACCCCTCATCTATCTTTCAGAAAATGTTTCACCTAGCAGAATTTCACAGTCCCACTGGTATCTGGGCTTTTTTATTACATATACCTGTATTATTCCTTAATTATTACATTTTATGGTAATTGTTTTTTTGCTTTGAGACACAGCCTTGGTCCTCTATGTAGTGTACCCATTATCTTTAGAAAAGCATTCAGACTTTCAGAAGGTAAAAAGCAGACAAGAAATACACTGAAAAATCTATTAAAAATTATTTGGCAATATCCATGTAAACAAGACTTTGGGACGAGTACAAACTTCTATGTTTTCTATTGACATTTGCAGAACAAGCTGTACAGAAATGAAAAACTGAAAATAATTATATGCTATGCAGTAAACTTTGGAAGAACTTTTTGAAAATTATCCATTTAGAATCTAAAAAAATTTCTAATGTGTCCATACTGCTAGCTGAAATCCCTCTCTTATCTGGGTGGTGTGCTGTCTGCTGCTTTTGCAGCAGCACAGAACAAAATACAAATGAACCTGCATTATCAAATGACACTAGAAAGTTTAAACGTATTTATAGAGAATGAAAAAGGGTTCTTTAGTAAAATTGTGTGTCTATCAGGAATAATGTTTTTATTTTTGATAGACCAGAACTCTCCCAAATATGTATTATAACTGTAAAAATGAATTGGGAAAAAAAAAGTTGTTTCAAGGCTCATCTATTCTGGAGTTTATTTAACCTGTTCTTAAAATAAAATCACCAATATAAATAAACAGCTCCTCTAAGCAGTAGCTGTCTGCTTAATTAGTAAGAAAGAATTTTCCTAAGGGGAATGACTTCTCACCTAAATTGCTAAGGTCCACAATGTAGGGTTCTGCATCCATTTAAAGTGATTAAGCCCTTATTAAGCCCCACATGAGCAAAGTGATTAAGCCTAGAGAATAATTCATTTCTCCCTGCATTTTACTTCTGCATATGGTCAATATAAATGCAGCCTGAGCTCAGTTCAAATGCCACATGTAGGTATTCACAATAGAATCATAGAATCCTTTAGGTTGGAAAAGACCTTTAAGATCATCAAGTTCAACCAGTAACCCAGGACTGCCAACTCCACCACTAAACCATGTTCCTAAGCACCCCATCTATGTATTTTTTAAATACTACCAGGGATGGTGATGCCACCACCTCCCTGAGCAGCCTGTTCCAATGCTTCACCACCCTTTTGGTGAAGACATTTTTCCCAATCTCCAATCTAAACCTCCCCTGGTGATAATTGAAGCATTTCCTCTTGTCATGTCACTTGTTATCTGGAAGAAGAGACTGACCCCCACCTGCCTACAACCTCCTTTCAGGTATTGTCAAGAACAATAATGTCCTTCTTGAGCCTTCTTTTCTCCAGGCTAAACAACCCCAGTTCCCTCAGCTGCTCCTCATAAGACTCATGCTCCAGACCCTTCACTAGCTTTGTTGCCCTTCTCCAGACACGCTCCAGCACCTCAATTTCTCTTTTGTAGTGAGGGGCCCAAAACTGAACATAGGATTCAAGGTGCGGCCTCACCAGTGCTGAGTCCAGGGGATCGATCACTGCCCTGGTCCTGCTGGCCACACTGTTTCTGATACAAGTCAGGATGCTGTTGGCTTTCTTGGCCACCTGGGCACACTGCTGGCTCATGTTCAGCTGGCTGTCGAAAAACACCCCAGGACCTTTCCCACCAGCCATTCTGCCCCAAGCCTGTAGCGCTGCCTGGGGTTGCTGTGACCCAAGTGCAGGAGCTGGCAATTCTCCTTGTGGAACCTCATACAACTGGCCTCAGCCCATCGGTCCAGCCTGTCCAGACCCCGCTGCAGAGCCTTCCTGCCCCCAAGCAGATCAACACTTCCCCACAGCTTGGTGTCATCTGCCAACTTACTGAGGGTGCCCTCAATCCCCTCGTGCAGACCATTGATAAAGGCACTGAACAGGACTGGCCTCGACACTGAGCCCTGGGGAACACGGCTATGAGCTATATTCCTGCGGGGCTGGCAGATGTGGCATGGTACTTTCAGGGAAGGTGTGATGGCAGACAAAGAACCAAAGGTCTTGTGAAAGTATCCAAAGGCACTCTTAAGCTTTGAGAGGGCACTAGACATGTGTGCTTAGGGAACTTCTATACCTCTAGTATATAATACCCTCTAGTATTAATAATATAATATAGTATTTATAATATAGATAATATAGTATAATAATATAATACCCTCTAGTTTAAGCCTTCTGAGCTGACCTAGTACATAGGCTGTTACCATGCTGTATGCTCTGTCCTGATATATATTAAATATTTTTTCCTCTACAGTTAAGGAAATAAAATTGTAGAAAGATACATGAATTAAACTTTTCCTCTCTATTAAGCACTGATACGGGCCTCAGCAGAGTATTCTCTCCAGTTTCAGGCAAGATAGATTAAGGATAAAGGAAAACAGAACAGAGCTCAGAGGACAGCCACAAGGATTTTGTGGTGCATGGGAAATTTATAGAAAAGCAAAGTTTTGTAAAGAAAAAAATAAAATTAATAAAATTGCATGAATATAGCATCTCACTAAAACATTTTTTTCCCCATAGATTTTGTTGGGCTTCATGGTCACTGGAAGGAAAATAAATTGGCTTAATTTTTAGTGAATAAGTTTTAAATTAAAATGTAGGACTTTTGAAATGGTAAGATTTTGTGAAAAAAAAAAAAAAAATGGCCTTGCAAGGAAGTTAATGGGATCTTATTCACTGTGTATTTTAAAGTATAGTACTAAAAATATCCTAACAAATATTTGTGGTGGTTTTGGTTCCAGCAGAATACTTCTCGTACACTTTTTAAAGACATGGCCAGATGGGTGTTTGAGGTCCTTACAATCAAATTTCTGTAGTTTGTTAAATGATTATTTAGCTTTAGCCAGCTTGAAACTAGGGTCCTAGATTCATCTAATCCTCAAAACTCCCCTGACAGTGAATGGCAAGAGAAAGGCAAATCCTGCAAGTGATCCAATCCGATCACAGGCTAGGTGAATCACTGTCTGGAAGGAGCTGTGGCTGTAACTGGATTCACCTGCTGGGAAGTCAGGGTGGTAAAGAGGTGAACAGTGAGATCCTGATCTAAGACAGAGCAGGACTATGTCCCAGGTGTGTATCTAGCCCCAGAAAATGGAAATACTCCACAAGCAGATGACACAGACTTAGCTTGTATCTGTCTGTTGATTTTAAAGGAGCCCAGACAATTAGCTTAGACTAATTTCTGAAGGTAAAATGAACCTTACACTTTTTGAGTATAGAAACTTTGCTAGATCACTAACTTTGATAGATCCTGCTTTGTGAAGCTGAATAAATAAACTGATTTCCCAAAAGAACTGAGGACATACTTTATGGCCATAGGTCATTCTTTTAGAATATAGACAGGCAGACTCAGAGGAAACAATGTCACAGAAAACCAGAGATGTGAGACTTCCTAATTTGTGAATGAGTTTATGAAATTGAGGATACATGGATTCAGGACAAAAAATTCTTTACATATTTTTTTCATCATGCACACACGTTCTTATCATGATACAGTCTTGACATTAAATATCAGTCACAAATGCTCATAGCCTTTTGTAGCTTATGTTTAAACATTACATAATGCTATTTTTAGAGCTATCTTAATTTAGCTTTCTAGAATTTTTACATTTAATATAAATAAATTTATTAATGAAATCTAATAAAGTGTAGATTTTGAGTGTTTACTATAACCTAAATGATCTGTAATTCAAGAAAAATCCTCATACAGTTAATTGAACAATTAAAACTAATTAATCTGTGTCTGATAGTATGCATACTTCACATACAGTCAGGCATAAATTTTAGGTTGTACTGCCTTCTTTCTTTTTCAAAAGCAGCTTTCAAATGATACTAGTAATTGAGCTTTTGCTGCTATATTTTTGTAAGCATAACCAACGTTTTGAAAGTACAGATTACTTCATTTGAGAGTCATTAGTCATGCCTACAGTTATCTAGATATCTCATAAACTGAGCCTAAGCTTTAAAAACCCAGGTAGTTTTGGCTTCCAGGAATTCCTGTCAAAGAGATGAAGAGAAAACTATTCCTTCTTCTGAATAATAGAAGTAATTCTTGAGTCAGTTTTTCTAATGCCCTGGCACAGTGCCTCAGATAACAATGTCTGGAAACAACATAGTAACTCTCTGGAATGCACATGAAGACATTTCAGAGCCAGAGGAAAACTATGAAAATAAAACCATAATTTTCTGTTTCTTCCTAGCGTAGATGATGGAAGAAATAAATGTTTCAGCGTATCTGAGATACATGCCAGTTGGCTTTATGACAAAAGACTGGCAATTTCTGCCTTTAGAAAGAAACAAACAAAAAGCAGACATACAAGGGTGGCTGTCCAGTTCCCTTGACTGCACGCATAACATAAGATTAAATATGAATGTACTGGTACAATTAATTCAGTCATGTAATTTAATAGACTCTCAACTATTTCTGCCATGGGCTATATTCATACATGCAATGGCCATCCCAGAGAAGTACTATACATCCCTCTAAGTAAAATCTACCTTAGATATCCATTGCACCTGCTGAAGTCTTAACACTCCAGTAATAGACCTAAAATGGTAGTTAATTTTATATTCATATGCTTTTCCATGCAAAATTTCATGAACAAAAGCACTTCTGATAAAGAAATTTTGTCAATAGGTAATATGCTAGATTTTGAACCCCCAGTGGAGAACACCAAAGGGAAGTTTATGACAGGTGAGACATATCTTTGATTAGTTTAGTCTTAAACATATGGAACATAAATGAAATTCTGCAGCCTCAGGATTAAAGGAATGTATAACTAAGAAGGTTCTTCACTGAATATTTCATCGTTTGGTGTAGATAACTATCTCTGATGTTACTTCAGAGGAAGACCCCCACAAGCTGCAAGGAAAAATGTGAACCAAAGGAAAGACAGAAACATTCTAGCTGCCTTTTTTTTTTTTTTTTTTTTTTTTTTTAAATGTTCAGGCAGGTCAATTACAGTTTTACATTTGTTGTGTTAGAAGAACCAGGAATAAAAGCTATTGGTGTGTTCTAGTTGTGTTTCTTCTTAAGATACTGACTATAGAATCACGTTATTTCAATTAAATCTGATGATTCAAATAGTGTAACTCTGCCTGAGAATATTGCACATATAGGAAGAATGAACAGAGGGAAGAATATATCATCTGTGACCTTTGATTCTCTAGTGTTCTGGCTGATAATGCAGTGGGGTTCCTTTGGGCTGTGTAGGTCGAGAGAATATGAATAAAAATATTTTGATAACTCTTTACTTCATGATCAGTTGTTGTCAAATTATGGAAAGTACCAAGCTAACATCAGTAAAGATGCTTTAGCTCTAAACATGCAGACGTAAGTAAAAAGGTGATACCTGTAAAGGTTTTACAGTTCAACAGCATTCTTTCACAAAGAAATCTTATTTAATAAAAGGTGAACAGAAATCCTGAGTCTTGCTGATATTTTGTGGAGTTTGATTCTCCTGGGTTCACTGTGTGAGCTTGTCCCAGGACCTCTATTTTCAAAATAGAAACACACAGCTAAAAAAGTGTTATGCAAATGCAAATGCAAAGTTAATAGGATTCTGGGCGTCCAAGAGCATCCACAAGTAAAAAGAAAACATTTTTTAGCATTTAATACTTTTTTAGTATTTTTTCACTTCCTTTCTCTTCTAACCATCAACATATTGTACCAATTATTTTAAAAGCTGTTTCCTAGTATTTTCATTGCTATTTAGTAAAAAAGGTTACAATTTTGTCCTGCATCCTCCTTATTTTCTTCAGAGGAAGCAATGTCAAATAACAGTTTAATGAGTATCCTACTATCTGAGACCTCTGCGTAACCCAGGAGCTGTGCAAAACCAATTAGAAGTGTACATTTGCAAATTGGATGCATACAAGCATGACCAACTCCCCCTCCCCCTTCCCCCCCCCAAAAAAGGACTTGATTTTAGCTAAACTAATTTTGAAAACAAGGTTTGAAGAGTCTTCTGGTGATATGCATGTTGCTAAAGTCTTAATATCTAAAATGTCTTTTCCTTGACCACGCATCTCCTGACCCAAACAGATGCATTGATGTATTCACTTCTTAAAGCACATACACTTCAAATGTCTAGGCAGATGATCATACGGAATTTGCTACATGTTTGTTTGTTTGATTGATTGGCTCTTTGTTGTGTTTTTTTTTTCCATATGTAGCCTTTTGTGAAGCATCTGAAAAGATAGAACAGTCAGACAAAGCCTTTTAAGGAAGCCAAAAATTTTTCTTTCACTGAACACTGGACAGGCACATAGAGTGTTCATTTTCTCACACATAGGAATTTCACTTGAGATGTTCAAATCTATTCTGGTGAGCATCCAGCTGTTGCTACAAAAGGGCATGTGTTCTCAGTCATATCGGCGAGCCATATGCAGATGTGCTGTGATTTAACTCCTGACTGGCCGCTCAGTTCCATGCAGATGCTTGTTCACCCTTGCAGTAGGATAAGAGGAGAGAACTGGAATGGTAAAAGTGAGAAAGCTTGTGTTTGAAATAAGGTTTAATAGGTGAAGGGAAAGCTGTGCATGCAGGCAAAGCAAAGCAAGAAATTAATTCACTACTTCCCATCGGTGGGCAGGTGTTCAGCCATCCCCAGGGCAGCAGGGCTCGATCAGGCCTAACAGTTACTGGGAAAGACCAATGTCATAATTCTGAATGCCCTCCCTTTCTCCTTCTTCCCCCAGCTTTATTTCAGAGTGTGACATCATATGATCTGGGATATCCCTCTGGTCAGTTGGGCTTAGCTGTCCCAGCTGTGTTCCCTCCCAGCTTTTTGTGCTGGTGGGGCAGTATGAGAAACAAGGCCTTGACACTGTTCAGCCATAGCATAAACATCCCTGTGTTACCAGCATTGTTTTCATTACAAATTCAGAGCATAGCACCATAGAAACTACCATGAAGAAAATTAACTCTATCCCAGCCAAAGGCAGTACAAGATGTCAAGTACAAGTATCTCAAATGTCACTGGATGACTATGGGTAGTCTAAATTAAATCCACACCCATCTAAAGAGACAGGCTGTAACAAAAGAAGATACTGTAGTGTGAGAAAAAAATAATGACATTTCAACTAGTTTTTACAATAAAAATATACTTTATGAGAGGCATGTCAAGCAAAAGGACAGGCTTCTCCTCCCATCCTTTCATTGGTGCAATATACTATATAATCTTTTATACTATCATATCTCAATTCTCTCATAACAGAACATATAACCTGCAGCTATTTGTAACATTTATACTTGACACTGTTTTTTAAAGAGAAAGAGAGAGAACGAATTAAGCCAGGGTGAAGCATTTGGTAAAATCCAAATGCTGCCGCTGAGTTTTAAAGACATTCCTCCAGAATAAGTTGAGGAATTTGCATCTGGATGGTCCAACTCTGAATGTTTCAGGTTGTGATGTAAGCCAAAGAACCCATTACCAGGCTGGCCTTGATGACTGAAGAGGCCCAGATAAGAACAATTTAATTAATGAAAAATAAAATAAAATTTTAAACAATCCCTTTCTTTCTGGGGCAGGGGGGGGCATTAAAAAAACAATCAAACACACATCTCAGAAGTTAGTTATACATGTCCTCTTGGACTACATGTGCAAGTACACTGTTTGCAGTCCTGAACCTCAGCAATGAGGGCAACAGAGCACACACAAGCTAAACTTGCACTTACATGTGCAACTATTGAAACAGGTTTTTCTCGATTTTGTGGGGGAAATACAAAAAGTCTTGTCAGTTGCTCAGTTATTCACAACATGAAGTTAAAGGTCAGTATTAGCAACACTGAGATAGCTAATACTGTTAAGTGCTAGTAAGAGGCCATAATGCACTTCAGTACACATGAAATAACCTCATGTTTTCCATACAGGTATAATCAGCGGGTCCATTAAGTGCCATATTAAATATAAACCATAAAACCAACAGAAGAACATCAACCCTTTAATGATATCAAACAACAATCAAATCTTCAGGTCAAAATCATTGTCCATGTAATAAGACAGAGTGTCCTTTTTAATCAAAGCCCTGTTCCATGTCATCCACACTCCAGGGCAGAATGCTTCACTTGTACAGGCTTCTCCTTCTGTGAAAGATGTGATATGCTCCCCAGTCTTACCTTCCTTTTCTGAATTATTTCCAATAATGCCTCCCAAAATAATAGTCCCTTTTGAAGAAGCAGTAAGAGTTTGGCTGGCTTGAGCTCTTCTCCTACCTTTCAGAATATACCCCAGGTTCAATGTAAAGAAAATGGTCAGTCTTAGATTTGCTAATGGGTTGATATTGTTTGCAACAACAACCTTTTTTGTTTGTTTGTATTTTTACAGTAAGTTCCAGACTAGCCTTAGGATTGGAAAGTGTAGGCTGTTATGCTCTCATGCTTTTATAATGAGATCATTTGTCCACACTTCTGCTTAACTAAGAAAACTGTCTGCATCAATAGTTTTTCCTTACTCTTGATAATTATTGCTATTTGCAAGTAACCTCACATCCGTCATTATGTTACAGTGTAATTTTTTTAAAATAAACCAAAACAAAACCAAACCAGAAATGCTCATGCACTTAAAGCAATATACCTTTTATTTCTCAGGCCTACTACATCGGCACAGCATTAGCCCTATCCCTCCTCCATACTGCAGGTTTCATTATTTGATGTCGTGTTCAAGGCAGAGAACCAATACTGTTCTCTAAGCTGCCTACCTGCCCGACTGCGGGTGTCTGTGGTCAGATGTATAACTTACATCTACATGATAATTCTTCATTTCAGACAGTTTTAGAATAATAAATATTACATAATACTGCAGTCAATAAAAACTTAAGTGCTTTTAATACTTTGAGGGGGAGTGTCTAGGATGCCAAATACATAGGCAAGATCAGAAGGACTAAAAATCATCTCTGGTTATTTCAGAAGTTAGTCTGCCCAGTCTTTTCATTCTGGTTACCAATCAATAATCACTTTAAATTCTAACAACAGTTGCATCAAGTCATGCATCCCATTTTCAACCATGGTCATAAGCAGACACCTAAGGAAGAGTAAGATCAACACAAACATGCATAATACTTCTTCCTAATGCTCTCACAACCTCCCACTCTTCATATAACAGTTAAGGGACTTCAGAATTTGGACCTTATTTCTATGGATGCATGTATATTGCAGCTCTAGTTTCTGTGCTTTTTTTAGTGAATATTCTGATTACCTTCATTTACTGCACTATGATTTGCATTACAGGATAGTCTTGCAGCTTTTAAATTGGATATCTTTCAGGTGACATCCAACTAAATCCACTCCAGGACTGCACCCAATGCATCTGGGTTGCTAACTGTGACTGACCAAAAAACCCCAAGAACAGAAGAAAGCTCAGAGCAAACGGGCCTGTGATGTGTCCCTGAAGGTCAGAAAAGTCAGCAAAGCAGCTGACTTTATTTCAACATATAAGGGGACAAAGAGGATGGTCTTTCTTTTAGATAAACAGCTCTCAGTTGTTGAGTGGATCAACCAGTTCACTGGTTCACTGAAAGAATGTAAACATCTCCCTGAGTTAGCATGGGGGTAACGAATGTAAATAATGAATTTTATACTCAGCCCAAGGCAGAGTATAAAAACTAAGTAACTACCAAAAGAATTGAGATTGAGCTGGCTTCAACCAACATATTCCTTCATGGAGATTGGCGACACTCAGTATTGTGACAATAAGCATATTATAGAGATCGGTAATTAGAATCACATTAGTGTTGCGAAGTGAACTATGCAATCGATATATATGTGTGTGTGTGTATATATATTTTGCTATATTTTGCTAAGGGTAACTTATGTCCGTGTTATGTTATGAAACATATTTTGTATCACCCTGCTAATTCCCACATAACATCAACTAACTTTAAATAAGTACATTTGATATTAAATATCACATCCTCTACACTCAGAATATCTAAAAGAGCCTGGTTAATTCTGACACTAACAAGCCTCCAGTCCACAAGACTTGATCAGAGCTAGTCTACATCAAACCTTAGCACATACAGTGTCAACATTAGGTTCTCAGGATTAATAGTTTCACTCTACCTGTCCAACCTCATGGAATATAATAGTTGCTAATGTATTTAGTTTATGCATTTAATGATTCTTACATAATTCCTTTTCCATAAATTTCTTAGCTTTTTACTTGGTCCCAGGTAAACTCTAAGTATCCAAATGAGCACTGCGCTTGTGCTGGCAAAAGAAACTACTTCACATATTAATACACATACAGTGGCAAGTTCCAGTCAACAGCCGTGTCTATAAAGCAAAGTATGCTTTCTCTAAAAGATGTGATTATGGGATGTCCTGTGTCCTACATACGTTCTGTCCATACAGGATTCTCAAAGTCATGCTGAGATTCTGTAGCACAACTTGGAAAGCAAGTAAGTCAGACCATGAGTCAGCCACGGCGTGTACTGAAACCTATGCAAATATCCTTAACCAAACAAGTATGTACTAGTGTAAATGTCTGCCTCTACAAATTCCTTTGAGGTATTTAGGGCTCACTGTATATTGTCACCTCCTTAGAAGAGTGAATAAATGTATACAGCTATCTGACCTACAGTGTTCCTAGCACCCATGTCAGGGAGCCACAGACATGTTTCACTAGCAATCAACAGCCTTCTCTGTCTGTGGCATGAACAAGGTCAGAAATAAACTTTGTTTTGCTGTTTGCTGACAACTCTAAGGTCACAGTCAGTCTTGCTGTCTTAGTTCTGTGATATGAAGCAGAAAAAGTACTCTTTATGTTAATGGTAAATAAAAATTAATTTTATATGTGAATGGCTTCTGAAAATTCAAATAAAATGCTGTAAGTCCCAAATGGTGATGTCACCCAAAAGGTGGAAACCACATCTTTCTGAGATCAGAACTTTTTAATAATTCTATATGATGATTTTTTAAGAAATTATTTAGCACTAATGATAAAAATGTAAGACCAGAATATTCAAATCTAAGGGCCTACAGCTCAGAATCTATAGCTTTACTTAGGCACTTAAATAACTGTAAGCCCCCGGCTTGTCTGGAGGTCTTACTATTTGATTCAATGTTTTCAATTAACTTCAAGTGATACTCCATAAAACATAAAATACAAAGCTAAAGTATTTTTAAGGGCTAATACATATTCAGAGAACGAAAAATCCTCTCTTGCACTTGTTCTTACAGTCAGGCCACAGAGTCTATGTCACATATTATATTTTATTCTAAAAAAAATTTATATTTCTAGTCTAACCAGTTGTTCAGAAAACTAGCAGTAAAATACTGTTTTTCTGATCATTAAAAATGATACTTGTTGATGTCTTTGATACTTACTCAAAACCAATTGCAATAATATTTATAAATGAATTTTCTGAATATATGAAATTTTATTCATAAAGGGATTTGCTACAGACAAAAAAACTATTGGAACTTGTTTGACATGAAACATTTTGCTTGTTCTACTAAAGAAACCAGTAAAATTTACATGAGTCAGATCCTTCTGTTTGTTTGGTTTGCCCCTGAAAAAATTAAGGACAGTAGCAGAATTAGTAGGTGCTGCAAATGGAGGTGGAAGCAGATTGGATGGTATCCCAGGTTCCCACATTAGGAAGTAGAAAGGTCAATGGACACCTTCTGTTCTGTATCATAAGAACGAATTCATGTCATGCATTACAGTGAATGAAGGCTCAAACCCAGAAGTTTAAAAAGAGCAGAATCTTATGCTGATCCTATAAAGATCCAAGATTTCTCCAGGAATTCAGAGGCTGTGGCTGGCTTCTTATTTCCTTTGTCAGTGTTCAGGACTAGTTAGAATTTCATGGAAAAGTATATACACCAAGCAGAAGCCAAGATATCATCCTCCTACCCCAAAACACAGGTTTTCAATTACTTCAGGTATTTCATAGGTATCTCATTTTTTCATTGCTCAAGCACACTGGTAAGGCTGGTGTCTCTTGTCAATGGTGCACACAGTGAGAATCTGGGCCACCATTTCAACCTTTTTATTACAGAGAACACAATTATTCTCACCTAAATTTAAGTTATAAACACTATCTGTAATCTATCTGTATCTGAACTAACAATCCTACTTTTGTGCTGTCAGAAGGGGGCAGTTTCAGGGCCAGTTGTTCAGTAGAATCTCTTAAAGTGCTTCTTTGCTTCTTTTATTTTTTTTGTTTCCACTGGTTATAAAAGGATTTTAGGGTAAGTAGCTCAGATGTTACTGTCTGTATTTGGTTAGATAAGCTCCAAACCATTTACATGGTAAATTTTCTATGAGGAACTGCACTTAAGAGCTGTTAGTTTTGGTTTTCTCTTTTAAAAAATAATGCCAGTTCTTTTAAAATACTCTAGACCAATACACATAAATATACAAAGGATATTTGGGATATAGACTGGATTTAGATCTGTAAACGCTAACCTTTTCATTATTGTAATTTTTTTGTAAATAGGATAAATGTATTGAATGATGATGTAAATAATCTGGAAGGACATACTTTCACAATAAGTAAGTTTTTACTGTCCAAAGAGTGGATTACATAATTATAGATTATTTTTAAAATATGATTACTGTTTGAAGATTACATTAGTATTATGTGCAATGTTTTCAGTCTTTTATGATAGGGCTGAAAGGGAAAAGAACATTTTTACACAAATCTTGTTTCTGCATATATGAAAAATTTTTTGACAAAATTGTTCAGTTATCTATTTGATATTACAGAGAAAATTTAAGATGAAATTACAGTGATTTTGTTATTAGATATGGATACACACAACCTCTGATATGTTCCAACGAACCATAGCTGGAAAATGACCTTGTATTTGTAATATTTTCAAAGCCACTGATGAATCCTATGAAGGATGGTCCAGCTCCAAGTACAAGGAATAAGAATGACATATCAAAAAACGTACAGAAATCTGGAAGTTCTTAGGGTTACCTGTAAAGATTACATTATTTTTAGCTGAAATTCTAGCTTCTTTGAATTTAATAGGACTTTTTTGATTGGTGATCTCATTGGAGCAACAATATCATATTTTGTACTTTGCATAAATATACAATGGGTGTTCCTTTTTCTAGCTGAGCTGAAACAAATTTATTGTGAGAAGGCTCTTTTAGTTTTATTTGTATTCCTTGCAAACTGAATGACACGCTCCAGCTTTGAAGGCATTCCCAAGTTTTATAAGTTCTATTCCAGAAGAAATCAGACTCAGTAGTATTCCAACTAAGTTCAGTTTTATTTCAATCTTTACAGTTAATATTGCTGTGAGAAAAAGAAATGGAATTCTGGGAGTCATTTAACAGTTATGACTGATGCCACATAACCAGAATATTTCTATCAGAAAGATCATCATGGCCTTGATTTATGATTTTCATTTAGATGGTCTCAATGAGATTAATGAATTAAACTGCAATTTGAAATTCAATAACTTTGAATCTTTTCAGAAGAGTTGCTAAGAACAGAAATATTTCTGTGTTAAAGGCCAAACAGCTCTTCTATTTTATCATATCCTATCCTATTGTATTCTATTGTCATGGTTTAACCCAGCCAGGAATTAAGCACCATGCAGACACTCGCTCACTCCCCCCTCACCCAGAGGGATGGGAAGCAGAATTGGAAAGGAATACAGAACTTTCAGATTGAGATAAGAACTATTTAATAATTGAAATAAAATAAAACCCAGAACAAGAATAGTAATAACAATAACAGCTATAATGAAAAGGAGGGGGAAGGGGAGAGGAATGGAATCCAAAGGGAAAGGAGAAAAGAAAACAAGTGACACACAATACAGCTGCTCACCCCCTGATGACTGATGCCCAACCATTTCCTGAGAAAAATCACCATGCCCTCCCCACCCTACCCCACTACGAGTTTATATACTCAATATGATGTTCTATGGTATGAAATATCCCTTTGGCTGGTTTGGGTCACCTGTCCTGGCTGTGTCCCCTCCCAATTCCCCGTGCCCCTCCAGCCCTCTCGCTGGCAGGGCCTGAGAAACTGAAAAGTCCTTGACTGAGTATAAACATGACCCAGCACCAACCAAACCCATTCGTGTGCTGTCAGCATTGCTCTCACACCAGAGCCAAACCACAGCCCTGCACCAGCTACCGAGAAGAAAATTTGCTCTGTCCCAGCCGAAACCAGGACACCTATCCAACTCACGGCAGTTAGAAATTGGAAGATACTGAGGGAGACGTTGAGGAAATATTCTTCATAATTACAAGCAGTGGAATCAACAGCCTAACTGTTCTCTAGGTAATTTTTTTTACAAGTTTCATGACTAATATGTCTAAGAAGAGATTGGAAGTATGTTACAAGAAAATAGACACAGATTTTAACTTTCATGTCATTGATGATGCCATCAGTACCATTTCATATTTCATCCAACATTTTATTGAAAAGTGTTTTGGTAGTGGCCTACAATGATCACTTTTCTATTTGACTCTGTATGCTTGATTTATCTGGAGAGGATGTGAGCAGTCAATTTGTGGAGCTGGCCAGAATTTCAAAGGCTGTATCTATAGCTCTGGATTAAAGAAGGTTGTGGATGAATCCCTGGCCTGTTAATGCTCTAGAAGAAACATCCAAGCTGCAGAATCAGAGAGTAAAAATCAAAGAACTTAAGACGTAGTATAACCAATCATTTCCTCACTACCTGGGTCATTAGAATGACAGATAATATTTTGTATTGTCTTTTACATATCTCATATGAATGGACCTTTGATAGTCATTGCGATAACTATTCAATCTCATGGACTACTTTTGTTTCGTAAAGTAAAAAAAAAAAAGAATTTAAATGGGCCAATTTCAAATGGTAAAATATGTCCACTTACAGAGCAGAATAGAGACACGTTCTGTAGATTATAATCTCACAGAAAACTTTAGTGGAGGATATGTGGAATGCAAGCACTGTAAAATGTCAGAAAAATCTGGATATAGAATATATGTCATTATGACAATTTTACTGCAGTTCTTGTTGTCTAAAACAGACCCCTATTTTTCAAATGAGTTCATAAACTCTGGAGACCAGAAATAACTATTCAAATAACGTTGTCAGACCTCCAGTATAAAACAGGTGATAGATTTTTACATGTGGTCTCTCCCTCAAGCTCACACTTCTCACTTAAGTAAACTACCACTTAGGAAGCCTTCAAGCATCTGAGCTTAATACAAAAATTCTGAATGGTGATGGAACAAACTTATCTCTAGTTTAACTGAGTTTTTCAACAGTTGTGTTTATCATTCCATTTTGAATATATCTAGCTTCAGTTTCCAGCCACGTGACCTCATTACCTGCACATGGATGAGATTTATAACTACTACTTTCTGAACATTCATCATGCAAACAATTAGTAAGTAAATTCATGTAACTTTTTTTTTGATTAATTATCTAGAAAGAAATGGATTTCGTTTCACCTGACTTTTAACAAAATAGATATCTAGGTTTCCTCCATGATCAAATGAAAGAGATAAATATGCTAAGAAGGTGTTCTGTCCCATCCTAAAATCAGTGTCAAAGGAAGTAATATTTTCATGAAATAGTCTCTAGGCCAGATGTTTAACTTTTAAAAGAGTAAAGATTAGTGAGACAATTAAAAAAGGACAGCTGGAAAACCTAAGATATTTCAGAAACATCTGCACCATTATTCAGCTCATATCCGAACTCCTACAAAATAAGCCTTTATTATTGATCAGTATCTTTAGAGTGCTGACATCAAAACTGAAGATCCTTGTAATGAGCTCATTATCATGTCATATGTATAAGAACACCACCTGGTTTTACTCTGTAAACATAATCTCTTTGTTATGCATCAAAAGATCAGTTTACAGACTTAGCCACCACATCTTGTTTGAATCCTATTTTCCCATAATAGAATAGTGATTCTTCCAGGACATACACTGTCTTTAGAAAGGGTGTGATAAGTGACTTAATCCTAGGGGTTCACTTGTCAATGAGAAAGAAAAAAACGCTGCTTTACCAATTAATCCCCTCCTGCAACAGTAGGAGAAGACACCTCTAAAACAAAACCAGAAACAGAAGCTACTTACTCAGATCTACTGAGCTTGTGACATTTGAAACAGTTTCAGCTTAAGGTGATCACACTGCTGTGCACTTGACAGGACTGCTCTGGACAACTGGAAAGCAGTGTTGTCAACCAGAAACAGGAAAACCTAGCGTTAAGACTACAGCTGGAAGGAAGGATTTTCAGCTGCAGAGTTATGATACCTGTTCAGATACTTACACTGGACTTCCAAATATCATTAACTTACAGAAAGACTTCTGCACCTTCATGCAGCAGTCTTTTAGTCTCCCTATGCTGATACACATCAGCTCTTTCTAGCATATTTACTTTTCATTAGACTGTCCAAATGAAAGAGAAAAAAGGTTACTGATTCTTCAGTGATGTCCTTTCTTTACTCCCAGGATATGAGCTTCATTATTTAACTTAACTAAACACTTGTTTCTAGATTTCAATGACATAATATGTTTTCAAGAGAAGGCAATCAGGTATTTTAATCATAGATGAATTTAAAATTACACAATTAAAAAGAAAGTGAATGAAGTCCAAATCTGCGAAAGAACTTGAAGATGAACTTAACTCTAAGTGCACGAAAGGCTATGGGATTCTTGATACATTTTCTTGGCTTGGATATCAAGTGTCAGTCACATGTAAATAAACCTAAGTACTTGAGTAAAGCCTCATGACTTAAATGTAAATATTTCATTACATGGCAGAATGTTGTCCCAAAACCTCAAAATAACATTTGTTTGTAATTCAACTGGAATTCAATTCAAACACAAATTCCTAATTCAGCATGTGAAGTACCTCCAGAAGAATGGTGCTGCTTCTCTGTGCTAATGCAACTTGTCATCTGCCAGTCCAATGATCAAGTGTCTTAAGGCCTGATAGAGCAACGAAAAGTTCATGTTCTCTGTCTTCAGTAAAATATATGTATATGCATAGTTATAAAAATATTTTATATAATAATTGTATCAATTCATATATATATGGACTTCACTTTCTAGCACAAGTTGTGTACATCAAAGTTTTTGTTCCTGAATATACTCAGTGACTTCTTACCCATTCTTTTTGCTTCTCTAACTTCTAATTACGTGGGATATTTGTGTAGCCATGTTCTAAAGTGAATGAACATCATAGACATGAGACGTCCTTCATCCTGGAAGACATCCTGGAATCCTGAAGAGGATTTCAACACATGTCCATGGGATAAAAGTAACGGTTTCAAAATTCTGGGTGTTCTCTACAAGAGGTAACTGTGGAAGTGTGCTGCTTTATAATGACTTGGCCCAGGAGAAGTATGTTTCATAAAGCTAGTCATTGGCTGGCTCTTCAGAGAATGGCTTCTGTTTGCTGTGATGTTTAATTTGAATGGTCTGCTGTAAAGCACAGCTATAGAAAAGAGAAGAGAAACCAGCATGTACTGTTTGCTTGAAAATCTGCTAGGCGTCACCAAAAGGCAAAATCCCTTAGAATGCTATAATGTGTAGTTACAAACTGAATCTTATAAAAATGCCATAGGACAACTTTTTGAGTTTGTTAAATACAAACAATGAGGATTAAAATCATCTGTACTATTTATGTGTTAGATCTGTGCCTGGAATTGTTTTGGCTTAGGCCAGTTCATCCTCTCTCAAATTATTTGCAGGACGGATGGATGGGTGGATGGTTTGCACAGAAAGGGATGTGGCTATTCCACCTCTGTCCCATCTCCTGTTTTGGAAGCAAAGATTTCAAAGGTTTGGTGTGCTTAACCAGACTATGTCAGTTGGCTTCAGTGCTGAAGAACCATCCCTGGCACTGTTTAGTTCGTTATTAACCTCTGAATCAACCTGCTAGGACAGCCAGACACATATTCTTTTATATTTCAGAATCTTAATTAGATATCTTAGTTAATCTGCTCTGATGTTTGTAACTAGTTATTTTCAAGCCTGCTCAGATCCAGTCACTGAAACAGCATCAGCGCACTCTTAGAAAGCAGTAGTGGCATGAGTAAATAGGTAAGAAGTTAGCTGAATGCATTCATCACAGCAAGAGAAAGCAGGTAAAAGAAGAAACACAGTTTTGAACCAGAAATACCAAGTGGTATATTCAGGTTTTAGGTTTTGGGTTGTTTTGGGTTGGTTCGTGTTTTGGGTTTTTTTTTCAGAGGTATTTGCACTTCTGGAGCTATACTGGAATAACTATTTCTGTAGACTACAGTATTCAGTAAAAGTAGTGAAAAAAAAAAAAAAGAGGTGCTAAAGCAGTCCTATTTCTGCAATATTGACTTTTAAATTAAATTTTAAATTAAAAAAGAAAGAGAAAAATCATCAACTAAAAAAATACAGTGAGCAGTTTCACATTTTCTCAGCTTTTGTTTTTTCAGATTATGGTTAAGTTATATATAAATGTGCAGTAAGCAGATAATTCTGGATGTATATAATAAAATTTGAAAAGTAAAAATACAAAAGAGCATCATGTTTCATCATAATGGAAAAGCATACTTCAGTAAACTTTAAAGCAGAAAACTGACAGTATTTCCAGAAATAACTTTAAAGATGACTTTCTAAGGTACACTCTTCAGTCTAAGTTAGATTCCAACTAGTGCTCATATAAGCCCATGGAAAGAGATCTTCATTGCCCCAAGCAAGGAGAATTTGATTCCTAGATTTCACAAGTTCCACCTCATATATTAAACTTACTGTAAGCTATGCTCTTTGTTTTGATTTGTTTTGTTTAAGCTTACTGGGGCTGCCTAAAGCTTTTAGCTTTATATACTTATGTATTAACCTTCAAATAAATAAACATCATGATGGAAATGCACTCAGTCCCAGAAGAATGCTATTCCATTTGACTTAAAACATTTTATAAACATTTTATTTTTTCTCCTCCTTTCTCTCCTGTCTCAGAAATATTTACTATCATGTTTTTTATTATCAGGTACTACAAATTGTGTTAAGCAAATAAGGCTGTTAACAGCTGACATATACAAACATGAATCTGTGTCTTCACAGAACAAGGTCTCTAATTCTCACCCAAACATCAAAATTCTTAGGGTCACCAGCACCAAGGGAACTCCATGATTTTAGGATGTAAACCTGATATTTATTGCAATGTTTGAAACATTATTTGAACATTTATATTATTCCCTTCATATTAAATAGATGAAGCAAATGTAATTTCACTTTTCTCTTCTCTTAGAGAAAAAATACAGGGTTTAGTATAGCAGTTTTGTTCCTTCTCTGCCAGCAATATACTCAGGATCTCATCTACCCTGCACATACATACTGTAAGAAATGCAGCAAGTCCAATCCTCCACTCTAGCCTGACCATGTTTAGCTGAAAAAGTATGTGGAAAATTCATACCATTTTTACATATTCAGCTTCTACCTACTTAAGCTACCTACTTAACGACCTTTAAGAGAAGCAGGCATTTATTTTCCCTCTCACAATGGAATAAGTTGCATCTACAGGAATTTATTTCTCTATGGTAATTACAAAAATTGCCCCAATAACTACCTCCAGTGTGGATGCCTATACAACAGATGGCAAGTGTTAGGTGAAGTGAATCCCACCTCAGAGATAAAAGAGAAATTTACATCTAAAGTAAAAATGTAAACTCAAACAAGAAGACTTAGCCTATATAAAATTTAACCTTTCTACAGTTATTACAAAATGAAGTAGAAATATGGTTACCCAACTTTGAAATCTTTATTGTTAATTAACTTCTACATCTTGGTATATAAAAACGGGCCTGGAATGGGCCTAGAAAAAATATGTAGTGTGATCCACTATTATGTACATTATTCTGTAATTTTACTTTTGTGTATCATGTAATGAGGAATATGTAAATGACAACTGAACATAGTTATATCAGTAGAAGACAAGCTCCTAAGCTAGTTAGGGCAGATAAACATCAAAAAAGACTAGTACACAAAGTCTACAGGATACTAATTATACCCACTTTCTTCCTCTCCCTTTTTCCTTTCTGTCTATAGCAAATATGACTAGGACATATGCCTGGAATTCAACAAGAAATTATTTCTGGTAAAAAATGCCTTAAATTAAGATTATTGCTGTTATATATATCAGTGAAGGAGAACAGATGTTCTTATTTCTGTGATTTAAGTTTAGATAGACTATCCTTCTTTTGAGAACTTACGTATTGTTGCAATTATTTTCATATGTCATAGATGTGTGAGTCTTAAGGGTTATATTTTTAATTGGAAATATCTAGGCAGAAACAGATTTTGTATTGTTAAGTGCAAAACCTATGGTTGCCTCTATGTTGAATTTTAATCTGGCCAAATTCACTGCATAAGTATATGGGAGGTATACAACATGTCAATCTTTTCCATATGTAAAGCCTACCCACTTTCCCTATTTTGTTCACATACGGTTAAGATATATATGAGCTGAAAAAAGACCTCAATTACAGTCTCATTGAAAACTGTGGTACCTAGCATTCAACAACACTGGTGTAACTGGATTTGTAGATCATAACTAAATAAAATTTCTACCCCAAAACCAGATAAATAAACCATATGTGGCTTACAAATTACATCAGTTACAAACTCCATTCTGTTGAAAATTATAGCTTTCATCAGTAGCTAGTGAAGTTTTCACCATTGTGTTTCATTTTATGCTGAACATTGTTTCAGAGAGGAGCCCTCCATAACTTTTCAATTCCTGTATTATCCTCCTTCAAATTAATTGTCCATATTCTAGTTTGAATCTATATTATTAAATGAACAATTTCTTGAAATGTATGTCCCTTAGTTTAGCTTCCAATTTAGGTTCCAATATGGTAAAGTAGCTCAAACATATATTAAATTCTTAAATTAGATTGAGAAGTCTGAGTCATGACAGTCCAAGAACACCCTTTTTAGTACATATCAATGTTCTTGTTTGTTCCAAACAGAAATAGAATTTTTCTACCCTGAAAAAGATGCCCCCAAAAAATAAAATGCAAATGACCATCACAGGCATTATTTACTGGTACATTTGTGGAAGATATGAGAAAAAAGACAGGATGGATAATGTATAGATATTTTCCTAGGGTTTCTTTTCACAATGAAGATTATGAGAATCTCACAATGAAAATAATGAGCATTTAGATTCTTGTTATACTGAAAGTCCTGCTTTATGCTTTGTCATTTGAACACACTCTTGGCCTCATGCTCATTAATATCAGAATAATTTCAATTTATTTAGCCTTGCACCTCTCTTGATGTTAGGCTTATTTTCAGTAGGTGATTCACTTGGCTTATGTTGTTACGATTAGAACTTAACATCAGCAAATTGCAACGGTGTTACTAGGATATTTCATTCATAGCAAGTTTTGTACTAGCTTTAGCTTATGCTAACCTAAAATAGCTAAAGCTCAAATAATAGTTGATAATAAATATAACTTCTTTAGACTGCATATGTCTTGTAACTGTTCATATATAAGTCTTCTGAATCATGTCTTTTAACTTACGCCTATAACTAGTATATTCAAGGGAGGTTTAGGCTTTCAGAGCTTTCCTTAACATG
>JAVJGJ010000014.1:35643181-35654744 GCA_035590215.1 Microhierax caerulescens
TGACTACATCAGTGGACAAGGAAAGAGCTATGGATCTCATCTAGCTGGAATTCTGCAAGGCTTTTGACACTGTCTCCCACAACATCCTTCTCTGTAAATTGGAGAGATATGGATATGATGGATGGACTGTTCAGCAGATGAGGAACTGGTTGGATGGTCACATCCAGAGTGGTCAACAGCTCACTGTCCAGACAGAGATCAGTGATAAGTGGTATCCCTCAGGGGTGCATATGGGGACCAGTACTGTTTAATATAATTGTCAATGACATACACAGTGGGACTGAGTGTACCCTCAGCAAATTTGCAGAGGACACCAAGCTGAGTGGTGTGTTTGACAAGCCTGAAGGATAGGATGCCATTCAGAAGGACCTGGACAAACTTGAGAAATGGGTCCATATGAACCTCGTGAGGTTCAACAAGGTCAAGTGCAAGGTCCTGTACCTGGGTCAGAGCAACCCCTGGTATCAATACAGGCTGAATGATGAAGGGGTTGAGAATAGCCCTGTGGAGAAGGACCTGATGGTAGTGGTGGATGAAAAAACAGACATGAGCCAGCAATGTGTGCTTACAGCCTAGGAAGACAACCATATCCTTGGCTGCATAAAAATAAGCATGGCCAGCAGGTCAGTGGAAGTAATTCTGTCCCTCTGCTCTGGTGAGACCCCACCTGGAGTACTGCATCCAGTTCTGGGGTCCCCAGTACAAGAAAGACACAGACCTGTTGGAGCAGTTCCCGAGGAGGGCCAAAAAAATGGTCCTAGGGATGGAACTCCTCTCCCATGAGGAAAGGCTGAAAAAGTTGGGGTTATTCATCTCAGAGAAAAGGCTCTGAAGAGACCTTACTGCAGTCTTTCAGTATGTAAAGGAGGTTTATGAGAAAGAAGAGGACACTTGTTATAGTAGTATTGCCTGTTGCAATAGGACAAGGGGCAATGGTTTAAATTAAAAGAGGATAGATTCAGACCAGATCTAAGGAGGAAATTTTTTATAATGTGGGTGGTAAGATGCTGGTGCAAGTTGCCTGGAGAGGTGGTAGATGTCTCATCCCTGGAAACAATCAAGGTCAGGTTGGACAGGGCTTTGAACAACCTGATCTAGTTGAAGATGTCCCTGTTCATTGCAGGAATGCTGGACTAGATGACCTTTAAAGGTACTTTCCAACTCAAACCAATCTACAATTCTATGATTTCTATGTTTCTGAAATCATAGAAGAAAGGATCTTTAGGCCATACTGTGTCAGGTACGTCAGCTGGTCTAAGTTAGTCACCCTTGGCTGTTTCTTTTGTCAAGCAAAGGATAGGAGACTGCCAGCTTCTTCTCTCCTGTTTTAAAGGATACATGACTACCTGAAAGGAAATATTTTCATCTCACCTAATCACAGGTGTCTATAGGTACTTTTAAACATCTAAATGCACACTTTGCAGAAAATACCTTCGGTCACACGCTTTTCAACAGTGGTGCTTCTCTCTGTATTCTCTAAAGAAGGAGATCAAATTATTAAGCTTGGTGTTTAAGTTTTTGATGGTTAAATTTAGATAAGATGAATCTCACACTTGTATTTCTTATTGTATATATATATTAGGTATGGATTTCACAGCATATTAAGGCTATACTGAGATATAATAGCTCTTTATGAAGTGATATTATCTGGAGTAATACTGATATGGATTTTCTACTTTGCTGAATGTTCCATTCTTCATTAGCTTGGCAGGCGGGTAGGCAAAACAAGGTTGTTACAGTTCTCATTTGGGAGAGTGATAACATTCAAATGAGGCTTGTGAAACAGGAAATAAGAACATTACAAGGGCCTGGGCTACTTGTAGTATTTAGAAAAAAATCTGGAAAAGTTTGATACTGAAAAAGATCATAAAGTCCATAAATGAATGTCCATTGCTCCCACTATCACACTGCTCTGGGGTAATACCTACTGCCTTGCTGGTGGGGACAGCATGTTCAGCTGTGACATCAAAGAGCTGCAGGCAGCATCCTCCAGACTAACCAGGGAGCATGAGGAGAGGCCATCTGAGACCTGTCTGGAGGCAGACTGCCTGCATTTGAATGAATAGCAGAACACAGCTATTTCTAAAGCCCATTTGTGTGTTTCTAAACCCTACCTATGGGTTTCTAAAGCTTACTCATATGTTAATGAATTTATGAGTGAATCTGCAATCTCATCAGCCTTCTAAGCCCTGGTAGTTCTCAAACAGACTGACATCATGAACTCCAAAGGGAAGAATGCTAGTTGGAAATCAGTATTTGTTGACAGTTCTTCTGGAAAAAAAAAAAAACCAACACAAAAAAAACCAAAAAACCCCCCAAAAAACCAACAGAATATGCTCTAATATTTCCTTCTTCTTCAAATGAGGAAAGCATGACTGTGTATTGGTTTTGTATCAGCGTCAGGTATCTTCAAAACACTGTGATGTTTTTCCATACATTTATGCAGATTGTCTCCAGAAATGGAGATAATTCTGTAGGTAAAATAGATTCTTTTCCCATACAGATTTGGCATAACTATCAGGAGAAAATAGTGAAGCAGTACATTTTTAGTGCATATTCAGCTTTAGATTTTAAAGAGCATGGCCTTTTGGGGAGAAAGGTTAGGTATGAATTGCTTCAATATATTATCCTACCAAGAAACAGCAGATGTTCCAATGAATATTTAGGTAGTGGTATTTCAATAGCTTTGGATAGTTTTTTCTCTTCTCTCAACCCACCATTGATCAATCATAAGTCTTAGAAAAATGCAGCTGGACTTGTCAAAGCAACCTCCTTAATTCTGATCCAGAAGCTTTTGTCACCTTTAGAATTTGCTATAAAAAAATTGCTTGCCCCTTAAAATGTCATTCCTCTCACTCCCCTCTAGGCCTTGCAGTAGCTCAGTTGCTTCACTTTAGAAGACTTCTGGGGCACTTGTAATACCAAATGGGAAGTCACAAGAGGAACATATTTCCAAGTATCATTTGTAAAAAAATGCCTGCTTGATGCTCTGAGGGCAGAGCAGGACATAAGTAAATCCACTGAAACCACTATTGTATCTAGGAAGGATAACACCACTTAGAAACTGGGATTCTTGGGATTTGATATTGGGGGTTATTACACTTTCTCATCCTTATTGCCTTATACACAAACCCCACTGAGGTCCCTAGAAGTTCATAGCAACCACGGAGAAGCCATGGGAATCAGTGCAATATGCAGCTTATATTTCATCAGTGCGCCCTTTTACACCATTCTTTCCCAACCTATACCATTCTTTGATCGGGCCTCCTATGCAGTTTAAGAGCTATAATATCCACATTTCTTCAATCAAACAGCATTTCCACCCCCCCACCCCCCAAATCTTTGTATTTCTCTAAATCTTCAATTTTGAGAGTCACATTTCTACCAATTCTCACAAAAACAGGCAATCTTCAGAAACTTCATGCCTGCTTACCTGAGCAAATATTTAACATGGGTTGTTTGGGGTTTTCCCCTCCTTTCTTGCTACTTTTACAGAAGCTTAGCAAAACTATTACTGAAGTAATTTTTAAATGGTTATTTTATAATAAATTCTTATTGAAAAGAAATATATTGCAAAGAAAATACTTTATAAGCATAAACTGTTGTGGTCAATTCTTACAGCAGTACCTAAGGCTGTACAAAAGCCAGTTACACAAGATCATACATATTTAATTCTGCTTTCTTAGACTTTTGAACTTAAGTAAATATTAAGCATCTTACAAAAACCATGCCTTTTCACATTATACATTATTACACCTAACAAAAATAATGCCCCAAAATAACTGCTTAAGGGAAGAACTCAGAATGTTTCCTGATTTATGTGGGGGTTTTTTTATGTTGTTGTTTTGTTGTTTGTTTGGTTTTTTTTTTTTAATTTGGGATGTAGCCAGATGCTGGCTTTCAGAACAGCTGGAGCTATTCAGCAGATGACAGCTCCATAGCTGTTAGTTATCACTCCTTACATGAGATGTGATAACTGGATGCATGACTACTGCTGGACCATTTCAGGCCAAATAAACCAGATTGTTTTACGGAAGCAGTGCAAGTCATTTAGGCGAACTCAATTTACTTATACTGAAATGAACTAAGAATGAACCCAGAAACATAGCCACATTTATCCCATCTAATTCCACTACAGTGCCAAAATAAAAAGCCCAGGACTTCTATGCTGACACTGAAGTGAAAGAGAGGCACCTCTACAAAGTGGTTCCTCTATGTGGAAGTGCTTCTTTCACTTTATTAACTATCAAGAAAGTCTGAGCTACTAATTTAGATTAAACACCCCGTTAAGGCATATAAGTTAATGCCTATAGTTAGATAGGATAAATCAGTCTCAAAGACTGCTTCACGTATGTGGGTGATATGTGAGATGTCTGGTGAAGGAGGACTAATTCCTTTTTAAAAAACAGCAGCTGTTTTGCAGACAAGTTTTTATTTTTTAACTGGTATATTAACTTTTCCATAGATCTCTACGACAAAGTCACATTGTCACTGCTTGGAACCCATATTAAAAGCTTGCTTTCAAAATACAGTTATATCTTTACATCACTTTTGGAAAGAATACCCAGGTATAACAACAAGCATTTGACACGGGTTGTATGAACCAAGAATATGCATTTACTGTGCTCCCATTTTGTAGGAAGCTGTTCATTTCTGTGGTCAATCCATCCCACAAATTAGTAAAAGGGAAAAGGTAAGACACGTGTTCCTCACTCCCGTTTACTTTCCTTCAGAGACTTTGGGAGGAGTGGAAGGGTTAAATAATTTAGTGAAGCTGAAAGAGAACAAGTTTGAGCAACTGGATTCTGAAGATAATTACTTGTATTTATATTTATATTAATAATGGTATTGTTATTATTTCAAATAGATTAAGTACATCTATGTCTTCATTGCAGAATTAGCCAAAGTGATGTGCGTGTGAGCATCCAAGCTAGTTTAATTGTATTTAAGCAGACACTTTCAAGTTATTTAAGTCTTCACTGTCTCTGTTGCAAGCAAATTATGTCCTAGTTTTGTGTTGCAATACCTGACACTCTCTAGTCGTCTTCTGGTGAATGTGGAAGAGCTTACTTGTCTTCATAGATTTGTGGGAAGACAGTGACCTGTTTGTGAGGAGGCTGTGAAACAGTTCAGCAAATGTCCTCCGTAGAAAGTGGTTATCTTGTTAATTTGAGTAACAATCCTGGTCAGGCTTAATTAATTCCCCAAAGTCAGCTACCTGCCAAAGTAAAAAGTCAAAGGTACCATTGGTCTACAGGGAAGCACCTAAAGTTGTGTTTCTATGAGCTGCTGAGCTAATCTAATAGCTCATTGATGCCAAAATATTAAGATAACCTTGCCTCTGCCTTCCTTGATGCAGTCTTGGTGCTTGTTGGATCCACCATTCACCAATCCAAAAGAAAGCTATCCACTTTTGTTTATTTGGGGTCTTTTGTTAGTTTTCAGCAAAATTAGCCAGTTTAACTGGATCAGGGTCTTTCAGCCAGGACAATACAAACAGTAGATATACACTGCCAATACTGAAAAGAGGAGACAAGAAAGCAAACAAGAAGAGTAAGAAAAAAGGAAGAAAGGGACATGTTAATGATGCCGACCCGCTACTGTATCAGTAACTGTAGAGTTATTTCTCTACAGAATTGCTTTTAAGTCCTCTCTTGTTACCTGTTGAACTGTATATGGATAGGATGGAAAAGAGCTCTAGAAAAGAATGAGCATAACTCTAGAAGACCCAAAACCAGTTATCTATGTGCTACATTTAGGTATATTACCCCCATTTTTTATTTCTAGTGGATTTTACAACAGGAAAACTATTTCTTATCCTAATTTTACAAGAAATACAACAACTCTCTCTCTCAATTTTCCCCCTTAAAAGTTCAGTACATGCATAATATAAACTTTTTACTAGAAGGACTTTACCTTATCAGACATTCATCTGTGCCAAAAAAAGGGGACACTTATGATTACTTTTTAGGAAAATTACTTGAACATGAGAGTGAAAAGGTCATGACTCCTCCTGTATATTAACATTCCAACAAGTCCGAAAACATATTACTTGTATTTTTAAAAGTAATCATAAATTTCAACCTTTCTTTCCCTCCTCAGATCAACTATTTCTGTTCTGTCATGCAAGTGTCAACTCGTAATTAGGTGTAAAGAGGCATGTGGTGCCAATATGCAGTACTGGCACAGGACAAATTCTTGAAAAAACAGTGACATTTGCAGGGTAATGCCAACTGTCCACATAAACCTACCATTGCTTAACTTCTGTGCTGACTTGTGAATAGGCAAAATGCCATCCAAACAGACGTTCAAGACTTCAGAGAGGCAAAATACCATGTATGTATACTAATGTATTTGCAGGGAGCATAGTTCCTACCAAGAATGTCAACTCATCCATCTGTCATGAAAAGCCAGACCTGCAGTTATGGGAACGAGCCACAAATGACCCATCAATAACTTGGATTAGTTTCTAACAAGATTCTTCTTCAACACAGACAAAAAATTTTGGCCTACTACCCCCTGTCTGGGATTACAGATAATCATTTTAACAAAGTCTTTAGTGTCTGTAGTCTCTGTAAAGTTATACATGATGGAGCACAGTGGCTGTGCACCTGCTGCAATGCCCTGCCAGCTCATTTTTGTGCTTAAGCATTCACACAAAGTTTCTAAAATGACTCATGGAATCAGACTGGGAGATACCATGTCTAGAGGAAAAGGCAGCAGCACAAGTCACATATTTTAACTACGTTAGAAGACACAAACCAGCCAAGTTTTTCAAGGTGGTTGCTGCAATTCAAATTTCTGATGGTAGAGTGGAGGATTTTACCCTGCTGAGTACAGGACTGTGCAGGCCACTTGTGGCCCAAACACCATTGCTATGGAACCAAAGACAACATAACTCTTGCCATGGAGCTCCACCCAAGCTAATTAGCCCTGCTGAGAATTCAGCTAATTAGCTTGGACATAATGCCTTATTTAAGAAAAGGTATCATATGTGTGTATGTTCTTGGATTATCATCCTTTAATAAGTCACTGGGATGCATGGAACCTTCCAGAAAATAAATAAACAAACAAACAAACAAACAAATAAATAAACAAATAGATAAATAAATGCCCAAACCACCGAACAGCAAAAGAAAATCAAAAAAGTCGATGGAAGTATGTGGGTGAGATTAGCTGAGTATACCCAAACTGAAAAGGTTTGAATAACTCAAAGAAAGATTTGGAAGCTTACATTTTGTGCACGGGCTGTGAAACTGCTTTGAAGAAGTGGTCAGCTAGAGGATGGAGAGAATTTCCTAAAAACTAGAAAGAAGTAAATATAGTTTCTTGTAATTCAAAAAACTGAGTTTCAGTGGGTGGACTGAGAGCTGGAACCTGTCTGCAAGGGCACAACCGGTAGAAGAAAAGTAGTGAAAAGCAGTTTGTAATGCTTCCCCTGCCCTCCCCCCCCTGCCCCCCCCCCCCCTTTATTCTGCTTGTCTTAATCATGTTTACTCCATTTAAACTGACAATCAAAATGCTCCCTAAACTGTTCTTCAGCATGGAATGGCCTATGACTATACTCTTATACTCTCCTAGCTCCCAAAACAGGGTGGCTGAATGGGTGCTGCCTATTGAGAAAGGTGTCTTAACTTGTGCTAAATCCAAACATTACTAATGCCATGGCAGGGCATCTACTTATTCTCCTAGGACAAAAGCATGCTAGAGACCTCACAAGTTAATAGCACAGGCAATGAAGTTCCAGTACGCAGGAGATCTCTCTGGCAGTGTTAATTTTACTACTGTAAGAAAACTGTAGGTTTTCTATATTCAGAGTTATATAGTCTTGGCTTTAATCTACTGAAACCAAAATTAAACTGAGGTTTAAATATTATTCTGTCTTTTGACTGGAGAAAATCTAAACAGATCTACCTCAAAACCCTGCCTAATTTTGAGTCCTTTCACACCAAAGTCAAGTTATATTAATTTCAGCACCTGCAGGTCAGCAATCTGGTTGGGCAGCTGGTGATATTGACAGGAATTTGGCTTTTACAACCATGGGATCCACTTTGAGGATGGAGGACAGGTAGGGGGAGATGGGATGCTCCTGACCAAGTAGGGCCAAGATAAAGTTTGCTAAAGACTGGCTGAACTGATGAGGACAGCTTTAAACTAGGAACGACACAACTCATGATAAAGTGCAGTAGAGGCCAACAGTGCTTGGAAAGAAAAGGTGCAGGATAATGGGAACAAGAGAGACCTCAGAAATGATAAAGCGGGGCACAAGTAAATTCACCTCGGGCATAATCCGCCTGGGAAACAAGTGTTAGGAAGTGGAGATGTGCATGTGTTCACAAAGCTACAACATCACTGAGATAACTGAGATGTGGTGGGCAGCTCAAGCAACAACTCAGATGTAGTGACATTCGTTTTTACCTGTTGACTGTGCAGACAGGTCAGAAGCTATGCCAAACTTTTAGAGATTAAACCCACTGATACTTTTAGATGCTTTTTTTTATTTTTCTCCAGCACCTGACTTTCAGGATGCTGAATGTCCAGCTTCCCTAAAATCTTCTTATTCAGGCTGAGTGATATAGAAGTTTGCTCATTTCTGAAAAAAAACCAAACCCAAACCCACATTCATGTATGAAATGTGAACTGATGTTAAAATAAAAATTTTTCACCAAAGACCATATATAAACACACACATAGACACATGCAATGGATATTGCTATTGATGCCAACAGCTATGGATGAGAAAGATTTCCTTCAAAACTACATGAAGATTTGGTCTTTATGAGGCAAGAGGTTAATCTTTCTGTCTGTACTGGTTTTGTAACTCAGTTGTCACTCAAGTTTACCCTGCTGAAAAGAGAAGAACTACAGCTGAGATGAAATTCAGAGAAGAACCCAACAAGACTATGTCCCCAAATCTCTTGAGCTTCTCTGTGTTTTTTCAGTGCTGTGAGCAATAAATACATCGTAAGAGAATCCTCTTGTATGCACACACAGTGAAAAATAATAAATGTGTAAGACTGTATAATTGGTTATTATACAACATTGAGTTAAATATGATACACTGAATTACATTTTTTATATACCATAAAATAATCCAACCTCATCCATAAGAAAAAAAAAAAAAACAGAGAAAGAGGTGAGCTCTGCGCACTCTTACTTAGATTTAACACATTTAAAAATCAACAGATAAAAGGAAGCAAATTGCTAGGGTGCCACAGTGAAGCTTTCTGAGAGAAAAGCAATTGGGGAATGAAAGCGAGACCTTTAATAGTAGTTCTTAACTTGGGCACGGGAATTCGAGAAAGAGAGAGACAGAAGCAATTTCTCAGGTACCTGAGACCCAATTATGTGACTGCAACTTGAACTGCATGTGTAAGCGGAGAAGACGGAAGCACTTCTGGCATTAAAGACCCGGCATTTTATTTTCTCTGTTGCTTACTTTGCTAAACAAAGGAGTGCTGTACCATTTCAATGTCAAATTGCATATGTGCATTCTAGATGTTGTACAAGTGAAGGAAGAACAGAGTTTCAACAAGATTTCATTTTGAAATAGAGCTAATATTTTCATAGGATGTCAGGCAATTCCCAAACATTTTACACTCCTGTAGTTTCTGTGAAGAATTGCAGCTGAAAGTAGAAAAAAATGAAGGAGTTCTCTACCTACCTGAAAACACAACATTTCCCTATTCTTTTCTGAAAAAAGAAAGAAAATATGGGAAAGATAAAACTGAAAATATTTCCTAGTCTTTCAAATTGGGTATTTTTGCATTAAAGAAATATCTTGTAAAGCAAAAAAATACAAGATCTGAGGCTTAACTAGAGAAAAATTTTAAACAAAGCTTTTACAAAATAATACAACCTCCACATGTGTGATTGTCACCTGAGTATGTAAATGCATACTCAGAAAAAAAAAAAACAAAAACCCACAACTTTTTTTCTGACATGACTCTCTAAATATACCTTCCTTTCTTTTTTGCTTTTCTGTTTTTCTTTGGGTTTGGTTTTTGGGTTTTTTTGTTTGTTTTGGTGTTTTTTCCTTTGGGTTGGGGTGGGGGTGTGTGTTTGTTTTGGTTTTGGGTTTTTTTTTGTTCTCTGGGTGAGTTTTTGTGTGTCAAGGAATTAGAAAAATTACAAAAGAAAAGCAAGTTGTTTATTTGCTTCACTTCAGTGACGTAGTTGTTTCTCCTGTAATTATATTCTTACCTACCAGAAACAGGATACTGACATCCATCATACACAGATGGACCTTTGATCCAGTGATATGCTCCTTTTTTATTTTCTTACAGTAGCCAAGATTTTTAAGGTGACGGCTACCTTCTTCAGTTTATTGGGTTCACTGATACTACTTAACTGGCTTGTACTGGTTGCTAAAGATGTGGTTGTCAACATCCAAAGCTACAGTAAAGGCCAAGAAGTCTCTAGAATTTTGGTGCAGAATTTTAAGCAAAATCAAATGATTATACATGCCAGCTAAGAAAGATTTTAAAAGCCCATATTTTTGCAAAAATACTTGATCAAGCTTCATAAAAATGCAATTCAATCTACTCAAATGCAAATGAACACACATACATACTCAGATTAATAACTTCATTTAAAAAACAACCCAACGAAACCCAAAAATTTACCATATCATTAACATTAGCATGCCATTTGGTACTTTCAGTGTTGGGCTATTGTGACACAACAGAACTCAAGTGACTGCTCTCTTGTTTCTGTAACATTGTAAAATTTCTAGTAGAAACAGAAATGCAGAGTTTCTGCATTACACGATGTATCTTTCTTGATGTGTAGAACAATAATAAAAGCAAAAGTTTTAAAAGTATCACCAGAGGCACCAAGATGCTAAGGAGGTGAAAGGGGTATAGAAGAGATATGTCTTCAATTTCATGTTACTAAGCATAAAGGAATTAACAGAGCCAGTGATATATTGAATCCTATTACCTGTGGCAATTTTACTGGGTTTTAGCTGGTGAGGATTTCTACAGAAACTTTTGCAGTAGATTTTTCTGTGTTTGTATGTATGTACATGTGGATATATATGCATATAACACAGAGGAGGTCTAGGAGAACAATATTATACAAAGAAATAAATACATTGGTTATTCATTATTAATATAAGAATAATGAGACAAGAATATTTAGCTGCTAGAGGTTGGAAGACAAAAAAAAAGGGCCATTAGTCTCATACATTGCTTGCCACAAGGAAATTTCAGCACGGTGGTGGCAAAAAATACACTACTCCGTGACATGTAATCAAAAATGTATTTGCACAGCAGCATAGGTACTGTGAGTGGCCAGCACTCTTGTATTGTAAGATTTGTATCCTGAGGTGTGAATGCACACACACGCAGGCACACACACATTTCACACTGCTGCTTCTCCAGGTCCCAGCTCCTGTTCATCACAAACCCGTGATGTTCACTTCTGGCTGGCAGACAGGGAAGTCCCTACGGAGGCACAGCATACACTCTACTGAGACACAAACCCCACTGTTCCTGCATGTTGTAGTGTCAGGCTTGATACACGCCATCAGCCGTTAGCACAACAGGTAAATATGACTCAC
>JAVJGJ010000014.1:35666110-35700344 GCA_035590215.1 Microhierax caerulescens
TGCTGTTCAACACCTTTGTCGGCAATGTGGATGGTGGGACTGAGTGCACCCTCAGCAGTTTTGCTGATGACACCAAGTTGTGTGGTGCAGTCAACATGCTGGAGGGAAGGGATGTCATCCAGAGGGACCTTGACAGGCTTCGGAGGTGGGCTGCAGTGAACCTCATGGAGTTCAACAAAGCCAAGTGCAAGGTCCTGTAGGTGAGTTGAGACAACACCCAGTATCAACACAGGCTGGGTGGAGGATGGATTGAAGGCTGCTCTGACAAGGACTCGGAGGTGCTGTGGATGGAAAGCTCGATGACTTCACAATGTATACTTGCCACCCAGAAAGCAAACCATATCCTGGGCTGCATCCAAAGGAGCATATAAAAATACTGTTTTCTCCTACTATTGCAAGAAATACCTTTTACTAATTACATTTCAGATTTTTTTCTAAGATGTGTCAGCCTTAACAAAACTACAGTGAAGCAAATGGACAGTTCTAACTGATATCTGTGAGGTATTAATTCAAAGACTTAAAAATAATGCATATTGATTTTTGTAATATTCTCCATATTTAAAGGTAATAAAGAAAAGAAAACCAGAAACTCTTATACAGAAAAGGGACTTATTGAACTTTCATTCTATTTGAATAGCTTGGCAAGAAAGAAGAAAAATCCTGTTGCAAAGGAAGAATACAATTTGCTGATGATACATTGATTTGGTTTCAAACACTATTGAAAGAAATGGATCAGATAAAAAAATAAACTCGAGAATCAAATTAACAGAAATGACACAAAATTCAGTGCTGTAACATAAAGGACCATGTAAAGAATGAGTATCAAACTTTTGAGACACAAAATAAGACCTTGTACTTTGAAAATGGCAAGGAAAAGAAAGACCTGGCTTAGTATCATAATGTATGTATACTTGATCCAAGTATGAAAGTATGTTACAGGGCGATTGCAGGCTCTCAAGCTGATGTAATTATTATAAAATTTACATTCAATGTAGGACCTATTAAGATGGGTGTTTCATGCAGAGAAAAGGAATATTACTGTTTTTCCCTACTGTAGCCAAAGTAGTTCTCTAAGCTATGATTTATAAGTGTATTAATCAGTGTTCAAATAATATGTATCTCGAAACCAAATATAGGTGTACCAAAATAGTGAAACTAACAACTGCAATGATATTGTGACAGCATGATCGCCTATCCAGCTATAATTAATAAATATTTTACATAAAAATGTGATCAAATTGACCAACGAAGGGGCAAGAAAAGGTGTGTTTAGCTGTTCATAGGAGGCATCCAAATAAGAAAAACCTCAAGATAAGGAACAGGGTAAACCCAAGGGACTGCAAATAAGCAGAACATCCTGTAGAGTTAATGGGAAGGACGACTTGTAAAACCAGAACCAAGTTCAACAGTATCAGGAGCAATTAGTATTTCCTTTTTTAGAGGAGTGTAATTAACATTAAAAAATCAGGCATAAATGAGGAAAACTGGAGATGTCCATTCTGGTTCTAATTTTTGTTGTTGAGGAGTTCTGGTTCCTGATCAGCAGGACCTTGCCATATAAAGGCAATACAGTATTCAAGCGGGTGCAGCAGGTTAACTTTTAATAGTTAGACCAAAGGAAAAAAATCAAACAGGCATTTGTTAAAAACAAAAAGGAAATACCCTCCACCCCTCCCACTGCTGAAAATGGAATATATTTTATTTTTCTTTAAGTTTGTTTATATATATATATATATATATATGAGGAAAAGTACCCAGATATTTAAAATGCTGATTAAGAAATAATTTCCATTTCATATATCCTTGGGATCTAGGAAATGCCCTGTAACTACAACTATGAAAAATTCAATTATCTTTTATTGATTCTGTGCAAGTGCGGGACAAGTGTAGTGACAGATTTCTTACTAGGCTGGTCTACATATACAGATAAACAAACAAACAAAAAAATTCTTCTTTTATATTTCTGAACAAGTTATCTCAGAATATTATTTCTGCGTCCATACCAACCAAAACTGTAACACTGGTGTATAATGATTATTGGTCACTCAAGCTCGAATTTCACACAAAGTGAAAGAGGTAAAATATATTCTGAAAACTTGAAAAACCAGCTGTATATAACAGATATAAAATACATGGAAAGGCTAAAAATGCATCTGTGCCTATGAAAAAGAAAGAAAACATTGAAATTAAAACTCGTGTTGTAGAAGAATTGTTGGAAAATAAGAGAAATAATGATAGTAGCTTCAACATTACAATAAAATGTTGTTTTGTTCCAAAACATGATATAAACTTGGCACATATTAATATATTTTTATATTTATTACAGAATTGTAAGGAAATTGTGGAAAAATATAATAGTTCTCACACTTTGCTTGATTAGGCTTTTTTTTTAACATAATTCACAAATTTGTTGTGAGTTTGAATTAATTATGCATGCAATACATAACTGCATGCAGAAGACACTGTCTTTGAACATACACTGCATGTTTAAACAAAATCTTATCCTGAAACAACATAGTGATGTTTACAGTTGACCATGAATATGTTGCTTTCAATTTTTATGTGATTTCCTAGAAAAATATGGGATTGCCAATCTATAGTCTAAGAAAGAGTCAGTTATTTGACGGGATCTCAGAAACTGAGAGATGCACACATGCAACTACTCTTTTAGCTGTAATATATATGTATATAAAATATATCATAATAAGCTGTCTTAGAGTATTGCATTGTCATCAGGTCTTTCTTGCAATAAGAACTTTTTTTACTTTCAGAATAACATCAGGTTAAAATCCATAACCAAATAATATGAATGAAATAAATACCTTTTAAAATCTGATAGTCCATTATTTCACAAAAAAAAAAAAAAAAAGTTTGGGATTCTCTAGAGATCTTGATTTCATTAAAATGTAATAAATACTCGCTTTTACTAATCTTTTACTGTTTTTTATAAAAAGTTATAGTGATAAATTATAGCAATCTTAGTCAGCAAGTCTAGTAGATTTACTATGAAAACACACCAAAATCTCAAGCTCGTTTTCAATGAAACTTGCTTAAATGAACAATTGTCTCTGTGAATAAAATACATTTTCAATTCATTGCGTTGAATATATTAAAATATAATATCATGTTATCAATTAAGTATATTACTGATACTTTTTATAAACATAAATATATTAATATATAAATATGTATAAAATATGAGTTTAAATATATAAAATACATTTTATTATTATCTTATACAGGTATTATCTTAACAGGTATTATACTGTTTCTAGAAAATCTATAACTAAAACTTCTGAGCAGTACTGCACAGACACAAACTTTGTATTTACCAAAATGTAATTCATATAACCAGTTCTTTAAAATACTTTTAACAGGTAGTAGGAAGTTGTGACACATATATGGGTGATAAACTTTGCATTTGCCAGTTAATTCTGACTAATGGTTTCAGTCACTAATGGGCAAATATTAAATTTGGGTTCCTAGGTGTCAAAGGTAACTTTCTGGGGGAACCAAAGGGAGAACTTTACTGTGGAGACACCCTACCTGTAGAAGTCTTAGGATACGTGGATGTGGTATCTCATAGAATCACTGTGTATTTTTGCAAAGGAGATGATGGAGAGCTAAGTAGAATTGTATTAGAAAAAGGCTAGTGAACTGACCAGGTGCTTTCCAGAGGGTCAGTCATGAAGTCATTTGGAATGGCTCAGATGTCCAGTCTTAAAAAGTTCATTTTGCTCTGCATTCCTGAACCTTTCCCATACAGTTTTGGCACTGAGAGGTAGTCTGAATAAATTATTAAAAGAAAGCCAAACCCAAACCATATGATGGACATTACACCCTAACACTTGGATCAATTCAGACTTCCTGACTTGTGATATTTGCATTTGTGATGTACTGCTCTCACTTCATCAGATATGGTGATAAATTTAGTTTTAAACCTGTGATGTCATCACTTACAATAGCTTTCAGCAAGGTTATGCCACAGTTCTGAACTAACACAGTGATGTGTCAGCAGATAAAAAATCTTCCTTGGAAAAAGTCAGTGACTACTACTAAATACCATGCTGAAACTACACAAGCGATATTTGCAATTGTCTTAGATTCATACAGCGCCATCTCTGCCATCTGCTTTCTTAATACTGTATTCACTCATATGACTTTTTACCAGCTTAAATGTAATTACTAAAAAATTCATCCTCCTGGTTAGGTTTTAATGACCTATGTCTACTTTTGGAAAGCAGGTAATGATGTGAAGGACAGTAAAATTTTTCTGTAGTTGATATGCCTTCCAGATTTCCAGTATACGAGAGATGAAGCTCTTCTATAAATAGAATGTAATTGAAACTGTATGTATGCTGAAGCATAGAATAACCTTTGTTTATAAAGTATAAGCAATTGTCCAGGTTCAATATGTATTGTACATACTTAACTTCTGTTATCATGGGACACCTTTGATCCTGCAAAAATATCTAATAAAAATTAACTGTATATATTGGTATTTTCTTATCCTCATTGAAATATTTCCACACTAATCTAAGTATGCCCGCTCTGTACTGCTTTGTCACTATTTCTTCTGCCTTAAACAAGGGCATGAACCTGACTTCTTTCACAGTCTTGCTTTTCATGAAAGGACACTACCTGGACCCACTCTGATGACAGCAAAAAGTACTTGGGAGTCTGGGATTCAGAGTTCCTCAGTGTTACTGTCACACATGAGCTGTAGTAGTTCCATTTGGCTAAGACGTGTACAGTACTACTGAATAGGAGGTTATAAAGGAAAAGCTAATACAACTCGCAGTTCAGATGGAAATCAGTGATGGGGGCGGGGGGTGGGGAGTAGGGGAAGAATAAATGCTTTTACAAACTCATTATAATGCTGTGAGGGAACTGTAAAGATCAAAAAAACTATCTTCTGGTACTGGGAGGCCCAGGTGAATAGAGGTGGAAGCCCTACAGGCCTTTCATAAAGCAATTAAAGATGATACGTTCATAGGGGAAAGGAGCATCTTTTATAGAGATTTTACACCCAAGTATCTGCTGTAGGCTCTGTGAGAACCATTACAGGGAAAGAAAGAAAAGGAAGCTGAAGTCTTTGAAAATAACCTTTTGGCAGAATACACTGAATATTCTAGCTCTTCTGTACTCCTTGGGTGAAATTCTAGCTTTATTGTCGTAGTGACAGAAGGGATCATTGACTACTGTAAAGCTGAGATTTTCTCCCTGAGTTGAAGCATTGAGAAGCCTGTGAAAACTCTGAATGTCTGTCCTAAGATAAATACAGCACTCTTTGAATTTATTATTTATTCCTCCATATAAATTATTTCTTTAGCAGTACTGAAAACCTTTTCCGTTTATAGTGTCACCTCAGTCACTAGACAGTGGACACATAAGTCCCACAGTTCTCAGAGAGATGTTCCAGTAGTAGTTTCTCCATTTTTCAGAGAGAAAAGTCCCAGGAGGGAGTGTAAGAAAAGATCTTACCCCAAGTCATAACAGGAGTCTTCACCTGGGCTCTTCACTTCTCTCTGTTCTTCTCTACTCTAAATAGGTCATATTCCTTTCTCCTACTTATCCTGTCTTTACTTAAAATACATTAAAAAGGACAAAACCTGGATTACAATTCTAAGACACTCCGTTTTTCAAACTGCAACATTAAGCAGTAAGTGTAGAATTTATCTGTGATTACCTATATTTTCCTCCATTTTCCCTCCATCACTACTTATTCTAATTGCAATTATAATGTTACCAGTTATCTCCTAGTGTATTAGAATACTTACTTTTATTTTTTCTTGACAAGTAGTTATTCAAGATTGTTGCAACAGATGCTGAGTACCTCCTGAGGACAATCAGTTAATTCCTTCTTGAAGGGAATAGGAAGTCAGCATCCTGCGAACTTCTATGAACTTCATTCCTGATAAAGATCAACACCATCCAGAAGACACTCAACATGAGGATGGATTGAGCCACTGCTTACGTGTTTTGAATTTATTGGCCCACGATTTTGATGAGGCAACTTGTGCTTGCCTGATAACAAACTCCAAAGGGAACCTTCTATGAGCTCTGATACTGGCTTTGGATAGAAAGCTCTCTGTTCCTATTAAGCTTGAAAAGCAGAGACCTGAAGGTTGCAGTGTCAAATTAAAACAAAGAGCAGGATGTGTCTTCTCATCTTCCACCTGTCAGACACACACTTCTGAAACATTTATGGGCTTCATTTTTCTGTCAAGTATAAGGAATTCTTGTTAACATTTGGACATAATTTAGGGCATATTTCATAAGCGCAACTGTTAAATATTTATGAATAACACTCATTACTTAAAAAGCACTTCACATATACATACTTCTTTAATTATTAATAAAGAGAGTTTGGACAGACCTTGTTTTTATTGCCCTGCACTTCTGGAAATTAACTTTCCATATTTTTCTGTATTAATATCCTGAGGGTCTGACCATCTCTTTTTTAAGACATGAATGTTGAAATGTCTCTGCTCTTTTAACCCATCATGTACAAGACTACTGCTACAGAATATGGATCTAGATACAACATGATCTAGTTGAAGATGTCTCTGCTCGTTGCAGGGCAGGGTGGACTACATGACCTTTAAAGGACCATCCCAACGAAAACTATTCTATGTTTCTACTGTTTTGGCTTGTGGAGTGGGGGCACCTCATGACTAAGTGCAAAAGGGTATTAGGATATTGGAAAGGTTCAGATACTCTTATGAATATGTATGGCCAGTAATTCAATGCTTTCAAAAAGGCAGTGTGCGCTGCAGTTATGAGATAGAATTGATTACAGCAAAAGATAATCAAACCTCATAATCATTGACATCAGTATTTAGATATATATTGTTTGATAATATCCTTGCTTCTTTCTGTGGTATCTGTTAATACCTATCAGCCAGTTTACGTAACTCAGCATTGATTGTCTTCTGCTGTGGTGACAGGACAACAGGTAAGACTGAACTTGCAACAGCTTATTGAACAGCTAGGGCTCAGAAACTTCCATTTTAGCTATGAGCATCCCTAACTCAGTATCTGCTGAAGACATTTGTATTGTAAAGTCGGGAAGACAAAAGATAAAAGACAAGTATCAACCACAGATTATTTATTCTGTGAGGATGTAATGAGAGAACAGGACCCATCTCCAAGCCAAGATCCCTCATTTCAAACTTTCTGAAAGAGGCCCAGGATAATGCTTACCAAGACATGTATCTCTACAACATAGCATCTTGTCAGCCAGTTCTGATTAATCAGCACAGAACCATGTAACTGCAAGTCACCTCATTCAGACTCTTGCTCCAAACAGGGCCAGTGTAGATCAAGTTGCTTGGATTGTCATCCAATCAAGTTTTGAATACCCTTAAAAGAAACAACATTTTCCCTTCACCTCCTGCAAATTCTACAAGATGTTGGAGCACCAGACCATGCAGTGTTGAGTTTGCATTCCTGTGGAGGATTTCTTGTACTCAAAAGAATGATGATGCTATCTCTCACTTGGGTTCATTAATTATAAGGTATGGATAAAAAAGTCTTTATAAAAGAATTTGTAATAATGAATCAGTTACAAATGATAAATTAAGACATTATTAAAATTATTATTAATGACTGTTATTTAGATACGTGAACCAACATCTCTGCTACCTTTATTCATTGCACACATTATCTTAGGACCAACATTATCTGGAAATTTATTACACAAAAACATTTCTGCTCCTGTCCTTAAAGATTAATAGAAAGAAATATAGATGTTCCAACTTAACATCTCCTTCCCTAATCAGGAGGAAAAGATCTTATTTCACTTACTCCATAAAAAATTTCAAGCTTGCTTGCTAGTTCTTAGGTAGTGGACTACCTCACACCATTGCTGGGCTATTTTTTTCTCCTCTTTCACAAGAACATCTTGGATAACTGCATTAACAGGCACATTCCAAACTTTGCTCTATTCTCAGTCTGTTTCAAACACAAAGATGTAACTTCCTAATTAATTTACTACCAAAACCACCACTTTTGACAAAATTATTTTTGATTCTTCAGACTCAATTAAGTTGATTAAGAATAATTTGAGATGCTTTAAGGTATCCAAGACATCTGTGTGTGGGTGGCAGGTTAGGATAGATCCATGACTGGACTGCCAGCTGGAGGTGAGGCACAGTATCCTCAGGTACCTGAATGAGTTTAGGAAAGTTTTTTTAAGCACCTGAGACTTCATGTTTAACTTCATGCTTATATTAATTACCTCCAATCTATATATGGAGTGGGCTCCACTTTTCCTTAATGCTGGTTTCTACAGTATAGATACGTACATGAGAGCTGAAAGTTTAAACTGCCATCAGAGTCAATGAAGATTTAGCCAATATAGTCAATGGAGATGAGGAATTCACTCATCAGGGTTCCAGTGATGTAGTGCAGGTGTCTGTTTAATTCAGTTTGTCCCTTTGCAGTGCCTACTGCTATTAAAGATACTACATAGAATCTAAAGCACAAGGAGTCCAGGCTGGATAAAATATATTATCTGATACTACATGCTTATCCAGTTATTTTAGAATAGCTAAGCTGTATGTAGTGGGAATTTAGTCTATTATGTCATTACAGACATTAAAGAATCATATTTAATTGAGCAGAATCTTACCCATCACGTGTAGATATAAGTCAAGTCTCATTTTAGTGTGGGGCTGTTCGACTTAAGAGAAGCTTATCTGCCTTCTAGTGGCATGGGCAATATGCTTTCTCCACTTGAGCAGCTAAGTGGAGAAAGAGTCAAACCTGAGCTCTTCAAGAAGGGCAGGTTTGTTCCCTGAAACTAGGACTTGAAATTACAGGTCAACACTGGGTCCACCAATGTTTCTAATATGAAATGCACATATTATACTGGTATATATACTGAGATGTATGAAAACTGACAGTGATTTCATAGCAACTGTATATTTGAACATAAATGTTTAGGGTTTGTTTTTTTCCCCTGTTGTAGGTTTGCCTCAAAGTGCTAGCCTTCTCTGCCTTCCTCACTTATCATATATTCCTCTTACAACAGGACGATTGCATCATCATATCCAAGATCTTCTCTTCTATCTTCAAACCCTGAATGAATGAGTTGAGGTTGGATTAAGAGTTGGAGATTTTTGGCCCAGATTCTAAACTGAAATAGGAACTTTCTGTTTCCTTATATCTTTGCATAATTTAGAAATGAAGCAATTCCCAGAAAACATGAAAATATTTATATTACCTGATTGCATTTAAGACTGTTGTTTCATGTGTTATTACACGTGACAACAGAAAAACAGGTGGTATAAACTGTCTTGACTACAAGACTGTTCTTGCAAAGCAGACTGTCTTCTTCCCCGCTGTAAACACATTTCTACCCTAGCCTTCATTATATATGCACAATCCATAAGCAACAAAGAAATACAATATGTTTTCATGTACATTTTAAACATACATTGATTTGGAAATAAACTCCAGCTGTTATCCTAAATGTGTTTTCTGAGGCCATTGTGGAGCATTTAATTTATTTAAAGATGTTTTCGTCATCAGAGTAGTCCATTACTTTCACACTGGCTTGTTTGCCTCTATATGTTTAATCAAGCAATTACTAATAAAAAGTAATTTGAAATGTATAGCAATATATGTTTGTGATGAGTAACATTGCAAAAGTAAACACTGAAAAATCTCACATGAAATAGATAAATGGAGAAAGTCTAGCTTTTATTGAAATACTCTTCCCAATGTATGTCTTACTTCTCCAGCTTTTCTCTGTACTATTCTGTATGTATGTCCTTAGTAGAATTTATTCTCCTACAATACATGGAAACTCAGATCTGTAACTGGTTTATAATGACAAAGTGAAATCTCAAAATTAATTTAGAATCTGTCTTTTAGAATGAATGTTGACGATCTAAAGGAACAGGCAGAGGCCTTGTTCTTTTTTACTTCTGTTTTCTTCCCCTTTCAGCACACATATTCCTAAACAAGACAAAATCAGTCTCCACATTATTTCTTGTTTATTTATAAAATATTTTTAATAAATCTTTTTTTTTCTTATGTCCTGTTTATAATGCACAAATATGATGATATAAAAAAGATGATATTGAGAGTAAGGGTGTGAATAAATTAGTCTGTTTGAGTTCAACAGTTTACTTCTGTGAGATGCCAGGTTTCAGCAACTTTGGTTGTATTGGTAGTACCTTTATCAGTATCTGGGTCATAGCTAGAAAACAAGCACATTCTTGACATCGAGGCATCACCAAACAAAAATAAAGGTGCAAATTTATAACATACAATCTTTCCAGGCTTGTTTCCAGGTAGTTTGTCCTACCTTGAAAATACTTCTCAGTTACAGGGGCCCCAAAGCCTTATTTTGACTCTACGTGTTGGACAGGTATATAGATCAGAAGACGAATCATGCTACGTTCTTTCTGTAGGCAGCTGAGAGAATGGCTCTAGAAGGCCATGCAGATACCGTGACAACAGCAGAGGACATTTGATGACAGCTCTCTTTTGTTCTGATGTGATAGCTGTCAAGAAGCCTGACTTGATGCTTATATAGCTACAGTGAGCCTTTAAAATTCATCAGCTGAAAAAATCAGCTGTTTGGGAGACCTTATTGTGATCTTTCAATACTGAAAGGGGGCTTATAAGAAAGATGGGGGCAGACATTTTGGTAGTGCCTGTTGCACTAAGACACGAGGTACTGCTTTTAAATTAAAGGACAGTAGATTCAGACTAGATAGAAGACATTTTTTTTTACAATAAGGACAGTGAAACACTGGACTAGGTTGTCCAGAGAGGTGGTAGACGCCCCATCCCTGGTAACATTCAAGATCAGGTTGGCCAGGCCGCCGGCTGGGCTCCCCCCGCGCTGCCGCCCCGCCCCCTCCCACCGCTGTTCCCCGGCGGACGTTCCGCTCCCAGAAACTTCCCCGACCTTGTGCGTCTCCCCCCGCTGCGGGTGTCACACCGACCCCGGCGGGGCTGGCCCGGGCCGGGACGAAGGGGGACAATGTGGTTGTGTACAAACGCAGCTCAGCTCTCTCATCGGCAACACTGTCCCTGACGGGAGTTCCTCGTTAAATATGTCCCCAAACAGGGTATCGGTGGAGGGGTATCTGTGGTGACTAAGCAAGGAAAAGTGTTGGGGGATATGAAATCACACATCGGGCTCGGTTTAAATCTAACAGTGGACAGGCATTCTGCATAAAATTTGTGCCTAGGCTACCACCCACAGCCCAGCTGTAGCTGACCACCATCACCTGTCTGTTGGAGGCTGCCTCCTCTCAGTCCCTGACTCTGAGGACACTTTATTCAAAATAAATCAGGTTACTTCAAAATGTGTAAATAGTGCATCTTTATTCCCGGTCATTTTGCCGATGCAAATTACAGAGTACTTGTAACAGCACTTCTGTAAGGAGATCTAATAGGGAGGATAATCTTGGGCAGAAGGACAAGGGACAGCAGGGCCAAACTGGCAGTGGCAAACTTTGCTGTTCATACAGCCACAAAGAGGCTGTTTATCCGCAGGATAGATGTACCAGTGCAAGTATGCAACACCAAAGGTGGGAAAGTAATACTAGATGTGACAGGTTAGGACATAAACATCAGTCGCAATGCAGTCCAGAGATCAGTAGTGATATAAAGCTGAATAATGAGACTCAGAGGCAGATTCATTAAGAGTTCCAGTATTTTCACCAGAATCCATATTCCCTTGCTATGAGCAGATACCTCATTATCAGATACAGCCAGCTCAGCAAGATGTCAAGGGTGGAGAAGGTCATTGCTGTGTTTTAGTGTGGGAGTGACAGCCATAGGTTTAACTGTACCAGATGGGCAAACCTGTAGCATCTGAACGGTTCAAGTGTGGATCTGTTGCAGAAACTGTAATGTGAGTGGCTGCGGGCAAGCTCTCCTGGTGGAAAACCTTCTGGATCTGCACCAGAAGTGAGGAAACGAGCCAGCACTGGTTGTTTAAGCCAACATCAGCAGGTCTCTCGGGACTCGGCTGTCTGCTCATCCCACCCTCAGTCCACAGTAAAGTGGTGCATAAATAACTGTCTAAGGAACACAGTTATCTTCTGTCTGTAGACTGCTCTTGACTCCGCTACCGTAGGATATGTGTGACTTTGGGCTATGAGAAGACTTCCCAGTACTGAGATCCTTGCACGAAAAGATTAGCCATGCTGAACTATGTAACATACACTGTTGACCATTTTAAAAATACATCTCTCATTTGTGCTGTAATAATCATTCAGTGAAAACAGAATTAAATGATACAGAAGCTTTTGTAGTGCCAGTGGTACAAAACTTGTTTTGCTGAATAAAGGTGTAAATAGATATAAATCACTTTCACAGAAAATTCAGGTCAGATAATTTCTTAAGAACTTCCTAAATTTCTTATTCTTTCCCTGTGATTCCTGCTAGAAAGTGAAGATGACCTCAGCAGTTAGGAGCCTCAGAACTTTACACTGCAGCAATGCCTCCACCTCAGTGCTGCTGAGTGAAAATGCTATACTGCACTGCAAGTGAAGAGTCAAAAACAGACACCTGTGTTCTGTTCAGATTTTTTTTTTCTCTCCTTTTCAAGGAAAAATATGGGGGTTTATTCTCTTTTGAAAATTTTTGTGCTAAATTTTTATTTTTCATGGAAGAAAAAAAAAGTTTTACCTGAAAATATACAAACCCCCAAACCACTGGTCAGACAATTTGGTAAGGCACTCACTTGTTGCTGTGGTTGTTAAGGAAGTGTTCCTCGATCAACACGCAATTTTGAGTCAATAGAAAGTACCAAGAAAACTTTCAGAGCATCCTTAAATCTGAGCGCATTTAGAATCGCCAACAAGAGAGGACACCGTGTTCAAAGGGTTATTTGAGTGTTCTTACATCAGTGGCTCCTTAACCTTCCTTGCTTTACCTGTTAATGCTGGGATTCATAACACCTTAAATGTATGAAGACCAAATTTTACATCTACTGATGCAAAACGTCTTGTTTGTGTCCTTCAAATGATAAAGCATTACCATGAGTTTGCAGCCAAATAAGGCAGATTTATTGCTGTCTTTGTGCTGGTGAGGTTGAAGGCAGCTGGATTATATCACCACAACTTGTTTTCAGTGTCTCTCCTGGAAACTAGGCAGAAAATTCTACAGAAAAGGCAGCTGCACAGAATGTCTAGGAATTATAGTTTGTACAAATTTTATTGTTTGATTTCTTTATTACTGGTAGCATTAGGTTTGGCTTTTAAACTCTTTTGTGCTGTGTATTAGTAGTGGCTGAATGGTTGTATGAATAATCTGTGAAACACAATATAATTCTAAGGAACCTGGATAGACCTTGATTTTTTTTGTTGTTCTTGTTGTTGGTTTTAGTTTTAGTTTTGTTTGTAGCAGCCAAGAACCCAGCAAATTCTCGGAATAAACTGCATGGCCCTGACTACACCCAACTGCCCATGGCTTAAGCAAAGTGTTACAGTCTTTCACTGGCATCCATAGCTGCCAGAAAATGATGATACACTGCCAGTGTAATGTGCAGATGTTAGTAATCATGAATTCAGTGTTGGGCATAAAGGAATGTTGAGAAAGAAATGCCAGAGACTGGCCAGCAACATTGCATGTGGCCAGAATTTTTCACTGAGTTCACATGTGTGCTGCAATACTGTTTGTGCACCTTCTGTCCAGATATATTTGAACACACTAGGGAGTAACTTCATAATCAGCTGTTACCTGCTGTCCATCTGCTATCCCAAATACCATGTGTCCTCTATAAAATGTACCAATATTTGCTTGTGGCTCATTACTTTTATTGTATGCAGGATATGCTGTTCTGTAAAATAATAGATGCCCGTTAAAGGTGGTATTCATATCACCTAACCTTGGGCTTCTCAAAGTCTGATGTTTAGTTTAGACTGCAGTGTTGCTTCCCACTACAGTCAAATGAAAGTTAGGCAGCTGTAAAGGGAGTTAAGTCCCTTTCTGAGACAGATCTAGAACAGTGATGATGAAGTCTTTTCTGATGGCAATTTTCTCTTTCTTCTGAATACAGAGGGGACCAAATATCACTGTTTTATGGCCTGAAGTGAGATGATACTAACCTACAAGGAAGATTAATATTAATCTGACTAAATGTGGTTGTCTATAACCTGAGGCTCTTTTTATAATCTTTGAAGAGAAACATGTGCAACGCACCTCATTCTACAGTTAGATGTCTAAAACAAGCGAGCAAAATCACATACTAGACCCATTCCTTCTTCTGTATTGACTACAGTCAAGTACACAGTCACTACCGCAGACATTGTTGAGTTGTATCCCACCACCAGTAACATCCTTTACAGAAGGTTTAATAATGATATCTTTGTATAAAGACCACTTGTCAGTTAGACCTGTGTGCTTATGAATATAATTACTTTTCCCTGTGCTGAACAGATACTACATGAACAAATAATACTCACCCGCAAATACTTATTCCCTAAATTATTGTTATTGTTATTGCATTTAAGAATGGAGGTTCAGGTTCTACTCAGCCTGAAATTCACCAACAGTTCCCAATGATTTAAGTCAAGTTAGGAAAGCAATGTAAGTTCCTAGAGAGTGGTTTGGGTTTTGGGTTTTGGTTTTTGTTTTTTTTTTTTCTTTTCTGAGAGAAGAAATATGTATTGCATTCAGGGTTCTTCACATCTTAAATACATGAAGACAGGGGTTCAAGTCCTCTGGTAGATTGTAGCTTCTTATGTGTTGCCATAATAGTGCACCACTACCTTAAGCTTGTGAACAGGAGCAGGAGCAGGAATTGGATCAGAAAGGGAAAGCAAGCTACAAGTGGGGAAGGGTGCTTTTTTGCTTGGGACTTTTTTTGGTGGATTTTTTTTTTGGTTGGTTTTTTTCAAGAAATGACATCTAGCTTTAAGGTAGCAAACGCATATTTTGTTGTTCAGTCAAGCTGGCTAATTTCTAGAAGTGGTGAGCACTCAGAAATTGTCACCAAAAGTGAAAGTTTCATGAGCGATTCTATCAAACAAAAGCAATCATTATCTGATCCTGTAGAAAAGGCATTTTTTTCTTAAGTCAGGTGTGAATTTGTTACACCTCCCCTCTGCATGCATCCTCAGGGTATGTGAACTTTTATACTCTACCAGCTACACCACATGTCTATGTAGCTCAATTTATTGCATCTCTTGGTTTTAGCCCTCAAAATCCTCAGGGGGAAGTCCAGGGGGTGCTATCAGAGTCATAGTAAATCAGTGAAAGATTAACACTGGCTCTAAAGGACATCAGATTAGAACCTCGTATTAGCTCAAGTACCAAGAATTATAAAACTTACAAAGACTGGAATATGTTTCTTTTTAAAATCGTTGGGATAACGTATTTGTTACTTGGATTGACTGAAAATAAAATAATAACATCTCTCTCCCGTGCCTTTCTCTCTAAGCTTACTTCCCACCCCAAAATCAAAATGGAATAAAATAAAGGGAAAGTTTTTGTAGCCAAAGCATTAAGAGGGATAAAAGCTAATATGTCTGTCAGCCTGGCAAGAAATAGCGGCTGCACTAGAGACAGTTGACCACCAAATGGTATCCTAGCAACATACAGTAGCATCGTTATACATAGTGCTATCAAGCCAAATTTATCCTTTTCAATATCTTAGCTTCAAGAGAGCAGGGATGAATACAGAGCAAAGGATGAAAATGGTGCCTATGAGAAAGACAACATGGGGTTTTAATTTAAGCAGAGGTTATATGGAATGTCTGTGTCAAAAGAATAAAGAGCATCGCATTTTTGTGACGAGATACCTACCAGTGGTAAGACACTCTCAGACAATCATGATTCGATTTGCTTTCAGAGTACTAAGCCTGTGTATATTTTAGCTTGGACTAAAATTTGCAGTATGACTTCACTTTAATTCAGTTTAAATGTTTCCATTTCATTGGAGAGGGGCAAGGAGAAATATACTTTAATTACCCAACATTTCTAAATCTTTGAAAAATATCTAGGCAAATTCACCTATAAATTGTGGCTTTCAAAAACAATTATAGCTTTCATTGTTTCTAATATTAAATTGGATAATTACAGCTCTGTTGATAAACTCTCAAAATTGAGCAGTTTCCTCTTTTTAGACCATAAATTGCCTTCTATTCTCCTGTTATATTTAGAGCCATTGATCCTACACTGTCCATGTAATTTACCAATGTGCATAATGGTTATGACTGTAAATAGCCTTGTGAAAGAGAGGACAAATAAACCTATGCACAAAGTAATTACAGGATGTTTCCCTTCTTCAGTTTTGAGTAGAGATTAGAAGAACCCACTAAGCATCTAGACCTTACAAACCAGAAGATTTGGACTCTCCTGTACAGCATAAATTAGCATGGTTTCACTGACCCTAGCTGAAGTGAGGACACCTGACCTCAACTGGGGGTTTGGCTGAATGCAACAAGACTACTGATTATGCAGACAGAATTAAAGGCAGGTAGGATAGTAGTTTTTAGTAAAAGTTACTCCTGCAAACATGACCTCAAGCAGAAGGTAAAACTGTCTCCCTTCAGTAGCAGATGTACTGCCAAGTAAGCAGTACGTTGCAAATATCAGAACAGTGTGCCAAGCTACTGATCACTAATCATTTTTAACTTATAGTCCAAACATTATCCTTGCAGATGATACACAGCACAGGGAATGGATTTGCAAGGCTATGTTTTATGAAATACTAAGCATTTTTACATGCACCAGAAAATACATGTGAAAAAGATTTTCACATGACACTCTGCATTAGAGGGCTTTTCAGAGGCTTAGCTGGGGGGAGGGGGGTGGAGGGGGGGAGAAAAAAAAATGCATTTTTTTAAACAGCATATTTGAAAAAAAGTTTTTAAATCCAACATTCAGTCTCTCCCTTAATTTGAGTTTCTAATTCCTTTCAATGATCTGTTTTGGAATAGGCTATTTAGCTTCCTATCTTTTGTTATTTATGCAGATGACGGCAATCCCCTTCTCCAACTATCCTGGCAATCTCTAGTGCTCAGTGGTAGGTAGTACTTCTTCATCACATCAGTTGATATCTTCTTTAGCTTCCACAGAGAAAGTTGCCCACAGGCATATTTTAAGGTAGTAAGGTAGTAGAATATTTTATCCTACTCCATCCAGTTCCAAGGTTACGTTCTACTCTGCCCCCAAATGTGTGTGCATTCATGTAGCCAATCACAGGAGGGAAAAAAATAATTACCCAAACAACAGACACATTTGCTTTCTGTAATCTGGCTGCCACTATGCAGACTGTATGATTCTGATTAGCGTTCCCTGAGCAATATATCAAAAGAATACTGGACAAGAAAAAGCCTGAAAACTGACAGGAAGCTGCCCTCTGTTAGCCAGCAGCCACGCTGACTGAGACCTGTAACATATGTGCTGGATATTTGTCTGTGACACAAATACATCTTCAGTAGCTTAGGCTGTACCAGAAGGACAACAGGCCAGACCTATTCGAAGAACGCCTTAGATGTAGTCAATAAGGCAAGTTATAACTTCTGTATACACATGAAGAGATATTCAAAGTTTCTGCAGACTGCCAAAGCCAGGGTGCATCTCAGAAGGTTGTGTGCGTTTTCAGTGCGTGTAATTCTGCTCTAATTCATTTTGCTGGTCTGATCTTTGACACAGTTAACCTGTTCACAAGAAAGAGAATACCATCACCAGTAAGAAGCTCAACAACCCTCAGTTTTACCTTCGTCTTGGCAAAATGTTAGAGGAAACAGATACGTCTTTGGAACCACGGGACATTACAAATGCAGAACAATTAAACAGAATTCGCAGAAAGGAATCAGAGTAAGTCTCTGGGTTTTTATGTGACACTAAATTAATGTGCCAGGGATATTAACAACTTGGCAGCTAAGTGAACAGAGCTACTTCAGACAAATCATATCTAAAAAGTGCTGGAGCAATCCAGCTTGGTTGATTAGTGTAGGAATTTATGAATGTATTATATGACTTGTTTCTTGTAATAGTAAAAACTGGATTTAGTGACTTGGGTGTTCATTTCCATTTCTAGAATTCTGTGTTCACCAACATTTCTTTTAAATTCTGAGGACATTAGTGGCACCAGTGAAATTCCTGTAAGAATTTGGAGCCAGTTCTTAGACACTTTAACCTTGAGCACTTTCAAAGTAGAAGAGAAGCACATTTCCTTCAGGACTGTCTCAATATCATGCATCAGGAAAATTGTGCACTTTATAAATCAGATACAGTAAAGCAAATGTCCTAGATTTTGTGGGCAGAGTGGGAGGGAAAAAAAATTAAGCAAAACAAAGCCACTACAATTTTAGCTACTATTCTAGTTTGCTTGGCAAAGGAAGTTCCACTCACTGACAGGCATGCCTTCTGCCATCTGTGTTAAGTGGGTGCATTGCAAGCACCTGGAGCTACAAGGAACACTTTCCTTTTCCATTCTTTCTTGCAAAACAGATGGGAAAAAGCACAGCTAGTAGTGTTATGCCGTGTTTAAATATGAGAAGACCATCATCTAGTCTCAGTTGCCTTTCAGCCAGACTTATATATTTGGACTCCCAGGTTTTAATCAGCAGAAGCTTGTCAGTGCTCAGGAGGCTATGTTGTGAGCTACCACCAAAGAACAGGAAAAAGGCCACAGTGACCTAGTACTTATGCAAAGGCAGTATACCGATTAGAGGAGATTATAGTTTTCTGAATGCAAAGCTCTATTTTAATGAGCACTTTAAGGGCAATGCAAGAAATCTCTAAGCCTCTTGAAGGTATGGGACAAATGGGAGGATTCTCACACACACAAATTAAAATGTCAATAAGGGACAATTATAGCCTTGCAAAGATGTTTCTTAGACTTGGGGCTGTAGGATTTCTCCTAAAAAGCAGACAAAAATTTATAAGGCCTCATTTTCACAAAGGCTCGAAGGAGAATAAAGCACTTTTGAAATGGAATTAGGAGGCAAACTGAAAAGAGCAAACCAGGGAAAGCCTGTGCAACACACTGAAGCACTTGAGATTCTGTAAAGGTCTAAGGGTTTCAGGCCAAATGTTCCTAATTCAGGTAACTGTGTGTATGCACTGGGCCAGGTGCTTCTTCTAAAATAATAATCAGTTTGGGATACAAAATGTTGGCATTTTTATGCTTAGCAGCTTTGAATAGGCAAAACAAATAGATGTTCTGAAATCAACCTAACCGAGTTGGAATATTGCAGCTCTCATCTTTTTTGCAGAGCGGAGAGGGGATGTAGGTGTGATCTAGAAGTTTTTCCGGGAAGAAGTAGCTCAGTCTGCAAATGATAGCTAGAGTATTCACCGGACAGAAAGGCAGGCAGTTCATTTTCACTTAGTTATTCCTATCTTTGCTATCCAGTGGTTGTCTACAGTAAAATGCAGGAGCACTGCTTGTACTACAGGAACAGTGGCTAAGGTGTAACAGTGAGATGTGAAACCTGTAAATTTTAAACTGCCACAGTCTGATGATGGCCTAAAACACAGTTTTTCTGGATAATTGCTCTACTAGTAAGTAATCATACAAAAGGTACTATGGCACAGAAAAAGGCTTTAGGCTCTGAATTCTAGCTTCACAGAGGTACTTTGCTGCATCTCTGAGGCAATTGTTTACATTCATGCAACAAAGAATATCAGAAATAGCCCACTAATTAGCATTTCCTCTTGGCTTGATTAAGCACCCCATAAGCTGACTATTTTAAACCCCATTCAGGAGTAATGGGATTCCTCCATTCTAACTGCATTGTGCTTTTCACTGCTGAAGCTGAGCATGCAAACTGTAATGTTTAAGTGATTGGTTCTTTTTATGTCACTGATATGAAGTCTAGATTTCCAACCCCAAAGCAAGGGTTTTTTTCCTTTCCTTTTTTTCTTCACTAAGATGAACAAATTGAGTTCTGTAAATCTCAGTTTAATTTCCAGCCTCGAGTAGTCCAATTGTGGGCATGAGTAGTGGAAATAGTATTCTAAGAGTTATCATATTAATGTAGAATACAGAGTCAAATTGCTCCTTCCTGTATGTGAATGAATCTTGTTGTCATAGGGTTGTATTATAAGATTTCAAGGGAAACTGTCTGAAGTCTTGATTGACCTATGTCCTCCTTGCATCTGGCTGCATTAAGATGTGTTTTGTCAAATTACAGCCATTAAAGTAAACAGTTTTGATCCCACTGTAATAGCACCCTATACTCTTTTCTATTTAGTCTTTAAGCAATTTTTGCACCTCTGCATATTTCATCACCGTAAGGCTTTATAGTTCATATTAACACATCCCAATCTGTGATCTGAAAACTACTAATGAACCACAGTGCTCTGAAGAAGTGTACCTTTTTTTTTAATATTGATTATTTAAAGTTGGTTGTGAAGAGCGCGTTATAGCTCACAAGTAATGTTAATAGGTCCTATCAGTAGCCAAAAAAAAACCAACCCAAAAAAAAAAAAAAAAAAAAACCAAGAAGAAAGAATGACTGCTTTAGATCATTGGTAAAAAGAATTAATGGCTCTAGATAAAAAAAAAAAATAATAAAAAAATACTTGACCAGGCTATTAAGAATTGACCTGTAATAGGTCATAGTAATATAACTGTCAATAAGCCAGTTACATGCATTTGGTGTATTTTTGATTCATTCCAAGTAAACTGGACAACAGTTGACATTGATTCAAGAGAATCCATGAACAATACTTGCCATAAACCTCCTTCCTTCTAGCTATTATCTCAGCTCTTTTTATTTTTTTCCTTTTACCTGGTATTTCCAAATTAAAGCCCTTTTTAGTACTTAAAAATCTGCTACTGATCAAAAGCTGCTAGGTGAAATATCCTTATGCATCTTCAAAGTCATGACAATAGGACAGATGAAACAAATGTGTCTTCATCTGGATTATCGTCCAACCCAATTTGCTGAAATTAGAGTTAAACACAGCAGCAATCAAAAATTAGGAAGAGCTATAAAATTAACATACAACATTTCCCACTATTTTTTAATTCAGTTTTCCCACTAGTAAAGGAAAGTTAAAAAAAAAAAAATAGTAATTTTTCAGCTTTTCTTTGGAATCACTAGGGAGTAGAAAGGGATTTTTTTTTTTTTTTTTTTTTTTTTTTAAGTAAAAGTTAATATTGCTGTGGAATAAGTAGGTGGGAATTAGAGAGTAACAGCTGGGATTTAAAAAGCTGTTGAACTTCTTATTCAAGAAATTAGAAATCGAGTTACACTTGAGAATGCAGGTCTGTTTCCTTACCTTTGTCTTTAGGCTTTTAACAGTATTTTGTTCAAAGCATTACAGTCTATATTTGGAAAAAGATATAAGCTATATCATGGATGATGCACAGATTTAGTAAGATATTTTTCTAAATGAAGGAAGTTTGTTTTTATAGAAGAAGTAGGTTAATTGATAATTATAGCATTATTTTAAAGCAAAAATTGCAATATATAGTGTAGGAACATAGGAAACCATTAAATAATAGACCTGTTAGATCTGGAGTTAATTCATAAAAACAAGTACTGTAGTAATTCACCAAAGGGAATTTCATTTTTTCAAAGCACTGAATTCAACTTTTGAGAGTTTATTTTATAACCACTGTGGTCATGGAGGAAGACTTAATAAAAAAATATCAGAAGCCAGCTGATTTCTGAAGAGAAATAATTTCTTTAAATCAACAGTTTTGTAAGTTTTGTATCCCATCTGTTTTTATGTAGTTAGGGAAAACTGAGATTCAGTATTCTTCCTGTGCAAAGAAAAGAGATTAATATTTATGAATTATGACTCAGATTTAGACTTATGTATTCCTTCCACAAAAGTAGGCTTATTGAATCACCATTTCCCCCCCACCTGAATTGCAGGTACCTTTTTCTTGGAAGGCAACTGAATTTATAAATACATATTTTTCAGTGGGCATACTAAGGTTTAAAATACACTGATGGGTGAGTGGCAGTGATTGGCAATTACCATGTTTGTAAGTAGATTTTCTCTGAGAAATTACTTCTCTTCCAAAAACTGAACTTCAAATAACCACAAGAAAATTTTAGAAAGTGTAACGTCATTTTGTAATTTTCCCTTTTCCTAAGGAGAGTGTGTTCTCACATCATCATTATCATTATTATTATTATTTGTGTAAAAAGTGGAGCTAAAGCCAGGAGACAAGACAAAATAAACTGTTTTGTTCTAAAATAACTTGTTACTTTTTCTGTTGATGATTTGCTTGACTTTCTGTGCTTCCTTCAGTGTTTCAGATTCTATGACTTAATAAACTGCCTTTGATTTCAAGAATATTAGTAGGTAATTACAAATGTTTCATAAATCACAGTTTGGTTCACAGTTGTTGAATTGATAAAGCTTACCTGATGTATTCCTTAGTTGTTTCCATTATTTATCATATATATGCATCATATTTATCATATATATGCATCCTTCAGAAAATCAAGAACCCAAAGATGTCCAAAAGCTCTGAGTATCCAACACCTGTGAAAATAAATTCAGTTTAAAGCAAGATAAAGATAAGACTTTGGGGAATGTAGGAATTCTGGAAAATAGTGTTATTTTTGCTATTTAACTTTTCAATTATTTGTTAATAGCTCGGTAGGATATGCATAAAATATGTATTGGGTTAAAGTCTAGTCAGAACTCTTTGTGTGGGGTTTATTTATTTATTTATTTTCCACTTTTAATATAAATGTTTCACTGATTTTGCATGTTAAACGTCAACATTTATTAGTGAAAGATGGGCATAGTACTCCATTTTCACGGGCAGTAGTATAATCAATGTTCATTTACTATGAATAAATAAAAGTGAGTATACAATAGCAACATCTGCAGTGCCAATAATCACAATACAGTATAGCCCCTTGCACAATACTGCTCTTTCCTTTCCATTTTAGACAATGAAAATTATAGCTTTGAGAATCCTGGTACCTTTTCATGCAGTATTACATGTTGCCATGGCCAGCTGGTAGGAATCAAGACTAAGAAGGGAAATTGAAGTTGTCATCCTAAACACCGTGTCAGTATTTCAATTAGTTCTGTAATATTGTGAGTCAGGATGCATCTGTCTGTAACTGGTAGTGCATTTAGAATATTTCAGGCTCTAACTTTCAAAGTGTCATTATATGCAACATAGTTCTTTAATACAGTTTTTGTTTGTGTATGAGCAGACTTATTTCCTAGAGAGTTAATGTATTTGAAATTTTTATTGAATGTCCCCTCATTTTTTAATACATTCTAGTTTAGAGTACGCATTAGATCACTGAATAATAAAAAGTAATTACATTTTTGCTGATTTTTCAAAAATCTTGTTTTTCTACTAAAGGTTTTTTTTTCTTCCCTTCATCAGAGACATTGTAATGATGTCAAATAAAATAATGCTATTGTCTTATAATGCATAATGAAAATGAGTGGAAAACTAGAGCTTTTTAGGAAAAGTTAGGCAATTAATTATAATGGGATATCAAAATATTTTGCCTTGGTCAATGCAACAATAAGGCAAAGGACCTTTGAAATCTGTTATAAGCTGACCACATGCTACAGTTTATCTAGTCAGCAGTGTATTATTGACCCATGTACAGAACGGCATACTTTGGAAGGGCTTGAGTTGAAACATACCTGTTCTGGGATGGGTTACTCAGATTGAGGGGTCTGAAAGGTTGGTTCTTCCCGCAGCAGAAAACATCAGTTACAAATGGAGAACCTGCAGCTGCTGTCAGTAGCTGACATGTAACTTGATTTTTAGTACAGTCATAGAATTGAAACATGGTAAAAAATACTCTTTGAAACAATCATTTTGTTTAAAAAAAAAAAAATCCGCAAAATTCCACAGAATTAAATTCTCAAATGAAAACAAAAAAACAACCCAAGCACACAATTGACCCTGAAAATAGCTTTCACTAGAATTTTCCACATGAAATTTATGCTTATTCCTTCCTCATTCCCAACAAGATTAACTGGAAAACAGGCCTTCCATTTTCATAATAATTTCAAGTTTTCAGAGTTTAGTTTAATTCTACATTTAAACAAAAATGAGACTTCCCAAATTTTACATGGGTAAATCTGAGGTTGCAATTAGAAGTTCATAGCTTAACCACATAGTGTTCTGTAAATGTTTCATTCTGTAAATTAATATTCCTTTAAAGGTACTAGTAATCAGGCTGTCATCGGAAATGTGCAAAGTGAATTCTTGGTAACAATTTGAAGATGGGTTTCTTGTATCCAGAGATTTTGGTGATTCAGTTAGACTCCCCTCCCTTCCCCCCTTCTGAATCCAAACCATACTCCAGCTTACATTAAATTTATAAAAATAGTTGTGATTTGGAGGAAAACAACAATTTCTAATGAGAAGGATGTTTGAAAATGTTGATCAGTTACAAGCCATAATTCCTGAGAAACTGAATTTTCAGTACTCACTCAAACCAAGCCACTTTGTAAAGTATGAACCTGAGACTGCAAAGTTAAAAAAAGAACAGTAGGAGGATGCTATATTGGGACTGAAAGCTGGCCAAAGTCTGATGATAATTGGGTTATTGTGGAAAAAGATATTAGACTCAGTGTCATTATTTAAAAATAAAATTGGTTTATTATATCTGAAATTCATCAGGATTGTTTGACTAGATTTTCTTTTGCAATCCATTTCCTATACAAAATTCTGCTTCAGTATGTAGTCCCATGTAGTTACAATATCCCTCTGAATGTGTGAAGTAAGGTGAAGAATTTGAGTCTTTAAACTGTCTAAAACCCAAAGTCAAATATTCATATTATTTATTGCATTTGGAAAGCTATCTTTGACTATCATAATAGATATTTTGTGTCCAAATGTTGTTGATTATCTAATCAATATTTTTCAAATTATTTTTTTTTCCCCACAAGTTGGTTTTGTTGTTGGGTTTTTTTGTTGGTTGGTTTTTTGTTTGGTTTTTTTTTTTTTTGTTAATGGGACAGAGAATTCCCCTAGATGAAACAGTAAATAATCTGATTGCTGTTATACCAGATGAATATATGGATATATGGGCTGTCATTTTCTTTGGTAGAAAAGGATATTTTACCATCATCCACTGTTTTTCTGGTTGTATTTTTTTTTTAAGTAATAAAGAAAAAAAAAAGAGCAGCAACAACAACATTTTAAGGGTATTAGTGTTGTCTTAATTCCTGATGAATATATGCTCAGAAAGCCTAGCAGATCAGATTCAAAAGAGAATTTAAGCAGAGAAATGTACTGTTTCAAGATGCTAATGAACATAGAGGTAAAGCAATACAGTTTTTCAGTGTTAAAACTTAAGTTTTAATGTCTTTTAATATCCATTGCTTCTACATACATTCCAGAGTCCTATTCTGAATTGAGCTTGTAGAACTTTATGTAATGTGTCTATAGTTACATAGTGTATCAGTGTCACAGCTGAGTCTGCTTTTTTCTAATCCTTTATATTATCTCCTGTGCTATGACTTCGAGGAGGAATGTGAATAGGGATTCTCCCCCCCCCCTTTGTCTTAAATTATCATACTTCTTGATAATATTGCTTCAACAATCAATATAATTGAAAGTCACAGTAAATTGCTGTGATTTCTGTTTTATTTTTGGATCGCATAGGTGCAGAACCTGTCCAGTTTAGACAAATCATTAGTACATCCTTAAACCTCTTGATGGATAAGAACTGAAAAGGTGTGTATATCTTCAAAGGGCAAATGGAAAGGCACTTGGTATAAAACTGAACACATAATCTTAATCCTAAATATTTTTAACTGTGGAATAATTCTTTAGGATATTCTGCTCTTATGTATACATGCATTTATTATAATGAAAGTAGTAGAACTTCACAGGTTCATAGAAAAGCATTTTTTTTTTTTGTTTAATTCATATTGTACAAACACACAAGGAGGAGTCAAATTATTCATACACCTCACTAGTAGTAATTAGGTACGTTGTCTGCTTAATGCAAAAATACTTAACTATATGCACTGGAAATTAATAGTCAAATGTTAATCAGTTTTCAAACCTATCTAGTGTTGAATTCCTTTTTTCTTTATACTATACAGGAGGTTAAAGAAAATCCACTCTTACTAAGGAACCCGCCTATTAAAACATTATGCAAACATCTTTTATTTAGCCTCTTTTTTTCCTTCAGTCTCAGTAATAGGGTCATCACTCTTCCGCTATGAGGCTGCCATGTCTTCAAACACAGCAAAGTTTACTTTTTCCAGCATTTCAATTCTTATCCCCTTTTTAGAAAGAATAACTTCCTCATAGAAGAGTTAGAAGCCAAATATTTTCATTAGGTAAAGAAGTTACCTATGTCACCCTCAGATTAATTTTTTTTTTTTTTAAAAAGAAAGGTAAAAGCTGAAAAATATGAAAAGCAAAGAACAGGTCTTGCAGAAGTTAGTAGACCTCATTATTGAAGCGGTAATAAAGTGGATCCATATTTTATCTTGCTCAAGACTTCTGACCCTGGAAATATAGGTGGAACTTGGTTATGCTGTCTGGTGTTTTCCAGCATTTATGTGAAAGGTATAATGGATCTTCTGTTGTTTCCTATGCCACATAAGCCACAGATCTACAGCAGCATGAATAAGCCACAAAGCTGTGGACACCATTTGTCTCAGAGATGTCCATTTGCTCCACATAGCCTTTCTTTATGGTAAGCAAAATGCTGTGTGCTGCTTTCATCTTCTTGAGAAGTTTACCTATTGAAAACAAGGTCCCAGATTCTGGTTTCATCTCTAGCAACTCTCTCGTAAAGAGCTGTAAGGCATCATATCTTGCAAATACATCGTAGCTCTTACAAACTAGTTTTGTACCACTACACTAAAGCCACCAGTGTTGTTCTATACTAGCTGAAATGCCTATTCATCATTTTGGGTGGACATGTAATACAACTGAACACAAGCTCTGGCTGTTCCCAGTTCCCAGACCCATCCCTCATTGGCTCCAGAATATGGGGACTATCCATGTAGCATATAGCCATTATTTCTCTCCATCTCAGTGACCTGTCCAAATTATAAATTGAATAAAGGTTGGAGTACAGCTGAGTCACATTTTAGCAGTTCAGGAACTGTATTTAGTGTTCTGGACATGCACTTTGACCATTACAATCCTAAATTAAGCACTAACTGTCATTACTGGCTCTTGCCAGTCTTTGTAATTCAAAAGTAACTGGAGAACTGGTCTTTAAGTCAAGAAGATACATTAAATGTCTTTTGTTTCCTTCAAATTAAACTCTAATAATTACTACAAGTTACTCAAGGCAGTCTGTCATATTGATTCCCACAGCTTTGTAAAAGTATTTTGCACTGATTGTAGCACACTAATCCTAAAGTAGTTTTTAATTTGTGAATGTCTTGGGGTTTTTAACCAGTTATAAACAATAAATACACACACACACAAAAGAAAAAAATAAAATCCTGAGTAGTAACATCAAAGAAAGATTAAACACAGGCAAAATTAATATGAGTAGACGTCGTTTTTTATGAATGTACACATGTAACATACAGTATGAAAAGTACTTTTACTACCAAGAAATCTTGGTTCCTACTGAAAAAAGGAAAGCATTTTTCTGGCATTTCTTACATTTAAGTGCTGTTCCTTAACTAAACTATCATTTTAGTGAAATATTGTGGCCTCCGAGGATTATCCTGACATATTCTTCCCAGAAAAATCCCCAAGACTCAATAGCCTAGTTTAGTTTTAGGCAGCTATTTAAAGCAATGAATTTAGCAGTGTCCGTTCCTTCTGCATCCAGTGGAGACAATAAGGAGATCATAGTGGGCTGAGTAACCTCTACAAGGGACATACTTTCTTTCTCCATTAACCATATTGAGCATAGGATAAGAACATTCCTTTCTCCAGAAATTATTTTGGGTGCTTAATGTTAGCCATGGTGTCTTCACACATGAAATAAACACAAGGAATGAAGTACTAGGCATGGTACAAAGATCCACTCTCATCAGAAAGGTCTTAGACCATATCATTTCACTCATTCTATTTTTTAAAATTATTTTTAAATTTTTATTTAAAACACATATTTTTCCTATCTGTTGAGAAGTCTTTCCTGTCATGTCCAAACTGTAGGGACAGTTAAAACCTAAAGAAAAGATGGTTAGAAACATGTGTTATAGTTGCCTTGGTGACATCAAGAATAAATAAAAAATCTTTACAGGTTCTACTCAGCCCACCAAAAATATATCAAGAATTGTGCAGTATTAGCTAATACTCGGTGTTCTATTAAACACTAATTATTTAATATGGATTGAATTACATACAATCTGTGTTCTATTATTGAGAAGCTCTTGCTACTTAGGTATACACCGGTATTTTGATGAGAAAAGTTCAGAAAATCTTATCTAGATTCCATGGTTCAGGCAAAAGTTCCTTAGCTGTTAGTAAATTAAGAGATGGTAATATCTGGGGTTTTTCACTGTGTAATATATGGCTAGGGCCCTTACTTACACAAACTACAAACATTTCAGTGGATTTTGTCAGGAAGGATCTAGTCTAGTGGCCTGGATGCAATATTCATGAAATACTCTCCAGTTGCCCATCTTCCAGTCCATTTCAACCTCCAAATTAATCCATGAACTTTATAACACTGTGCAATACACCCCAATGTGTAGCAAGTGGAAAAATTAAAAAAAAAAACATTGCTGATCTGGATTAAAACACTAATGCACAAGATTCTTTATATGTTCCTAATAAACAGTTAATAAATAAAAAAAGAGAAACAATCCAACAAGCAAATGGCATGATGCTTTTCCAAGACTTAGTACAGAAAACTGCTTCAGACTGTAAAACTGTTTCATAGAGATACTCATCTGCAGCCCTGAGGGAGATGCATGCATCCATGTAGACCAGTATGCCCTACTATTTAAAACACTGCATACAGTATGCTGTACAGGGCTTGTGAAAATTAAGTGTCTAAATAGACCTGAAGCCAGGTCTTCAACCAGATATCTTATTCTGGGGTATTGAACAGCTGGACATCATAATGCCTTAGTTAAATATCTGCTTTAACACATCACCTACTTAAATATCTACTTTAACATGCACTTTACGTGTATGAATGACACATAAGGTCAGACCTCTGTGGATTATAGTCTTCCACTGAAATTTCAGCCAGAGAGCTTTGCAGGACCACCTCTCTGATGACTAATAGTTGGGCACAATCAGTTAAAAAGTACGGACTCTGCTATGTGTAGAGGCCCTGGCAAAATTATACTAAGCCCTTCTTTAAAAGCAGTAATCTACCACACAAGTTGTTGCAAAAGTAGCACCAGATAAAACATTTCTGCGATACAGCCTACAGGTCACAGCAGTATTGAATGTGAACAGAGACTATTAGTTGAGGTTTCTTGTTTTGTAAATTATTCATATCTCAATTTTAAGAGATTTTTTTTAATGTTATTGAAATTCTCCTGCCCCGGGGCAGGTTTCAGAATACCATAAGTTAATATACTTGCCTGTCACCTTCGTAGGGCCTGGATTTAAATCTGGCTTGGGTCACAAGTGAAATTAGCTTAATAGTCTCAAATTAGTCTTTCGAAGGCATTTGCCCGTATTACAAAACTACTATAGTACATAATTTGGCAGTAGAGTGCAATTGCAGAGTACTATTCTCCAAGGAACCAAGAAATAGAGTAGAAAGGACGTTGGAAAGTGGGTTTGCTTTTGGCAATGATATTTGGATCAAGCCAATGCAAATGATTTTTTACTTACATGAGATTCATTATTCAGCAAATTAGTTAACACAATGAAGTTGTCTAAATAAATGATCTCTTACTTTTCAATAGACGAAATGACAGCATGATATTGTATTACAGTATCATGCCGTTTTGGACACTGACTGCACTCCAAGATGCATTTTGATTCATCTTCTTTATGGCAATAGACGAAAAATGCTGTAAATAGTGATTGTATGGGAAAACAACGCTTTTTGTTTGGTTTTTTTTGTTTTGAAGTATGATGATAATTAGAACATGAAACAACCAGGCAAGCCATAATTAGAGGTTCAAATTAAAACAACATCATCAACATAATTCAACTATACATAGTTAAATTCAATTAAATAATTTGCTGACTTCTATGTGATCAGCTTTATCTAGCCTGATAATGAAAAACAGAAAAGGAAAAAGAAAAAAAAAACAAAAGAAGAAAAATTGTTAAATAAATTAATTGATGTAAATTATTCCATTAATTGTTCTAATAATGCAAAAAAAATGTGGTAAATGTCCAATATGGTGTTTCTTATATTTTTGAGATTATGACTCACTGAAATTCCTCTAACTTAAATGTAATCAAGAGGGGGAAAAAAAAGTAATTTTTCTCCTTACATAAGCAAATGGACACTCTAATTGAACTGAGCATTTTTAGGGTAATAGTCTAGTTGTTCAGCAATTCCACAAAAGATGCTGAAGTATAATTAGTTCATTAGTAGTGTAAGAAATGTAAGACAGCACAGGAATATAAAGTCATATTTGGGCTGGAAACTGCTTTGGAAAAGGCATCCTGTCCACTTTAATACCCATCACTACTTATGCATAAAGGGTATTGAACAAGAGCAAACCCTTCATATTCATAAGTGAAACTGTAAGGTTTGCCTCACAACTGCTTTTGCTCTGCTCCTGTACCATAGAGATGAGCTCTGCTACATATGGGTACATACATATATGTATGTTTTTACATACACACTCACACATTATATAAATATATAAAATTAAAGCTAATAACTTGAATGAGGAAATATCCCATCAGTGAAGATTTAAGAGATTAAATATTTGAAAAGCAGGGTTTCAAGATCACAATCTTTCCCTTTGTGTGAGAATTGTTTTGTTTTTATTTTAATATTTTGGTTTATTAAACTTTCAAGTGAAAAAAACCCCATGCACAACAACATAGTGGAACATAAAGAAATAACCACAAGCACTGATTAATTAAGAAATCAATAAACAATTCAGCATTTCTTTGATGTTCAAACGACCTTCCTGAATTAGAAGCTAAGACAGTGTATGCAATACAAAATCTTTAGGTAGTTAATGTGCCAAGTAAATTTGAGTAGGCTGGTAAATTTTGATTTAACTACCTTAACAGCTTTGATAGGTTAACTCTAAAGATCACTGAATCAGTCAAACATTAGCTTAGCAAAAGCCAAATAAAAGACAGCACTTAGAAAGTAATACACACGCAGAGAAAATATCAGTGAGTTGTGGGAGGTAGGTTGTAAGAGGACAGCCTGTAATGATGCTCTTTCTTTCCAAAATCCATGATATAACCTCCTACTGCTGAAGGCTGAGGTCAGGCAAAGCCTAAGGAAAGCCAACGATACTTTTTTTTTTTTTTTATTAATACAAGTATTGTCTAGTTCAGAGTTCACATGAACAGCTAGAAAAATCTTGCATGTGTGGGCCTGAGTAAGGCAGGAAAGAATATAGCAATGCCACCTTTGTCCTGCAGCAATAGTGGACCAGCCTCACTGCAGCGAGTCAGCCTCGCCGGGGTCTGAGAAGGGCTCAAACATAATGTTACAGCTGGGGAGGGTGGAAGGGGAGGTTACAGGTTCTTTTTTTGCAGCAGACTACTGGTCTTGTTATCAGAGGTGCTTTATGTGCAGCAGTACATTTTAGAGATGGGTAAATATACAACAGTTGGAAGCTGATTTTTGTGACTGGGGTCAAAACTGTCTGCCTCTACCAAATGATTCTTCTCCTTTCACACTATCTACCTGAAGCAATCTTGTTAGGGTCACTCTGTGGAGCAGCTTTGCTGCCTCCTCACTTATGTATTCTAGCCCAAATCCAGCCTGGCTATTCTTCTGTAGCTGGGTAGCTGGGCATAATATTAAAGATTCAGCTCAAGGACTCTGAGGCTCTATAAATTGCTGAGTGCCTTTGGCATGCAGGCACTCTCAGTTCTTCACAGAACAAACCTAGCTCCCCCAGGAGTATAAATGAAATCACCCCAAATGTCTTACCGTGTATACAAAGTCTGTCATTCACTCTATGTATCAGCTCTTTAAATGAGTCGGTGCTCCTCATACACAAAAATAATCAGAATTTCTGAGATGGTGGCAATAGATTTTTCCAAGATAAAGGGTAGCACTGAGAATCTGTGTTCACCTTTTATCTGCCCTCTTCGTGCCGGTTGTGTTGATGAAGTCTACAAAGCAGCCTGAATTGAAAGTCGACTTGATAATTTGTATCTTGCTCTCTTACCTATCATTATAGTTCATCATTATCTTCTAAAAGATTTTCCATTGCTTCTGAAACAAGTGAAGTCAGCACTCTCTCTCTCTCTCTCTCTCTCTCTCCTTGGGAAGCAGTACAGCTGTCAGTATGCCAATCTACCCGCAACATGCTACATCCATTTAGCAGTTTGGAGGAAGAACTAAATGGATTTAGCTCTATTTGATCAAATTTAAGTTTATTTTTATGTTAGTTCAAATCATTAAGACCTTGAACAGTAAATGAGTAAATGGAAAATATCACCAAAAACTGATGTTATATGAAATTAGTCATGAGGATTACCAGGATTTCTAAGGACATTATATTAATTATCAGCTCTATGAGTACTGAAGATTATCCTTTTTTTTTTTTTTTTTTTTTTTTTTGCCTTTGCAAGCCAATCAAATATTTTAGCACATAGGATGTTTCAGAAAATAGAGTAAACAGAGGAAAATGTATTACCTGTGATGTACCTGTTTGGCCTAGGAAGTCTGAGTACAAAACATGGCTGAGAGCTGTTCATTACTGAGAACTCCTTATTGGTTCACTCATTATGTAGCAATTTGAAGAGATTGATTATGCAAGTAATGTGCCCCCAAACTTACGTGCCATTTACACCTTTTATTCAGTATCTCTTAAACCAAATATTAGTATAAGTCATAAATCAAGAACTCTGAAAAGTAAGAGCTGTCTGCTCATTGCAGAGAAAAAGCTAGAAGCCTCTAGAAACCTAGCATAAATTGTCTTGAGCTCAAAACACTAACATCATCCTGAAGATTGCTTAAGAATTATTGTGAATTTATTTAAACTCAAGTTCAGTGCTGCAATCATTGGTCTTTTATAAAAAGAAATCCTTTAATTCTTAAAGCCATCCCTCAAAAGATGAGAATTTCAGCAAAATATCAAAATAAACTTGTATTGTAAATGGCAAAGTCTGAGTCATGCATCAGATGCAATAACTGGAGAGACATGTCTGTGAACATTGGCCAGCAGTTATTTCCAACTATGCACAGAATGAAAATCCCAACAGTAGTGCAAGTGTATGAGCTGTGTACTCAGGCAGTCAGTTCATAAACAATCTGCTTTGTTGGCAGTATAAGTAAGACCATAACAATAAAAAAAAAAAAAAAAGTATAACAACGCCAGACTGCAGTGGAAGATGAGCTTCTGACTTACCAGCATTTGGACAGAACAGTGTAAACATCAGTGCTCCAGCCTCTGCTCACTGTCACAAATTTCCATCCTTGTCCCTGCCTTATATTTCCACCTTTTGACCACATAATGATGTTGACTGGAGCAAATTACATTTGACAGAGAATTTTTCTCTGACTTTGGAAAATACAGAAAAGGTTATGTTATCCACTGTGACCCTAGAAATCTTTCATTCTGGCTTTTGACCTAAACTTTTTGATACCAAAGAGTGATGCATTACGAACACTGATGAATATGAAAATAATGGTATAGGTTAGTACTGGTATTAAGTAAGGTATTGGCTGGTGTTAATTAGGTCTGTGATGACATTTTGTACACTGATGAGTTCCAATTCTGATGAAACAAATGTCTGTGGATTTTGTTAGAGCATTCACAGTTGGTGTCCAGCTCTCTCCCCTTGATTGCCAAGGCACTCAACATATCTTCTCCAGCAGCTCAGCTGTACTCATGCGAACAGACCACTGTTTATCACTTTCCCAACAGGTGACTGAACATGGAAGCTCCAAATCAAGATTTTTTGGGGATTTTGAGCATGACAGCCAGCCAACCTCCATCTTATTCACATGTCTTTGAGCCTTATTTTGTTCGCCATTATTCCATTGTCTTACAGTCAGTGGCCGAGGCAAGCAGCTCCAGCGCTGGCATGGCCGGCAGCAGAGCACTCTAGTGTGGGGCGGGGGGGTCCTCAACTGGGAAACATCAGGGGGAGCTGAGAGAGCCACCAGGCGCCCCCAGCCCATGCAACAACATCTGATGGGAACTGAGTGGGGCCAGAGGCAATGGTGGCCAAGCCCCACTCCACATACAAGAGAAGCCCTCAGGGAGCACAAGTGGCCGGGATTGCCACCTGCAG
>JAVJGJ010000014.1:35704279-35719493 GCA_035590215.1 Microhierax caerulescens
AGGTGAGCGCTGCTGTGGGAGCTGCGCCTGGGGAGAGGAGACCCTCCGCTCAGGGACAGGGACAGGGGGGAGGGGAGGAGGTTGGGGAGTATCTGGGAGCATAAGAAAGAGAGAAACTACCGGAGCTGAACCCTGCCTTCCCTGGGACAGACCCAGCAGGCTGACAGGATGTATAATACGGGGGATTCGCTGCCCTATCCCTGGAGATACTTAAAAGATGTGTAGATGGGGCACTTAGGAACATGGTCTAGTGTTTGACTTAGCAGTGCTAGGTTAACAGCTGGACTTGATGATCTTCAAGGTCTTTTCCAACCTAAACATTCTATGATTTTATTCTTTCCAGCACAAACACCCAGATCATAGCTCTGCACTGGCCACTTCCACTCAGCTGGTATGGGCTTTAAGCCAAATCTGAAATCGTAAAGTTTGTTTTCATTTAAGAAGAGGGAAGAGTGAAAGGTTCAGATTTCCACTAATATAATCTTCCTTCTCTGAGTCACTATTCTTCCTACTTTAATTTAGCAGAAAAGGCTACGTAAAGGAAGTACTGGAAGTCTAGCAATGAAGTTGTAAAATGACAGAATCAGTTTGCATTTTAGAAATAAATCATGAAGTATATTGGCATTAACAATTTTTAGCACAGTTTTTGAGCAGCTGCTAATATCTAATAATGGTTTTTCACAGATTTTTCAATAATTAGTAATAATTAAAAGTTAGGTTGTAAGTCTCATCCTGAAGGATCTCAAAGGAAAATAAACAAAAAACCCCAAACCCAACACAACCCAACCAAACAGAAAAAAAACCTAAACCAAACAAAACCAAAACAAACAAAGAAAAAACCCCGAAGATGCTAAATAGGCAGCTGACATACAGGATGTTATAACCTCCTGAAGATATAGAGATAGAACAGCAGAAATCCTAACAGCTGTGAAAAGTGTTGTGACCTTTTGAGACATACTGATAGGAGACTATCTTTGTTACCAGATCTTCAGACCTAGACCTGCCATAAACCCTGTATTGGTTTATGTTTATTGGTAAATAGGTTATTGTAATAACCTGTTTGCCATATGAGGATTAAAGACAGACATTTCTGTTCTTGTGGTCTATAGCACCTACAATGCGTGTGGCATTTAGGCATTCTAAAACTGAACTCCAGTGCAGCACAATGATGGACATCTCTTCTTAGGTGGCTTAAAATTTCTAAGAGACAACAGTTTAATTTCAATGAAGTCCTTGTTCATCCTTCAGTTAAGAATTTTGGCATAATTCATAATCACTTTTACATATAAGCCAGAGTTTAAATAAGTCAAAGAAAAATATGATCTGTTAATAGCAACAAAATGAATTTACCATCTCTATTCGTGAAAGTGAAGAAAAACTGCAAATTGCTTTCTGGTCTATTCAACAATCTCATTATAATCAACCATACTACTCACTTCTGGCAGGCAGCAAGAAAGTCTAATGAAATATTATACCCCACACAGACAGAACTTTCATAGAAACCCAACAGAGAGGAGGGGGAGTGGAAGGACATCATTGATAGTTGTCAGGACTACTGATTCTTCTATAAGACTGGAGAACAAAGAAGAGGTGAGAAGCATTTTTGCTCACAGATACTTATTTAACAATTCTAGCAAAGAGCAATTCTTATTCACGTCATCTGCTTCTGCTGTGAGAGTGGCTTTGAGAATGCAGCCATGAGGAGGCATGTTTTGATCAAGTCCGCTGCTTTTCCTTTCAAAGCGAATGAGATAATGTGGCTGTGAAACAGCACCTTTTAATCAGATCAGTGGGATTCCATTGAAATGAAGTACAATGCAGCTGCAAGTTAGTATTTCCCTAAAACAGGTGTAGACTTCTCCCTTTGAAACCGTGAACACAGCTCTCATCGCTATATCCCAAACCAGGCTTCAGTGGAACTGTGCTCAGCATTGCCTTTTACTTTTTGCCCTTTTGTCACATTTTCTTTCTGTGCAAAGGAGATTTATATATGTGCCAGAAATACCTTTAACTAGCATAAGTCAAATGAGGTTTGGGTATTTTTTGCAAAAGGCGAAAGCAGGTTGAAAGTTAAATCAATTCCTTGCCTTGTTTGCCCTTATAGCTAGTTTCACTTTTATAACTGAACTTAAAAGAAAACATGGTAGAGGACTGTGTTATCGAGTAGGAGATGATCAGAAGTAGATATTTTGGTGAAAAAATGGACTGGTGGACTGATGTTAACCCCTACGCAGGCCTATACTCTCTGTTGCTAGTTAGAAAATTCTGTACTGTTAGCTGTGTTCCTTCCCTCCTTTTCATGTACGCTGCATAACAGATTAATTAGCTGTAGCTGATGCAGCTGTGGACAGTATAATGATCGCAGAGTGTAACACACAGCTCCTGGAAATCTACCTAGGAATAAGAAAGTCGTAGTTACTGAGAGAAAACAGAGAGAAGTCTGCCAGGCTGAACACAACAAGGTGAAAAAGGAAGGATGGTCACATTATCTGTCTTGGACTCTTTTAGAGATGATTTTTGAGATTTCCTCTTAGGAAAAGGAAACAGGATGGACCTTTCAGATGTTATGGGGCTAAACTCAGGTGATGTGAATACTTCTTCTGCTGATTTGTCTTGTACAAGGAGGTTTCACGTGGTGCATCTCTCTGTGTATGCAGAGGATGAGGTGCTGCAGAGCTGGTGATTTCTGCAGTCCTTCAGGTACGAAACACAAGACTAGCATCAGCAACACAGTCTGAGGCTCGGGACTGCAGTATCAAAGGAGCAGGAACTAGTGTGTACCATTTCCATTGTCGTATGAAGGGCAGATCAATAATTTCTCATCTCTGTAGAATGACAAACACCTTGCAACAGACTTGCCCGAGTTTCACACCTCCAGCAGCAGAAAATGGTTCTTTACTTAAAAAATTTAACAGCGTGAGATTTTTATCTTGAGAGCTATAAACTCCAGTTGTGCTTCCACTTAAATTTATGGCCAGAAGTTTAGAGACTAATAGAATGGAAAACATGAGTGTCTCAAACTTAAATTAGAGAGCTGGCCTTCGTAGCTTGGAGTTCAGAAAAATCTCTATTCACCAAGCACAGCAATGACATATAACATACCCTTGCACTGGGTACTCATCATCTCATTAAATAGAAACCTAAAATGAGCAAGCTATTGCAAAAAAAGGAAATAAGTCAATGGTGTGCAGTCATTGTAATATGTTTTTTCAGTTCCTCAAACAAACTCATGGAAAGCATAACATAGTTGAATCGTCATTTCCTCCTTTCTTTATCATTCCCAGGTGAAGGAATACCGGAGGTGGACATTGGTGAGATCTTCTTGAGAAACAGGTGGATTATAAAATCTTTGGAGCCAGAAAAGCTGATACATTCACTACTGCCCAAAAAAACTGTTTTCAGTTAAATGGAAGGGTCTGTTGAACATATTTTATTAAAAGGAGTGAGGAGGGATGGGAGTCGGAGTGGATTAAAAATGAAATAAATGGTCTTTAGTGTAAATGCGGAGCCTGGGACTTTCTTATGGGAGTGTAAGAGCCTAGAAACTTGTATTACATAGTGGTTGCTTTGGCTCACACATGGGATCTTAGTCTCATCCAGATATTCCATAGAGGGGGATACTTAACTTGAGATACCAGCTCAATATACCCACAAGAGACCCACAGGCAGTAGCTGTCAGTTTTAAAAACTCTGTTTGCCTTGAAGCAGGTTATGAAGCTTGTATTAGAATTTTGTACATTAAATTAACATTATTCCTCAGGGATTTTTAATTTAAGGTCTTACATCCTTTATATTTTTTTTTATTAGCCTCCTGATTTACTTCGCCTTCACTGCACTTCTGAGTCTTTATTGCTATGACTGTTATTTGAAGCTTCTCTCCCAATGTAAATGATTTTATGGCATAAGAGTAAGAAATAAATAGAAACTCAAAATGAAAAATATTTAGCAGAAGATATATAAAAGATAAAGATGGGAAGAAAATAGGTAAAATTAAATGTAAAAATGTGTTTGAGGCTCCAAATCAGCCTTATTTTTGAAAAGCCAAAATAAGTTTGGTTGAAGAAAGGAATTACTCATAAAACAAAAGGGGAAAGATTAACTGATTGAGCTTTATACAAAAGTTTCAGCTAGTAACTTTAGTCTGTTACTGTTAATGCAAAGAAACAGGCAACTCTGGAGGGCAATACATCTGGTGTATTTTAAGTGCATGTCTCTAGAGGAAATGAATTGTCGTCTTTGTGTGCATATTTTTGTTAATCAATTATAAAGGAAGTCTGGGGGCTAGCTCAGATTTAGGTGTCTAATTTTTAAGTGCCTACATTAGGATAAATAAATCATGTTCAAGCCATTCAAATACGTGTTAATGACAAAATGAAGTGGAAAAATTAGTATAAGACACTCAGAATATGCTTTAGATAATCATAGAGTATACAGGGCAGATGATACCCAGACTAAGACACATTGACTCTGAGAATCTCATTCAAAATCCACTTAGATCAGTGGGAAGATCTGAAGTAGCACTGGCTTCAGGTAAATAAGTAAAACTCTTACCTGTTTCAAAAGACATTTAGAAACATCCTTTCAGCTCCTAGTAGAAATTAGTGCTGAGTCCTACTAGACTTAGTCCTTGTCTAAGGAGTTTTATTTCTACCCTTTTCTCTCCTTCTCCTCCCTGTTCACAGGTGGATTGTTTTATATTCATTCTTTCAGTCCTCTGCTTTATACCTTTTGGCTGTTCCCACTCAGCCCTCAACCACATCATATCTTGGTTTCTTTCCCCTTCCTTTCTTCTTCATTTGTAATTTAAAAATACTGTTTTGTTTCTGTTCCTGATTTTTTTTTTTGTTTGTTTCATTTACTAATTTCCAAATCAGTTTAGGGGAAGCCAGATAATTTTAGCTTGGATTTACTCCAATGGTTCCATCATCTCTTAATCACGTAATTCTACTAAGGCCTTTATCTCACTTTTTTATCATCTATGCAGTAAACAGCCTTCACATAGATGCACACACCATGCAGTCACAGATGGTTTTTAAATTCCATCACTTATGCAGTCACTAGGTTTTTCACTTTAAAGATGAAAACAACAGAAATGTCAAGCATGTCTTTAAAAGCAAGTTACTTTCAAGACCTAATTTAGTACTCCAAAGCTAACTCCACTGCATCCAAAGACCCTTTTTAGTTCAGTTTGAGGACAGACTACCCCCACACACAAACAGAGGCGCAGACACGCACAGGCGTGAACGTTTTCCTTCCTCCAGAAAACAAACCTTCAGTGTAAAGGGACCAATTGGCCAAAAAACATCACAGAATGTAATTTACTTCTAGGTGAGAGTCCAAAAGATGGGCAAACATAAGTCTATTAGCTGCACTGCAACAAATCATCTGCTCACTGCAGTACAGCAAGGGAGCTTTTCAAGTACCTACTACTGCTTTATATATTTCTACAGGAATTCCAGGAAACACAGGGCAGGCAATTTCCAATAAAATTCCACTTTCTATCCCCTCTCCCTCCACTTTTTCTGCACAATTTCTTTCCTTAAAAGAAAAAAGGTGCTAACAGCCAACAAACAGAGATTTCCTCCTATGTTTTCAAAAGTCTGAACTAATTCTGTGATAATGGTGTGAACCATAAAGATCATTCCTACACACAGGCTCTAGCATACCTGATCTTTTTATATCTAATGGATTGATCCCAGTACTCTAATCCATGGGAAGGAAGGGGCAGATCCCCCAGTATGCCACAGTTTCACATAGTGATAACATAAGGTGGGCAAGATATATCCATCGACATAAGTGTAATTTCAATTACTGGTTAATAGATACCTTTTAAGAATTTATACAAGAAATGTAGTTTTTCAAAAGCAAATGTAGTGCTTAATAAAGTTACAGTTTACTACCCTGTGGACTTCTCTCTTTATTCACATAAAACCACAGCACTTGGAAATCAGATGAAATTAAGCTTACCATAAACATAACAGTCCAATATTTGAACAGAGCTATCCTAGATTACTTGGCTGAGATTTCCAAAATATATGTCAAACAGCAATAGTTGTAACATTTCTTTTCATGAATCAACAGCCATGTATCACCAAGCTGGTTTCACATAGACCAAAGCAATTCTTTCCTCTCTGAGATCTGGTTTGAAACAGTCACCAAGACAAGAAGGATCCCACAGCCCATTGTGATACTGCTGAACCCACAGACGTTCAGTCAAGAAATTTTGCGTTGAATTGTTAGATCGAGCCAAGAACAGTCACTCACTGAGACAAAACAACAAAATCATCCAGCCTGGGTATTAAACTTCAAATTTTGACAGCACCTTTTCATTGATTACTCTTACTCTGTTTTGATAGTCTTGACACTCTTTCATGTCTTCCGTCATGACTGAGGGATGATTACAAGGCCCCCATGAAGTTATTAAATGTGGTACATACTGTAGGTTTAATTTACCCAATGAAACATTAATATTCTTAATTTTTTAAAATATAATTACAGTTTTATTCAGATAAACAACTTCACTAATCTCCTGGTATGGGCTCTGTAATTAGTTTATTATCTCATCCCTATTAAACTAGGGAAACATATAGAGGCCTCCCTCTGCAAGGATGAATAGATGAGTGTAAATAAAAACATTCTCCTCATTTATCTTCATGTGAACCTCCCAAGATACCAGTTCCCAGATACTCAGTTTGCAGTTCCAAACTTACCATTAACGTCTGAAACATGGACATATTTGTATAAAATGCTTTGAAAAGGCTTGCATGTTTTATCTTCGAAGATACGGTTAATACATCTTTGGACCCTGAGTTCCAGAGCAGGAAGATTTATTAATTTATTTATTTAGTAGCTCAATAAAACATTCAAAGGGCAAGTCTACGCTTATCACAGGTGGACAGTTTGTAGAGATTGACATGATCCTAAGGCTTTCAATTCTCAAATTTACTTTGTGCTAGCCACAGGTGTATAAGAACTGCAATTTGTGTAAGCCCCAAGAGAACTAATTATGTGTTAAGAAGAATGCACATTTTACTATGTACCGTACAACACAGAAAAATTACTATGCATCAGGCTTTTGAGAGACAGAAGAACTTTAGACAGCTAATAGGTATAGCTGTGCATGGGTTTATTCTGAAGTGAGCTCCCTTGAAGGCTTATCAAAACTAATGCTTTTTTTTTAGTATTTAAATATATCTTCTTCATTATTTTTTTTTTGCCTCTGCTCTGAATCCAACACATATGTGAAGGTCTTTTACAAAATCTCAAGCTTCAACAGTTATTTTTGTTCATTTTGCTATCAATGTTAGGCAAAGGTTAATTTCACAAGAAGGCAACAGATCTTTACTCCAAAGCCAATGTCTGATGACACTAAGAGAGTCTAACTTGTTATTTGGAATAGCTTCATGTACAAAATTAGTAGAAAATGTCACATTGCAGTAACAAATGAGATGAAAACTTGAGTTAACATTGTCCATACTTGCGTTGGGTTGACCATGGCTAGATGCCAGGTGCCCACCATGCCACTCTATCACTTCCCTCCTCAGCAGGACAGGCTTGGGGGGAAATAAGATGGAAAAAAATCTTTGTGGGTCAAGATAAAGGCAGTTTAATAAAGCAAAAGCAAAGGCTGTGTGTGGAAGCAAAAGAAAGCAAAAGATTTATTCTCTACTTCCCATCAGCAGGCAGTGGCAAGCCACTTGCCAGGAAGCAGCGCTTCAGTACACATGGTGGTTGCTCCAGAAGACAAATATTTTAATAATGAATGCCCCTCTTCCTCCTTCTTTCCCTTAGCTTTTCTTGCTGAGCAGACATCATATGGTATGGAATATCCCTTTCGTCACTTTGGGTCAGCTGTCCTGGCTGTGTCCCCTCCCAAGATCTTGCCCACCCCCAGCCTGCTGGTGACGGGGGATTGTTGGAGAGGCGGCCCTGATGCTGTGCGAGCCCTGCTCAGCAGTAGCCAAAACACGGGTGTGTTAACCAACACCTTTCTAACTGTTACGAAGCACAGCACTTATGGGGGTTGCTATAGGGAAAATTAACTCCATCTCAGCCAGACCCAATACAATACTCATGTGATCATCACTGCTAAACATAATTTAAATGTATGACAACTGGGACCTCAGGAACCACTATTGCACACCACTAAATTTGCTAGTCAGTCTTACTCAATTGTCTTTTGCTTGTGTTTCATATTGATGGATGTGTAAAGGTATGTTTTTTACTCGCATGCCGGATCTGAATTACAGATTTTAGAAAGATTCGGCTGCCTTCACCAAAAGTCTGTGAATGATGTGGAGCTGGTACACAGAAGCACAGGTTGGAAGCAAAAATGTATAATATGGTTTACAGTAGTGGAGCTACATGAAGGAAAAAACCACATCAATTTAAAAATAGCCTGCTTGTCAGAAAATGTGGAAACTGATTCAGAACAAGAGTGTTTTTTCCTTATCTTACCTACTCTCTACAAGAACACTTGACTGCAGCATGGTCAGGCAGTTCATCTTTGATGGTAAAACATCCTTGAGTCAGAGGTTAAGTGCTATGAGAGCAGATACAAACCTGGATATGCTATACAACAGGAAAACAGTCTATGGTTTTAGAAATGCACATTAGGAAGGAGCATGGAAGAAGAGTTCTGAATCTAGTTCTCGGTGTTGCAGAAACGCTAAAAGGTTTTCATGTCGTTCAAACATGTTCTTGGAATTCATGTCAATGTATTCTTGTTCCCTGTCTGAAAGGCTACAGTGGCTTTCTCATTCTAGTATATAAAAGTATACATCTAGAAAAGTCTAGTATATATATATAAAAGTCTAGTACATAGAAACCACAAGTCCATCATCTGAGCCTAAGGCCTTCTATGGAATACCATCCTCAGAGGACCCAGACGGATAGTGTCTATCTTTTTTTTCATAAAATCAAGGTTTAGCTGCCAATGTGTTTTCTTTGTTGGTATATTTTCAGAGAAGACAGGCCTTAGGTTTGCTTATTAGCTGATCTAGCTCAGATTTTTTTGATAGGAAGTTTTGGGTGTACTGAGGAACTGTGCATACTACCATGGAGCCTGTGTAAATAGGCTTACTTGTGGCTGCCGTTGAATGAAAATTGCTCATTCTGATGCTTGTCGCAGAACCAGGAGCTGAAACCCTGCAAGTTCACTTTGGAATGCATTCTGATTATGAGATTGACATTAAGACCAGCAGTATCTGGCTGCACAGAAAAACTGATGATGTTGCAGTTGGTGATTTCTGGCACTGACTTCAAATACAAGGTCTTTAATACAGAGTTAACTCTACCATGTAAAAACATACATTCAGAAACTTGGGGAAATGAAATATTTCCTTTCACATGCCTTTCCCATTCTATCCTTCTCCTGAACATGCTGAGTTCATGTGCCAAACAAAAAACTTTCCTATGAGTGAAAGAAAGCAGGTCTTGCGTGCAAGTTGTAAGGCAATGATCTCCCTGGCTGTTTTGTTGGGCTGTAGCTTTTTATGTCATTTTCTGTATCTGTCAGGATGGCTGTATAAAGAACAAATGTACCTGTGGATCATCACAGACCTGTTCTCTTTCTTCCAGAACATCCCACTCACAATTTGTCATCAGTTTGTGACTCTGTGAAGTCCCAAGTGTTTGGAAATGGCCTAAGTTCCCAGACCTCTGCAGGTCCATATCTTCTACAGAAATACGGGCCATGACCTTTGTGCCGCTCCATCTGGAAGGCATGCCTCTCCCTCCAGCACAGGCCTAGCAGGCTGCTGCCTCTTGACAAAAGGTGGTTTCAGATGTCTAAGGTTTGAATTCAGCGGCAACTGTACCTAGGGCTGCAGCAGCTTTAAGGGCACTTCTTCCAACAATTTTCTGCAGTTCAATTTACTCTGCCTTAAAGAAGCAAAATGTATGAACACTGCCCCTGCAAGATAGGAAACAATTCCTTTTTTTCCTTGGCTACAAAGTCAGCCATGCAGCCATTAAAGAGTTGTCATCACCAACAAATTTTTAAGCCTCTGCATGCGTCCACTGTTTTTCTTCTGAGAGCAGGGATAACAACATTTTATTACTTTCTTCTTTTCAATATATGTGCAGTTATTAAACAAGTGCCTCCACCTGGGTATATAAATATGTCTAATGAGGCTGATCTTTGGCATGCCTAGTCCCTAGCTCATCAGCAAATACTGAGAATACCCTCCCCCGTGATCCTGCAATCTCTACTCTCACCTTATTCCACTTACACAATACATATTCAAATCAGATCCTTGCTGTGTCAGTGCAATAAGCAAACGCCTTCAGAGAAAACCTAAACCATCTTCTGAATCTTTTGAGGATTAGAAAGACTAATAAAATGACATTTTATTCATATTTAACCCCCATAAGTGATTTTGACTTTTCGTGGTGGATTTGCTTAAGTGAGCCTGAGTCACATCTCAAGCTGTACATCGTTCTGCAGTTTCACAGTGCGAGGGTTGATGCAAACGTTTTTTTCATCTTCAGTGCACACAGATCTTCATCTATAGTTTTTTACTCTTGAGTTCCAGGTTAAAACCAAAACAAATGTTTGAAACAAATATACACAGATCTGAGTCAGCCACGATTCCTGGTACCAGGCTGCCTATCTTGACACAAAAGCAAAGAGCTAAATAGCGCCTGTAGCTGAGTTGCTGATTGTGTAGGCTGAACTTATGGTTTGGGCACCATGATACTGTTTGAAACACAGAAACTAGTATATCATAGGTTTCATGGCAAAACAGAAAAGTCCAGTTTATCAAAGGTAAAGCTGAGTTCACAATTCCTATAAAATAATTCTGTTAGAAGAGGTTTGTTTCTGTTTTCTGTTTTCTGTTTATGAGTTAAGAGCTAAAACTATTTTTCTGCATGTACCTTTAAGTAGTGATGTGACATACAGTTTCTAAGAATAATCACTTGTGAGCCATTTATTGAGTACTTGAAATTCAACAAAGGAATTGTATTGAATTGAAGTTATGTTGACACTACGGTTTTTGCCTGATTGGAAATATGAATTATGTTAGTGAACTCACTTTACATGACTGTTTTCTTCTATTAGTTTAGTATTATCTATTTCCACAAAAATCCTGCCAGAAAATGTCATATTTACAGATAGTGAAGGCATGTTACAAAATGAAAACACAGACACTACAGAAGCCAATCTGATTCTTAAAGTGGGTATGTGTAAATGTCTCAAGGTTTTGTTTTTATTTTTTTCAGCTGCAGTTTCACCCATACCTCATACAACTCTGGTCACAGACACAGGATGCTGAATGCATCTGAAAATGAACAGAGAAAAAGGGGCAACCAACAGCAGAAACATTTTTTCCTAACAACTTGCATATCAATGTTTTACTCTATCATTGTAAAATTATGATTTGCATCCTGTGGCTAATTTGATATTTTAAAATATTTCTTCAGATTTCAGTTATGCCTTCCCATGTCAAGAAAGCAGATGCTCAGCAAATAGACTCTTCTGAATGAAGACTGGTATTAATTCCCTCTCTGCATTCTTTCTGGGATCAAAAGATGGACTTCAGCCACTCTCTTCACTTCCAGACTTCTAAATTTGGAAGGAGATTACACTTTTTACTGTAATATGAAGTCGATGACATTCATACTATAATCCATTAGAGGCAGAGCTGAACCATCAAATTCATTTCGATTGTAATCCCAAGCACTTCAAATCCAGTTCTCCATAAGGGAAATTTAAATACATTAAGTCAGTCAAGATCTGCAGCTCTTCATGTGTTGTTAAGAGATCTAAATAAAATAAAATAAAACAAAATAAAATAAATTAGAGAGAACATATGATATTTTAACCAGGTAAGAATTAATTTGAATAGTTGGTTGAAAAGCATTGCAAATATTTTGTAAGTTTTTGCAGTTCTTCAATTTACCCACCATACAATAAGCACTCAGCTTCTTTTTTATTTCTTGCTCCTATTGATTTTGGTACTTTTCTGCAAACACGGGCTTTTAATTAATACTGTACATTAGTATCCCTAATTACACTGTTCTGATCAGCAGGTAATTACTCTGTGTATAAATGCAAATACGGTTTTCTGCCATTTAACTTTGTGCACTAGTGAAGTTAAAGCAGCTATTTATTTACAATAGCATGGCACACATTATGCCAAGAAATCTAAATCACAGTAAAGTTCAAATGTTAACAATGGATTAGAAATATTCATTAAAAGTGCAGGAATGGAGGGTAATTCAAGGTGGTACTGTATACTCCTTCAACAGGAAATGCAGGAAATATTGCTTAATGATTGTGAGACAATCATTTAGACATAATTTGAATGTCTAAACTTAAGATCTCCCAAGGCATAAGAACCTGAACAGTTAATAGGGCGATTATTATTAAAAGCTTGCTATTATGAATGCTGGAGGTTCATTTAGAACATGTGAAGGTCATTGAAATTCAGAACTACATATACTTGTTAAAATAGTTTTTTGACACTACATCATATTTAAAAGTATTTTTACCCTACTCCCAAATGTCTACTAGTACTAGATTTATGATGTGGAAGTTCCAGGATTCTCAAAGCCATCTATAGAAAAAACAAAGACTTTAAGCATAAATCACCTGTAAGTCAGCAGCAAATTTGTGTTCATGTTTTTAAGGATAAGGTTTTTAAGGATAAGGTTTTTAAGGATATTTTAAGAGTTTTTAAGGAGACTTTTTTTTTTTTTCATTTTCATACTTTTTGTGTCAGTCTTATTTATTTACATCTAGCTGTCGCTCTTCCATTCACCAACTTACAATTCTGCTGAAATCAAGGGTCATAAGTATGACAGAATACTTCCTCTCCACTCCATTCTTATGGGGAAAACAAACAGACAAACAAACAAAGTCTCTGAAAAAAAACAATGCAAACAAAAACCTTCCTGGTGATCTCATATGTATGAAAACTGAGATCGCTTTTCTAGCCTGTCTGGAGTGGATGTTCAAGATGAAGCATAGAGGTGCAAAGTGGGTGAGTCACTGCACCCTGTGGGATATTGTTATGTTAATTTTCTGCCTTTATACACCAGGAATTTGACTGAGAAGTTAGTTCCAGTGACACCAGCTACTCCAAAAAGAAGAAAAGTACATCTAATTCCTCCTTTCCACTCTCATCTTTACAATGAGATGAAGAAGAGAGCATGTATTAGAATTTAGTTCAAAAGTAGTAGCTACAACCCTCACGTCCCCAAGTTCAACAGAGGCTCCCAGAACCCTTAGTTCAATAGAAATTTGCTCAAATAACATAGTTAACTCACATTTAAAACTGGACAATAGTCTTTAATATATAAGTCCCTAAGGAGGTTCTGCTTTTGCAGTCTCCCAGCCTCCACGGCACCATGAAAAGTTTTGGTGCCTTAAGAAAGATCATTATTTTCTTTTTTTATATGGTCCTTCAGAGCTAACTGGGACTGTTGGTTTTTCACAAAGCATTGAGTTGAGTAGTAGGGAGAAACAGCGGCAATTGTGTCTATACTAATGAATTAAAGGAATCCACAGAATTTTCCCCAGCTCTGGGATTCAATTATTTCTTCCATTGAAATTCAGAATGTAGTCCCTTGAACAATGGGATATTGTAGCCTGGGATATTTATGCTGGGTCCATATTTGGAAATAAGCAGAGACCTGGGGTTATTCTCAAAAAGCAGTCTGGCCATAGTCACCCAGTTTTAGAGAGCAAGAGCTTAGCAGTTCAGACCCAAACATTTCCAAGGCATTTACCCACATTTCCAGAGAGCAGTTGAACACAGCTTTAATTTACTAGCAGAGATAGAGCTCCTCTTGGGCTGTGACACTTTGGTTCAGATAAAATTCTCTGAAAAGAGTGGGTGCATCTTCCCAAGGAGCAGCGTGGCACACCTAGTTTGGAAAAGATCATGGAGTACATGGAGAATGCAAAATAGACTGTGACAGCCAAACATGGCCCATCAAGGACAAGTACGGTTCCTAAGAAGAGCAGAGAAAAAGCATTCAGCGAAGTCCTGAAAATGGAAAAATGGGGCTTCTTGGGAGGCTGTCTTTAAGGAAAAGGTGGAAGAAGAATAGCGTTACAACTGTCTTCATCTTGGGGGTTCTACCTCTTACAAATTAGTAGTAATTCTTTCCATAGACATAATTTATTTGTTTGTTTCTTTTTAATCTCTCAGAATGCAAGGCAGTCTAACTAGTAATATTAATTACAACATTAGGTAACTCTCATTCTCATAACTGTCATTTCAGTGATATAACTTAAATTAAGAACTTTATTACCTTAATATTTCTCATTTAGCACAGACTGCTTTACAAACATACAATCTAGGGAAGGCAGAAACAAATCACGCCAAAGAATTCTAAGATCTTTTCCCAAGGCTGATTTTCTACCCTCCCCCCCTCCAAAAAAAACCCCAACAAACAACCCCTAAGCAAATTAGTTGAAATTGCTGAATACCTACAGCAATATGGTATTTATTACTGAATAAATATGTTCAATATTTAACAGGAAAACAAAACCATTCTTTTTATAAACCTGCACAGAAAAGTATCAAGAGATACCAATTATGCAACTGTTTTTGGAAGGCAAGAATCTAATACTTTTTGTCATGGTGAGGTGTCATTTTAGGGCCAGATTTTTCAATTGCAATATGTATTTTCAAGTACTTGGAGTCCATCTGCCCTGCCTATAGTGTTAAGCAGCAGCATGAGGAACATTAGAGGGGCAATCAAAAAATCCACCTTCTGAGCTAGCCACTGACCAAAAGAAAATATTGGAGGCCAGGAAAATGGTAGGATCTGAGATCCCACTTCTTTCTGGAAATTACTTTCATGGTCTAAGGCCCAGAAACCTCTTCAGAGGTTACTGTATGGTGACTGGAACAAAAGAATAACCTGGTTGTTTACTAAGTGTGCCTGTTTAGGAAACAGCACTGTCTTTAACTTCTATATCCTGCCTCAGTGATTTTTCAACTACTTTTATATTAAAAAAAATAATAATTTACAGAATGACTTAACATTCTTGGTAGCTGAGGGCAAACCCCAGGACATTAAGGCAAGGTTTTAAGGCTTTAAGGCTTTGCTTTCTCATGATCCTTGTCTTTTGTAGGGTTTTTTTGTTTGGTTGGTTTTTTTGTTGTTTTTGTTTTTTACTTTTCCTATCTAGTGCAATGAACCTTTGAAAATGTCTTTTTTTTTTTTTTTTTTTTTTTTTTAGATTTTTGGAGAGTGG
>JAVJGJ010000014.1:35725524-35743609 GCA_035590215.1 Microhierax caerulescens
AAGAAAGAAAGAAAGAAAGAAAGAAAGAAAGAAAGAAAGAAAGAAAGAAAGAAAGAAAGAAAGAAAAAAGAAAGAAAGAAAAAGCACGTGCTTAAAACTAAACTTCTAATTTATATTGAAATCCCCTGATGTTATAAATACAGATAATGTTTAATTCTCTCCTTGATTTACAATCAATTTTTATGTTATCCTAGCAAAATAATAATAATAATTGTAGCCTTTAAATCATACTCTCATTTTCAGCTTCTTTCTCTGTGAAAGTCGTTATCTTATGGGCTCAAAAAAAGTAATTCACTATCTGAAAAACTTTTTTCTTGGCATACTTGCATTCTTTCTTGCAGCACAGTTCCTGCTAGGATAAGATCTATGTTAAAGTAGTTAAATGAATGTTGTGTTCTGGGTAATAGGGCGAGCTGGAGAATGACAATGCTGTTTTGCAAGAACTTGTAATATTTAACATGTTCACACTGCCACACTGAACTAAAACCTAGATATTTGCTGTTGGGCTTTTTTTTTTTACAAAACAAAAATGTGCCAAAATGCATGTTTTTAAAGAAGAATGGATCAGTTCAGCTTCACCCCCTTCTGTTTCTCTCCCCCTCTTCCATGGGATGCTTCTATCTCTTTCTCATCATTTTGACATAAATGACTGGGAAGCTTGGGAACTGAATATCTCATTATAAAAACTTTCCCACACTATTATTTCCCCACAAATGTTACAGCTTGAAAGAATGTGTAATAAAGAAATACACAGAGATGAAAATGTTCTGATTAACATTTACAGCCTCTATCTTTTAAAACCAAAGAAACTGTGCAAACAGTAGAAAGTTTTTTAATGAAACTTCTAAATTAATTATAGAGTTTCAAGTTCCAAAAAAAATGCCTTCTCAAAAGTATTTAAAGCAACCAAATTATCACATGGGTAAAAGAAGACAAAATCTTTGTTACTTCTCTACTGAAAGTATTGATTTGGTGATTTTTTTTTTCAATTCTTTTAAAAGTTTACAGCACTAATACAATTTCCGATTTCTTTCAGGCCAATATTACACATCTTGTTCTTTTTTCCCCCAGGGATTAAAAACTTGGGACGTGAGTAATGTGTCTACTTAAGTTCTTAAATATTATAGCAGGTAGGACTGATACAGAATGGAAGACAAGCTCTTCCAGTCCATTCCAACACCTTACGGTAAAACTGCACACAGTCTGTCTCTTGCTGTTTACCCAGAAGTTTTGGACTACAGCAGTTTGTTTCTGACAACATAACGTGTAAATCCCTTCATTTGCTCTTGAACCAAAATCACCTATGGGCAATTCCTTCATTAAGAAGGAAATATTTCTGTGACATCACTGTCCCAAAGTTCACCTGGAAAGGCAGCATTTTCAAATTATCTAACATTTACATGTAATACAAAGTTTGTTTGAATTTGTTTTCTCTGCATTCATATCCAAATGTGGCAAAAAGATTTCTTTTTATCAAGATGCTTCCTGAGTTATTTATGCAGCAAGAGTTAATAAGCTATTTCTTGTCTTCCGCATACTGAAATTCTAAAGCATATATAATCATGGCTCAGCTTTTCCTTTGAAATTGCAGAAGCTTGTTTTTCTTTATGATCTGTCTTGAGTCTGTATAACAGATTGTCCAGGCCATATAACAGTTTGTTTTCCAGTCTGTTTAGATGATGTAGTGTTATCTGCAGTTGTTTGTTTATTTGTATTTCATCTTTAGGAGAATCTGGTATGCACCAGACAGTTTTGTCCTGATAAAACCATCTTATTAGAGCTTGGCATTCCCGTCTGAGTTTCTCCTTGTACTTTCATATTCTTTGTTCCACGGAAAAGTAAAGTAAGCCTGGACCAGCCTTAACATTGCTTTAGTGTTATGTATACAGTGTTTCTTTTTATTTACAAGCTTGTTATTTTGGAACCTTTTTACAGAGAGTATTTTTAGCAGGTTAGGTATTTCCTCCAATACTTCACATGCAATATATAAGGAGCTTTGGCTTAGGTTTAAAAACAAACATTGTTCAACTGTTAGTAATATTAGTACTATTAATCAAGTTTATAAACATCTGTTTGTACCAAAAATTTAAGGATAAAACAATAAACCATCTTTTGGGCTTATTTTAGATTCAGTTTTTCCTTACTGTTTGTGCAATGACAGTATCTACACCAGGAAAACCAACAAAAAAAGAGGCTTAAAAAAACCCTTTACTTAAAAAGCCTGAAACATAGTTCAAATATTTGACAAAATAAAGTAATATCCTACTAGTTTGTAAATTACTCATCTAGGCCTGGTGGAATTTTCCCTGAGGTACTTAGACTTCAACCTGGTGAAGCAATAGAAAATATTAGTGCAGGACAGTTAAGTTTCCAGATTATTAAGAGGACAAACAGAAAGCTTACCTGTAAGGAGGGATAGCCAGAATATTATAGGGCTATCATCATACTTTCAAACTCAGAAAACTGCTGGGACAAGCTGTCTGTTGGTAAGGATACAGAAGATAGCAAGAGGTTAAGTAACAGTCAACACAGATTTGTAAAGAATGAATGATGTCATTCCAAAGAAACTTCGATCTGTAGTAAGGGAGAAAAAGATTAGTTGTCATATCCCATAATGTAAGCAATGTATGTGACACTGCCACACATCATGTTGTCACTACAAAATGAGTGAAAATTCATCTAGATCAAAATATTGTGAGTTGCATATACAATTAGCCGAAGATCCATACCGAAAAAGTAGGTATCGTGGTACAGTGTCAAAATAGAAATCTGTGTCAGGTAGTGTTCCACAGAAGTCTGTTCTGAAACTGGCACTATTTAATATTTTCATTAATTATCTGGACAGTAGAATAGAGGTAATGTTTATAAAATTTACAGATGATAGCAAACTTGAGCAGATGCAAGCACACCGAAGCACAGGGTTAGAATTCAAAATGATTTACAAAGGGAGAAAATAGTATAAAGTAAACAGAGTGCAATTTACAACAGGACAAAAGCAAAATATCACTGTAAAGTAGATATAAATAACCACAAGTACAACAGTGAACTCAACAAGTTAAGACAGCAGTGCTGCTGAAAAATACCGAAGTACTGTCTGGCTAAGTTACACACAGTAAGCACCTGGCGCGGTTTGATACACCCTATGGAATTGTGCCTGCCCTCCAGTGACTCTTCTGGAAAAGCATGTCACCATTGGCCTTGGGTCATACCCTTGGGTCACGTCTGCAAATCTCAGGTATGCTGGGGTATTCAAATGTCCCTTGACATCTGTGTGTGTGGGCAACTGAACTGAGTCTTAAGTAAGTACAGCCAACAGAGCCTAGAGGACTCTTCAGCTCACCTGAGAGTAGGCATATACACGTTGCCAAATTATTAGCTCTGCAGGCTACATTGGGCTTGGATTAGTGACCTCCAGATGCCATTTCAGGAAAGCACAGGTTTCTCATTGGTGTTGTGTCATACCTGGCAGTCCCATCTGGATCCTTCAGAAACATTGGGCACTTCAAATGATATTAGGCAACAACATGCAGGCAGCTAAATCAGGCCTTACATTTACAGTGACTACCGTGGATTCACATGACCCTGTATATGACTAAACAGACCATTCCAGCTGTCTGTGAAGTCCTGACAGACATGTTTAGGCATTTAAGCTTACACAGTCTGATATTAATTCCATCCTGACTGGATGAAAAGACGCCATTTGGTTACATCATCAGGACTGAGATAATGTATAAGAGAAGAATCTAGAAAAAAATTGTTATAAAATAATTTTCAGCCCCCAAATATAGGAAATGTTGCTAACAAAGCCTGATTTCCTTGTCCCTGTAGCAGGGACAACAAGTCCTGCTCCTAAATTGTAGAAAGTTAGATTTAGTTTAGGCATGAGTAAAAACTTTTGGTCTGTACAGAGGGTGATGATTGTCTCGGATTATTGTGGAATTTCTATCAGTGGAAGTTTCTGAAAACAAGTTGGAGAAATAGCTACCATGAATGATTTAAGTCTAGTTTATCCTGTCTTAAGGACAAACTATTAGACCTCTCAAAATGCTTTTCAATCTGCTTCTGAGAGTCTATAGTCTTAAAGTATAATTAGGATCATTTCTCTTCCTTCTTTTGTGCTTTGGTTTTGATATTGTTGACATTTAAATTATCATCATTTAGGTTTTGTATTACTATTCCAACTAAAATATGACAGGTCATACCTCTTGAAGCTGTACTTAGGGGATGGCCATAGCCAAACAGCACTTCACAGCTCTCTATTTGTATCAGCTTGACAGAGGAAGAATTTGAACATCTTGGAGGGGGAGCAGGGGAGGATACAGGGGGCAGGTCTTCCACATTTTACAGGAAAAATTACACCTGCACAGAGATTTTCAGACTGTGCAGAAGAGCAAATGACAAAAGTTAAGTCTCTAAAAAATAGACATTGTCAGGACAGACCGAACTTAGGCTTTCTTGAAGATTAATGTCAGTGTGAATAACTGCAAAAATCCATTTTGAATTTCTCAATTAGATAAATTCACAGTAAGACAGCTGGAAATATGTGACTACAATGCTATTCTGGAAACATTAAAGATAAGAGATGTCAATAATAGTTACAGATAGAAAAAAAGACAAAACAAAACCAAAAAACCACAGGAGAGTATTTTTCAATATAATTTGCAAGCATTTATATTAAACAGAGCCCAAGTTGGGAAATTTATTAGCTTTTACTGCCTCGCTTCCTGTTGAATGATTCTATGGTCCACCATTATTTCTCCTTTTCATTGAGTTCACAAGGATGTTTGGAAATCTGTAACACCAATATCGTCCACGTTGTATCAAGGGCACATTTCTGCATACGGAAAACTGATGGGACATTGCAGTTCTGTACTGGGATGCTAATATCAGATAATCACAGGAATTTATTCCTCTGTCTGCCGGATTATGGTGAAGCAAATCTGGTCACTGTGTCTGAAGTCCGATGTGGAGGACACACAAGTCTATTCTAACTTAGGGAGCATGTTTAGGGCACTATATACTCTGTTCCAGCGCTCCACACTCATAAAATTCACCCAACAAATCACCGCTGCACTTACGGGCCAAGTTCTGGGATGCTGATGAATTCTCACTGTTTTCCACATTAACTATTGGTTGCAGACTTTATCACTGTTCTCCTGTGATCAGTTACTCTTCTTCCCCTGTTTCTTCTCTGTCAGGTGTCTTCTCTTCTAAGTCCTCTGTCTGGGCTGCCTCAGACAGGGTCCTTAAAAGGACCACAAATAACTTCTGAGTGGCTCAAGTTAATATTTCCTCTTCCCCAAATAAACATTCAACTTCTTTTTCTTAAATTGAGTTTGAAAAGTTGCCTGTCCTGGAAAAAAAAACAAAACCCTAGCTGAAACACTAGCTGACATCCTGGAGAGCAGCCTGGCATCATTGACAAGAATCAGCTTGCTACTTTAATAAAATCCTGGACTGGGTGTGAAAATACCATGTACCAGATACTAACAGTTTATTATAACTCAGGTATTACACAGGCAACAACTGGAACCAGAGCTTCACCCCATACGACTTCGTACCACTTTTCAAAATCCTGTTTGTGACATGCAATATTCCTATAGTTTGGCTAAGATTTAGGACTAGCCATGTATTTTTAGAGAACTTGGTCTTCCTTCTGAAAGACAACCTTTAGAATTCATGTTGGGATTATATTCTTGAGAGTAGTATTATCGTTTGGGACTAATTAGTTGTCCTTTATGCCAAAGATCAGCATGGTCTGCACGACTGCCTTTGCTTGCCCAAACCTGTAGCTGTCACTTGTTTTCTTTAGGGAATCATCATCTATCTCCAAAGCAAGATCCCTTCCGAACCAATAGCTTCACAGTCTGTCTCTCTTACAAGTATTCGCTAAACTGTAGCTGCTAAGGAATGCAGGCTCACTGAGCTGAGCATCTGCCAGGAGCTATTTGGCATATGGTCAGGATGAGATTGCTACAGAGGCAACACCAATACACAAACTAACTTCTACAGTAAATGTGCAGCCCTTGCCTTATGTATACGCTGCATCTCTCTACGCAAATTTTACATGCAATCTGGCCAGAAAAGGTAGAGGTAGGTTTTCCCCCATTGTCTTTCTCTTTGCTGAGATTCTTTCTCCAGAAGATCTTGGCAGAACTTCCCACAGACCTTGTTGTAAGTATGATGGCTGTGTCTTCCCGTGTAGATAAAAGGGAAAACTTTAATGTGTTGGCATCTAAAGACACTATAGAGCACCCCAGTTAAATCCAAAGGTAGTCCTTGTCTCTGGATAAGCACAGTGCAAGATGCTGTAAAGCATTTCCAGCAACTTAACAGTGTTAGTGAACCTATCCTTTTGCTATGCTGCCTTCAGAATACAATAAATGATAGAAAAATTGAGTTTAAAAGTACATTCAAATTCTGTGGCTGAGTTCAGCCACAGAGTGTATCCTTTTTCTCATTATTAATATCAAATATGTGTTCATTCTAATATCAGTCTTCATCCACAATCAAAGTCTAACTTTCCATCAGCCAAAATATCTGGGAAATGCTTCTCTTCTGTAATCATGGTCACCATTCTTTATGCCTTTATTTAAATACCTCTCCAGCATATGATAGTCTCTGGAAATTTATCTTTCAGTTGATCCAAGAAAAAGGCCTCTGAGTTTCAAATATAAAATATTGAATATAATTTCTGATGTAACAATAAATCAATAACCACCTGATTATTGTTTCTACCCCAGCTCTGGTTAGTTAGCAGAGGAGTATCTCCATTGTGCCTCCATGTGTCCTTTCCTAGACTAATTTTTCTGCCTGAAACACCTGAGCTGGATAAGGAGTTGACATCAGCTCTTTCCTGTGAAAGGCAGAGACAAAAGCGAGCAGTCATTAGAGAGGCCTGACATCTCTTTCTTTATGCAGGGGCAAGACCTGATACAAAAAAAAAAAAGGAAGAAAACTATAAAAGTGTGGTGTTTATGGGGTTTTTTTCTTTGTTTCTTTTTTTCCCCAGAGCCATTAATTTATATCTCAGCATGATTCAGCTGAAACGGATACCATGAGAATATTTGTGATCCTTTCTGGAGCTCTTCTGAAGATTTATCACACTTTGCATCAAAAGTTTAGATAGTACATTAGATCTAAGGAAAGTTGTCTGATCTACACACTAAAATGTCAGCAAAATAAATACCAAATACTGGAAGGTATTGCTGTATCCATCAGTCAAGACTATAATTTGACATGAAGAAACAATAAGCCAGCATGATGTCCCACTATTCTCAAGTCAACTCTTGGTCCATAACACACTTCTGAAACCCCTTCTGCACAGCCCACTTAGGCACATATGTGCTCTTCCCCCATCTGCTCAGCATTTCACCACTACCTCCAATGTCTGAACTATGATCGGATTTTCCATGCGTAGCAGCATCTAAGTGTCTTAAACCTCCTACTCATTTTTTTTTTTCAAATACAGTTATTTATTTGTTAAAACTCAAGGTCTGAAAGTCTTGTTTCTTATGCTTTAATGAAAGCTTAGATGCCTGAGCCTATTGAAGATGAGACCCTTCACAGATATTGGTTTGCTGAACAACTGCCATCCATCCAAGTTCCAGTCCTAAACATAACTAGTAGAGGGCAGAGGTCATTTTCCTAATAAGAGGTAATGGAGGCTCATATATTTATACAAGTCCTCAAATAAGCTTATAAATCACAAGAAAATACAGTATTTTATTTTCATACAGGTTCTTTTGATGACTTAACGGGGTGACAAGGAGACTAAGTATGTGCTATGAAAGCAATTGTAATCGTTCCTGAAGAAACCTGAAACTAAGATCTGTACATACAGATGAAACCATTTTTCTCCTCATATTTCTCCTCATAAAATACACAGGCACATTTCCTATTAGAGGCTTGCTCCAGAGGTTAAGGTATATTGAATAAAATTCCTTTTCAAAAATATGGTAGAGAAGTTGAGAGAAAAATATCAATAACAAAGTAAGGCCCAAGTAACGCAAAATTTTGACCCTGCGGACAGGCCCTCACAGAAAAGAAACAGAAGTTTAAGTTAGGAATCCTGTTATATTAATTTCTGTGTTGAAGTAGCAAAAATGAAAAACTAAACACACAACTAATTGTCCTGGGCTCCATTTTAGTAAGTTGCATAGGGGAGGAAGGCAGAATTGGGTCAGGGCAATACAGTCTGTTAGGAAATAGGGAAGTGGAGAGGAATGAAGATGCTGCTGCAGGAACATGTGGGTGCAAAGGTAAATACTGCTGGAATGCTGGAGCTGGCTTGTCCCTTCATCACCTGATGGTGACTGTGGCACTTTCAGGATCACTCCAGGCACTTCAAGTATCATTGTGGAAGGGAACGCAGTAGTGGCAAAGATGGAAAGGGCAGATCAGGGTAGTTCCCCATGTTTCCTGAAATTTCTACAGATTCCTGGTTAAAGTGGGCCTTAGTAAGAAAACGCTGCTGTCACCATGCTGAAGGGGGAAAAAGGGACTCCTGCCCCACAGCAAACTATGCCAGAGACAGGGAAAATTGGAAGGGAAAGATAAGAGGAGAGCAGATGTTTGACACTCAGTACCAGAGAGGAAACCTATACTGTGGCTGTTGAAATGGAGAGATCCCCTGTGAGAACCGTGTCTCAGAAAGCAGCTGCCAAGTCAAATAGCCATTAAATCTCAGCAGAAACAAACATCATCGCACTGTGCTGTGTCTTTTTAGTAGACCCAACAGCAGTTCACACTGGGCTAGTATCAATTGTACCATACTAAGCCTGGACAAAAACACAGGTCAGAGTGACAAAAGTATGCACTTTTAATTAAGCAGTTTGAAATGAAATTAAAAATGTACAGGAAAAAATGAATCAAAAAGCTGGAAAGCTAGCTTGTGAATTGAACCTGTGTATTTGTTATGGGTAACACCTTATTACTCTGCCTTGGTGTAAAACCTAGTCTCCACATTTCTCTGAGGAGCATTCAAATGGCATTGGATCTTTACTAGTGCAAAGTGTATCTTCCAGTTTGGGATAGTGGGGATTCTTCCCATCCCCAGCCCCTTCGCAGCTGCTACTGAATACCTATACTAGAGGGTATGAAATGACTTCAGAAACCTGGTCATTCTTTGTGTGCAGAGAAACCCTGACAGAAAGTTAGGTTAATGAGAAATGCACAATGCTTCATTTCACAGAAGGCACCTGTTACACATTTGGTTGAGAGAGAGAAAAAGGCTGGTTATCCCAAGGCACACAGGTGTCTAATTTCAGTGTGGTAACCAGCAACCAGTACAGAGTACTAGAAGGGTGATTGACTACTACATCAATTCAGCCGATACCTAGAAAAATAAAAGCAGCTCTGTAAATGTGGACAATTTCCTCTTCTGCAGATTAAAGTTAAAACCAAGTAAAAACTGAAAGGGAAGGCTCAGACTTTGGACTGCACAAGAAAGCAGGGAGAAAAAGGAAGATAGCTGTAATACCAAAAAGGGAAGATGTGCTGCTGATACTGTAATGTGTCTTCAAAGACTGTCCAGCTCAGACATGCAACACACATTGTCCAAAAAAACCTCCATGCTGAAAACAAAGAAAAACCACCCCCAAAACAAAATCCCCAAATCTACCCTTTCTCTTCCTTAATAATCCAGGGTCCTCATACTTTCTGCCTGTATCAATCGGGTTTCTACCCTGCCTCTTCTAAGGATTACCTCCTTCTATTCAGTTGTGGGGAAAGAGAAAGTAGGGTCCTACTGATGACAGTTCTCCATTGCTATTGCAGACAATCCCTTTTTCTTGGCTAGTTAGTAAGTGGAGGCGTGGAGGTCCCTTTCTCTGGCAGGAAACAGGAAGGAGATGGAGCGTACCTCTTGAAATGCTGTGACTGTGATGGTGAACAACCATAGCAGAGGGCTTGATGTAGGCCACTAGCTGTCCTAGAGAAAGTTGTAGAAGAAGATCCATGGCTGGGGAACCAACTAGATCTTGCTGTAATGGCTGGACAAGTAGAAAGTAGAAAAACTAATAATTCTGTGATTCATATATTTGTGGAAAACAGTTTGAGGGCTTAAGAGTTCATGGAATTGGAGAAGCGTTAATGATACAAGACAGTAGAAATGATAATTCCTTTGAGACAGGAACAAGGCACTGATGAGTTGCTCAAGAAGGACAGGAAAAAGTTTACAGACCTTGAAGAGCAAGAGACATAATAAGGAATTTATAGATATTCTTTGGGTATGTATTATGCTGAGGGCAAATCATGTATTGCTAATTGAGACTATGCACATTTTAAGGAGCCAATGCATTATTGGTTTGAATAAAAAGGACATATTCTGGGAAAAAGATTTAATGAATAGCATATAATATAAAAGCAACTGTAATTGGGGTAGATAAATGACTAAGGGCAAAGTGAGAACAAGCAAGGAAAATGCCAAGGCCCAGATCCAGAAAAATATTTATGCTTTCAACTTTCGACTGCTAACATTAGATGGTAGAAGCTTTCACAGAAGGTAAGATCATAAATCATTTGCTGAATCTAAGCCTAAGGCTATTACATGTTAATCCATTGATTTTTAAAGTAAGGTTTACCAAACATATTTACAAATTTTCAAACTCTAGTTAATAGTATCAAAGTTATATAGGCTGAGGGAACTGTGCTTGTTCACAGCTTGCAGAAGCAACAGCTCTGGGGAGAGCTAACAGCAGCCCTCTCTTATCTATGAGGAAGTTAACGAAGAGGAAAGGGCCAGGCTCTTCACAGCTGTGCACGGTGAGAGTACAAGACAGAGTGGACATAAGTTGAAAAAAATAAGGTTCAGGCTGGATGCCAGGAAAAGCTATTTCACGACGGTAACAGTCAAGTGGGGAAACAGGTTGTCCAGCAAAGTCATGCATCCACCCTTAGAGATCTTCAAGACTCAACTAGGCAAAGTCCTGAGTAACCTGGTCTGATCTCAGAGCCAACCCTTATTTGAGCAGCAGGTTGGAGTAAATGCCTTCCTGAGGTCCCTTCCAAACTCAATTATCATGTAATTTTATGATCCTATGAAGATTTTCACCACTTCAGTGTGCAATTGCTGCCGCCTTTTACCTGGGAAAAATGCTAACGCTATCTTTTTGATAACCTGAAGGCATGTGGCTACGTGTGTTTGCCCCTTCTTAGGTGTGTGCTTTCATGAGGTATCCTATTTAATAATTTTTAAGACATGAAAGGACATAAAAGGAAGAGGAAAGCAGTGAAGTATTTTTCAGTGAGCCTGTACGTATAGTACAGTACCATAGTGCAATAACTGTAGAAGTAAAGAAAGACCAGAATGGATTAATAAGTTAGTAATAAAGTAGAATGAAGCTCCAGATTTACATTTTCCACATTCATGTAAAGAACAGACATGATTGCAGAATTAAATTGGCATGTATTGCAGTAGTAGCAATGTCAATGTCTAAGTAATCTCTCACCAAAACTGTAAGCCTCTAAGACGTTGAAAAACAAAGACCCCTAAAGGGCCCTAGGTTAGTGAGCAGCAATTTTCTGGACTCTTTTCCTGCACATGGCCATCTAAAATCAACATAACCTGCACATTAAAAAAGCCAATATGAATTTTACAAGTTGACAACTTGAATTTTATGTGGTATAAATTTCAGAAAACGTAGAAGGGAGTAACAATTTCAAACAACGATTATGTCATGTCACCATGAGCAATAGCTGGTGCCATGAATAAAACATAGGTATTTCATACACATAATAACAGAAAAGTGGACATAAATATTCTGAATCAGCTATAAGCCTACCAAGATGATTTTCTGATATTGATACTTGTTTCTTCTGTATTGATGCATTATAAACTACTATAAGTAGTACTCTCAGAGTGTGCAACAGATCTTTAGGAGCCATTAGATCATATTGAACTAATGACCCATGGATAATCAAAGTGTCCTAGTCACTTAATGATGGATCCTTCATTCTAGTTTTTTGAACATATTACATGTGCTTTTATTTTTGGTAATAAAGAGTGGGCATTAATTATGTCTCAAATACTACAAAAATCCTATTGAACACCTGTATTATAAAAATATTCTTTTTATTTCATTTTGATTGCTTTAGAAGATTTTGATAAAATAAAAAACATTGGTTTTCCTATTTGGTTTTTTCTCCTGGTACACTTCAGTATTAAGTACTTCAATTGTAATTTATTGCACATTTCAGTTCATTGTCATTATCACTAATGAATTAACAATCTCATGTCCTGGATTCAAGGCCAAACAGATCCTTGTCAATGGAGATATAAGGAAAATAGTGGTGTTACCTTCAAATATTAACTTTTAAAAACTTTGTTCACTATCAAAAATTTCTGAAAGAACATTTGCCGAATAAAGTATAGAGCAGTATAGTGCTGGAACACTGCATGATAATCAACTGGACACTTACCCTTCCATGCACTTTCTAAGGCTGATCAACACCAGATCTTCCTTCTAATCAGTCTTGTACAAAAACATCCATCAAAAAAATGAAACAAAAAACCTCACAAAACTATCCATTACCATGTAAAAGAGCTGACAAAAAAAAAATAACAGGAACAAAGGTGGGATGACATAAAATTAACAGATGGACAATGAAATACTTAGGAGTACTCCTAGATTATGTAGAAGATTTGTTGTAAAATCAAGGAATCTTAATTTTAAATCCAGTGTGTTGCCCAAGCAACCAGCTTTCTGTGGCTAAAAACTTGAAACCTACAAATATACGACTCTGAAAAATAATGTGAAGTGATATCATCACGCCTTTTATGTTACCTTTTTTTCCCCATTGCTTCCTATTGCAAGGATGATAAAAGAAAAAAATAGTATGCAACAAAGGCATTTTAGAGACATTACTTATGAATCTGAATATTAAAACTGGCTATCCAAAACAGTAATAGCACAATGAAGACCGTATGGAACAGCTCTGCTTCTGGCTCTTATAGCTTGTTGCTTTACCTCCTTCTACTTCACTACAGTCAGTGTCTGTTACAGTAAAACTCTTTATAGGTAAAGAGTAGGTACACCTTATATACATATAAAACTGAGATCTTACTGTCAGTATAACTGAGATCTTAATAGTCTAATAATTATTAGTAATAATTATTACACTTTAGTTGTAATAGAAAAAGAAAGAAAGAATAATAATACAATCAAAATTGCTTACATACTTTTTGTTTCTGTCCCTTCTTCTAGTGTTATGCTCACTCTTGCCCTGCTCCTTGGGATCTTAGGGTTAGTGTTTTATTTCTTGGAGGATGTGGGGGGTTGTTGTTATGGTGAATTGTCAGCATCTGGAGTCCTTTACTGGGAGCAATGCAATGTTTATGTTGATGGTTTCCTCTTCTCCACTTTAGGGTTCACTTAGGGTCATTTTTATGTATGCTAACTTGCTTTTACACCTCTGCTGCAACTCCACATTACATCTAAATTTACTGTATGTGACACCTTTTACATGTGGCTAGACATTACTTATTTGTTCTCTTTTTTATCCCTGAAAGCATTTTTGCCCAGATCTGTGTTTCTGTAACTGACCATGTGTGAGTTGTTTATAAGCAAGGGGTCTGAAGTGCCACCATGCATGTGACCCACCCCTTATCACCTCATGCCCATCCCTACACCACATTCTTTGCCCCCATTTCTCAAGCCCTCTGCTGGTGCACCAGTATCTCTCTATCTTACATCATCATTTTAGTACTATAAATGTGTCATTCTGCATACAACAACTGCTTGTTTCTGCTATCTGTATAAAACAATGGTTTCACCATACACTGACAACAAAAATAAAACAAATTAGCTGTAGACATCTCGTCAATTAGAGAAATTGCTATGACAGCTAAACCAAGCTGCAGACAGGACAAGGCAAGTTCATGCAGAGCTGGTGTGACAAACCTGAGTCCTGAGACTGTGCAAACACAGTACAAAACTATCACTAGCAATGGCAATGCCTTATTACAGGGCTGCATGCTTGCATATTTTCCTGAACATGTAAAGTGGTGTACGGTAAAAGATACCTGCTCAAGGCCCCCAGGCTGCTGCAATATCAAGGCACAAAGGTCCAAGTTAAACACGGAATGGAAAGTCTGAACTCTGAATTTCCTGTCTTTTGTAAGCTTAAGTCAGACCTTATCTCTGCTTATTAATAGCAGTTTATTAAATAACAGCTAATGGTGGGAAAAGTAATAAAGGTACTGTACAGTGCATATTCAGTGATAAATTCATTTTGCAAAAGAATCCCTTAATCTAGAGTTATAAAATGTGTTGACTTTTAAGGGGCTGTCTATACTACTACATTACAACTGCATTTCACAATTATAATAAATATTTTTCTGGTAAATAACTGGGTAACAAATAGTCTTCCTCCCACCTTCCACTACGCCCATATGATTAAGCTCCTGGAGGACACCATGGACTCTTCTGCTTCTTTATATTAACACCATATTTTAGATGGGAGGTAATCCCATTTTATAATGCAAGATCACTGGTTGTGATGACTCTTTGCAGATTTTTTTTTCAACAAAGGGTCCTTGATCTTGTGACCCTACAGTTCAACAGCAGTGAATCTGCTGGCCTTAAAATCATGCTACAGTCTATGTCTTTATTCAGACTTTCTTCAAGGAGGTTGCATAAAAGAAGACAATAAGAACATGCCTATGGCAAATGAATGTGCTTTCCTCAATATCTGCAGTATGTCTTACTCTTCTCCCCTCCTCCTAGAGGGACAAAGGCAAGAATGCTGTGAGATCTGAGGTAGCTTATGTTGTTTTCTAAAGAAATTGGCAAAGTTTTGTAAAAAACAATCGCTTTAGATGACATATTTGCTTAACACAAAAAAAAAAAAAAGGCAAGTTTTGCTTTCTAAATTTCTGATCTTTATCACTGTATCAATATTTGGTTTAGTATTTCTGCTGAAAATTATCAAAATTGCTCACTGAACAACAATCTGTTTCTATGGAATGAGAGAGTACTTTTCTTCTTACAAGGTTTGTTTGCTTTCTTTCAGCATTGTTAAATATTCATTTTATCCAAGAAAGTTTCTAAACATGATTCTCTTGCCTATTAGTTATGAAAAAGCAGAAACCTCAGTTCCAGTTTCAGATACAAAACTGTGTGTGTGCTACCTTAACCACCTGTTAGAGGAGGAATATCTTTCTTTCTCAGTACCATGCAAAACAGGATGGTTTCAAAAGGTGGAAATAAGTATGTAACCCTCAGGATTAGCATCCTTGTATCTCATCTGAATATAAATACATACATCAATTTTTATTTCACTTCTTACAGGCTGTTAGTTATTATATTAAACATAAAGACATAGTGCATGGGTCCCAGATTCCTGCTGATAGAAAATAAGTCAAACAAGTTCCTGTGGATATCCTTTGGATGCTGCTAAATTGTGATAAAATTGTTCTATTGGGGTACTTAAACTCTTGATTTTTTTAACATAGACATAAAAAAATTTAAACAGGATTATGCGTGAATAATACTGTAGCTAATGTGAATTACATTGCAAAAAGCTGGATTTTCTTTTTCCTTCATGAAGGGAGAGTGGATAGTTCCACACTTCTGTGTTTCTGGATCCATGTTTCCTTAGAATCAAGCTCAACCAAACTCTAATTTTCCACACATTGTTTTTTTTCTCCTGAAATGTGAAAAATAACAATACTGTTCCCTTAACCATCCTCCCTAAATGAAAATTACTAATGTCTTTGCCTAAAAGAAAGACCTAGTGACTTATTTATCTCAGCCAAGTTATTTTAGAACTTAGAGTTTCAAAGAAGAAACATTTTAACTGAAAACAAGCACACAGACTTCCTGCAAAAAGATTTCTATTTGCCAGCTGTACAGGCTTCTACAACAAGTGTCTAAACCTGAAAAAATAAAATATTGTACAGCATTTCAGAGCTTTTATACTGTGATTGTAAAATATCTGGGAGGTTTGCCAGACTCAGTCAAAAGAAGAACACAGCATTTTCTCATCACTAATAACAATGACCTGAAGTCACGTTGAAGATTGTAAGGTCAATTTCCCTCTTAAATTGAAAAAAGAAAATGGGAGAACAGATGTGGGTAGTTGCTTCTGTATTTATAAATTGCATGACAGCTGGGTTAGGCTAGATGATCTCCAGTTTCTATGCATTTAAGGTGTTTTTATTGAATCATTCATACTAATCAGATAAAAGTGTTAAAGTGCATTTTTAAGGTATTATACAACATAGATGAAGTGGCCAATTTCATAGTGTACACATAAAATTGATCATTTTTCTTCATTAAATATGTTCAGATAAGTTTACCAGGTGGAATGCACATTTCAAGGTGAATTTTCTGGGTCTGAATGATCAGTTCTGAATTGACACAGCATACAGGCATGTGATGATAAAATGACTACATTCTAACTAAAAGCGTAAATTACACAAACTGTTAATTAAAACTGCCTGATACAGAGATATTTGCTTATTTTCTGAGGTTTGGGGCTTGGGATTTATTTTAGTTTACAATTGCAGCAACAGTAGCTGTGTAATCATCATCCTGATAACATTTATTCTATCATTTTTGCAGCGTATAACTCTAGAAATAGGATTTTTTTCACATACAGAAATTCTCACTCTGCCTTACTTCATGTATTAAATTGACCATTTTATCAGTTACATCATTTCTTGCTACTGACTCATTACGTCTATGTACTGGAACACAATTTGCACTGGCTGCAATGTTTTTGGCTACTACCTCTTTACATTAAAAAGCCAGCCATCTGCTTTTGGATGACAGCATCTAGGCAACTCTTTCCTATTAATCCCTGCATTTTATTTGTAATCCATTATTAGGTAAAGCATGTAAATCATGTTCCACCTCTTTATACTGTGCAATACATTTCATCTAACCTACACATTTTAGCATTAGACATAGTAGCCTACTAAGCTTAGACCTATGAGTAGAGAAAGGAACTTCATGAGAGTAGTTTATCAGAAACATCTTAAATGTCTATCGCAGAATGACATAAATCTTTGACGATACTATCTCCTTGATATAAAAAGAGACTAGGTGAACAGTTAGACTTAACGGATTAACTTCTAATACTTATATTGGAGTACCAAGGAATTGCTTAGAAGAGAGGTCTCAATTAACTAAGACATTTATGACATATGACAGCTAAACCATTTCCCAATCTTCAGCCAAATATTTGATCCATAGTTGTTTCTCTAATCTATGCCATGTATAAATCAATTATTTCAGAAAAATATTTTGGTTAATACGGTAAAATACTTTTAATATTTGCCAAACAGCAATGGACAGAGAGTTTGGTGACTGTTCAGAAGGAATAAAGAGAAAAATAAGGGAAGTAAAATGAATCAGTTTTGGCATACAGTATTCTTTCCCCCCTGACATTTAGAAAAATTGGCAAGGTAAGTTAAAGCAGTCCTAAGGCAGCTTAAACTTGTGCAATCAGCCTTTACATAGCAGATTGTCCTGAGTGCCTCTGACCTTGGCAGTTGTACAAGGGTCACATTTATGTGTAGGAGACCTGCTTCTGAATGACAACTGAAATGCCTAGAATTCACACAAGAGAAAATATATATGTTTTCACAGTACACTCCACAATATAGTACTCATTTTTATAAGGTCCATTTCGATAATGAGTGCTTATTTATGATGGACAGTGCAAGGAAAAGGCTCACGTGGCACAGACAGATCAAAGTTCCCAGGTGCAGCACCATGACCACAGAGCCCTTGAGCCCACCAAAGGTGATAGCTTTGCTCCTTACTCAACGTCAGCAGCTGCAGCCTCTGTAGGAGATGGAGGGCAATGAGAGATGCTTGGGTCCCTTGGTAAGACCACCAGTGGCATTTCTTCCCACTGCAGCCTTGTGAGCCTCCCAGCAGTGCTGTGTCAGCTCAGCGTTCCTATAAGGGCCTCTGGGCACTACAGTAAATATTGAGCATTAAGGGATATAACATGCTGCAAAGCCTAACAGTGTTCACGCGACACTAATTACCGTAACAAGAAACTTGGGGTGCATCGACCAAGAAAAATTTGCATTGATTGTTTTTTTCTTATTCTCCAGCTAGAACAGGAAGAA
>JAVJGJ010000014.1:35743709-35759240 GCA_035590215.1 Microhierax caerulescens
CTAGAACAGGAAGAATTCCCATGACTCTGCACTTGACCTTGAGGGCTGCTTCTCCTCCTTCTGTGTGCAGATATTCCTTACAGGTGCAAGTAATGTGGACGAATACATAGGGATTTAAACCCAGAAATGCCTGGTTTCCCAATAGGCCTTCCTACTGTGTGTATATATGAATTCTAGTTTGGACTACCAGAGAAAGAAATGTTGAAATTTCATCTGATCTTAGTTGGCACAGGCACATTGAAGAGCAAGTGCCGTTTTCATGCCCTGCCCCTCATTCACTGCAAGGCCCTGATGAATGTTAGCTATTTAGACACTTCTGCCACTGATTACAAATAATGACTCATGAAGCCTGGATTCCTGCTCTGCTAATATAGGGTTAATATTAGAATTATTTGAAGTTTAAAGGTTCTTGAAGTACCATTGTTAGCTAGAACAACTTCTAAACAACAGGGTGTTTTGTTGAAACTTGTCTCCTGTGCTGAACCTATGTGTACTGGAGACAAAACAAAGGTTTCTGGAGCACAAGATATTATGCTGAAAGGCCTCCCAGGTCATTGATTCCTATCCCCTGCTCTAACAGGCATTTCCTGCATCCTATAATCCCATTCAAAAATGTATTAAGCTCCACTTTAAAGCTACTTAGGTTGTTTCCTTCTGTTACTCTTACTGGAAGGCAGTTCCAGACAGGTGGAAGGTGGTTAGACAGTTGTATTGATCTCTACATTCCCTGGAAATTCTATTTATAAAATGTTAAGCATTTTGTTAAGGATTTCCAAGTGGGTGTTCCTGATTGCTCAATACGTAACAATTGTTCTGCTGATAACAATCCTCTGTGTGTTTCATTTATAATGATGCATCTTATTATCCTTGCAATAATAGCATTTTGCCATTTCATGCAGCTGTTACATGTGCTTTATGAGTGTTCCAGTGGTTTTTTACCATAATTGACTCAGTCCTTTGAGTTGCCAAGCACCTTATCTCTGATTTCAGTGCAAGAGCCTTTAAGCAATACCCAAAGGTAAAGCACTACATCCAAGCACCTTGTTTCACGTAGGCATGCATCTTTTTTTAGTCATGTATTTGAAGTGCTCTGTCTCTGTGCATAGATCTGATTAATACAGAGTACTCAGTATAGCATTTTAAGATCATTATGTATTTGATTTTACTGTATCTCTAACAATTACAGCACACTTTTTTAAAGTTTTACCCTTAGTACGAAGACCACATTCTGGTGCTTGTTATCTGAGTTTAAATCTGGATTAAAAGGTGAAAAATAAATTACTCTGGAATTCATTTCTGTATAAAGAAAAGTTAAATTTTGCCCTGGTTTTTTTATTTTTTGTTTTTTTTTTTTTAAAGAGCCTGAACATAAGAGGGAAACTAAATACCGTCAGTGTGTTCACTTCCTGCGGTCAGGCTTGATGTCATGACTCATTTGACTTTGTTCATTGACCCTGAAATGTGGTGACAATGATGACGTATAATCGAAAGAGATCTCCAGTGCAGCATACCTGTGAAAGTAGGTTCTTACTGCTCTGTTGTGTCTTAGCTTTAAGGATCAAAACTGATTCAGCATTAGGTCTGGCCTCATGTTTGAAGAAAGCGACGCACTTACGCACATAAGTTTTTTTTAAGAGAAAACAGAAATTAAGAATGCTATTGGGAAACAACTAAACATACCTATCAAACTTCTGTGCAGGTACATTCTGCATCTCACTGGCATATAGAATACCTGGCGATTTTTTTTTTACTGTTCCCTTTCTATACCTGTCTCTGACACTGCTACCATTATGCATTATTAAGTGAAAACCTGACCCCTTTGAAGTTAATGGAAAAAAAATATCCTACTTTTAATGTGAGTTATTATCTTTCAGTAAGGTTACTGCATGGATCAAATCTTTTTGCTACCAGAAAGCATTGTCGCTTGATTTGAGAAGGACTGCAAATATGCAGATGCTCTTGTTATTATATCCTGCTGAAGAATGTGAACATTTCACTTTAAAAAACAGTCTTAAAAAAGTAACAGCTACTAATATATCTCACTGGACTGCTGCGAGATCATTTGTCAGTACAAATTAATATTTGTACTGTAAAGCACCTTTGGATCTTTGGATGAAAGATGATGTGTTTAAATACAAAGTATTAAAATTCATCTCTGCGTGGAATTTTTTAGGAAAAGAAAAGGTAAGCAATTCAGTTTAATTAGTCAACTAATAAAAAAAATTAAAAATTCTTAACAATCTACAATTTACATTTCTCAATGGAAACCAATATTATGCTTAGATTATAGTCAGGATAATATTATTAGTAGAATGACTGACTCAAATTAACCATGACTGAAAATCTGATTACCACAAGGGATCATGCTGCTATCATAGACTTCTCATACCTTTCCTTTTATCTTCTTATTGCAGCAGCAAATTTCTCCCTCTGTGAAGAGGGTGTACAGGATTTTCAGTTTCCAGTGTCTCAGACTGCTTCTTTGATATTATAATGCACATCTTGTGAATGATGGGCCTCAAATCAATTTTATTCTTCCAAAGAAGAAACTACAGACAAGGACAACTATTTTTAATAATATTATTTACAAGGTCCTAATGTGCTATTTGTTACTTGTCAAAACAGTGGGAATTATGTTCTCATTCCATGTTAAATATAATTAGCTAATACTTTCCAAAGGATAGGCAGGCAGAAGAGGTATCTCATATTTTTAGCTTTGTTGCAGATTTCATTATTTGCCTTCATTTGTTCTCTCTCTAAGAATGCAAAAGTTTGCCTCCAGTATGCTCAAAAGAAATCCATTACAAAAAAGCTGGGTTTCCTCAGCTTCAAGGATATTCATGTTCTGTGTATGTATATATCCATAAGATATTTTAAAGGAAATAATTGTAAATTAGATTGTGTACAATGAATTATTATATAAATTTTCCTCTGAGATTTTTTTAAGAAAGCACTTTCTAGCTTTTGTATGTTTTAAACCACGGGTTTTTTTCCCCTAAATTATGCATAATACATTATAGATATATTTATTTTGGCTAACTAAATTAGTTTACAGCCTTTTTAGTTGGGACATTTAAATGCATTATTGTTATGGTCTTGCTTAATCGAAAGCGAGTCTATGAGCCTATAGTGAAAATAAGCCACAGCCCAAAGAGTTTACAATAAAACGATGAGATGAGAAAGGTGCATGAAATAAAAACAGGAAAAGAAGGATAAGGGAACAGCCTGATGACATGCAACATTTTCTGAAAAGTTGTGGGTACAATTTGTAGCAAATCAGACCACATATACTCTTCTAACTGCATCCACCCCAGGGAGGGATGCTTGGCAGCCAGCCTCAGAAACAGTCTCTTCTAGGATAGATTAGTTGTATTTGCATGAGCAGTTCTTGGCTTTAGATCCTTTCTGGGCCTTGCATAGTTTATACAAGGGTCCATTTGTAAATATACATATATGTGTGTATAAAATATATATTTTAATATATATTTATATTAAAATCTGTGTGTATCTGTGTGTATGTATGTATCTATATGTATGTATACATGTATGTATGTATGTCTTGATGGGAGGGTTGAAGAAAGGACTTTAATGTGTCTGAAATAATGAGACAGTTGTGCAGCCCACCTGAAAGGTTTTTATAGCATGAAAATCTGGCCATATGCTACATATCTTGAGGGGGTGACCAAGGACGTAGGGGAGTGTGGGAAGGTCCCCAGCCTGGTAGATAATAATGAAGGACTGCTCAGGGCAGGGGGAGAAAACCCCCTCTCATCTCTAATGCCTATTGAAAGCATTTGTTGGAGTGTGCAATGCACTGAACCATGCTTGGATTTAATTTAGGAGGGAAGTGCTTGGGTCAAAAGAGAACTCAGCAACAAAGTAACATTTATAAACCATGGGCAGTCAGTACACCAAGACCAAAACTGAGCTGGGGAGAGAAATTCTTTGATACCCAAAACCCACTACTGAGCCCCAAGAAACCCACTGAAATCAGGCATTTCTGTAAGGAACTACCAATAGCAGGATAATTTATACACCATAAATTCATACATTAAAAAAAAAATCAAGTGCCTTTTTTAATACCTGTAGAATTCACCTCACCTAGAGTCAAATTTCTAATAATCTTCAAACCTGTCTCTTGTATTTTTTATAATTTTAAAACCTGATTTAACAATCTAGGTTGTCCATAGAACCTCTCTGGAGACTTACTCTCTCCAGAGAGAGAAATTGTCTCTGGAGAAGGCTGCTTTGCTGTGCTAACTATAGAGAGGCCTGAGGCAATTCCAGTCTTAATTATTAAGCAAAAGTCCTTTGTCTTAGGTATCTATAGATAGTTTGATACCTAAGTGAGGTGATTATGGGCTACAACTCCAACTTTTTCTTCTCTTTACCTCTCAGGGGTTGTAACATCACACAATTCAAGGCAAAGACAATTGTTTCAGGGAAAAAAATAAAAAACCAAAGCAAAAACAAACAAAAAAAAAAAACCACTCAGGAGGTGAGGCAGCAGCTACAGAAGGAAATGGAGGAGAGGATTCACACTACTTTTGTCGAGTCAATACAGATCCTACCTGTTAGGCATATACCTTTCAGATTATATATACCCCACAGAGTATGTGGGGATGCAAAATGAGAAAGGGAACCCAATACATCAGCAGCTGAGATATGGTCAACATGTAGCCAAGATTTCAAGGACCATGGGAGAAGGAAATGAAGCAAGGGGAAATCTTATATTGCAGTTTAAAGGCCAGAGCATAGACCTGAGAGATGGTAATTATAAAACCTGATCTTGGAGGTTTTATGAATTTTACATTAGATCCCAATGGATTGAGTGCTGAAGCAGTCGTGGGAAAAGAAGCTAAAAGCCAGGCTTGTCCTCACCAGTGCCTAGGATGATAGAAATAAGAATGCATGCCCAGGTTTCATCTTCCTTACTTTTCTTCTGGTCCCATGATGCTTCTGTTCTTGAGTACAAAATAGACAAAAAGCTTAATGGCAAGGGACCCCCACATTCATCACCTCCTGTTCTGAGAGGCAGGGTTAGGGGTCCTCTGGGCTAACATGACAGAGGAATTGCTTCTTGAAAATGTTATTTAACCATTAGGATGCAGCACAAAAGTATCTACACCTGTGATTGCTGTGATCTGTGCTAGACTAAATGTTAGTCATAAACCTTAGGCAGAAGAGATATGCTATATATTCAGAACAACCAAGGTGGTGAATCTTCTTGGCATGTGAAGTAACAGGATATTACATTAAAAAAAATATATATTAAATGGAGAAAACTTCAGTTCATGTGATCCTGTCATTTTCTGAGAATGAAACATCTCAGTTCTGCCCAGTTTGTTTTGTAGATGCTTGAATTCCTTTAAAGATCTTACTTTCAGTTTTTTTATGCCTCAGTTTTTTCTGTTTTTTCTCTTTCAACAATAATCATGTTTCCCTGGAAAAGTAAAGGAATTCACATTTGGAAACTGCTCAGACACCAATGTTGTGTAGATCAAACAAGAACCTAGATAAAAAGGTTAAAACCTAAATGCAATGCTATTTCCTAATACACCTCTCCCTCCATTTATAAAAACAGGGTATAATAAGAACCAGTAGACAGAGCTCTCTGGAAAACCTCTTACTGCCTGAAATAATGAGAAAGTTATTCGATCATACTAGAAATATTACTCAGATAATTCTGGCAAGGTCAGATTCTGGCAAGTGTCATTTTCTATTTGCTACATGAAGTACTATGTGTTCGAGTTGCTGTGTAAGGACCCCAGGGCTTGCAGAGTCATTGCATGTAACTTTTCAGAACTGTTTTGTCTAACATTTTTATCTCCTTTTGTTGCTCCTTTGTTCCAATTCTACCTGTGTTTCTTCTAATTGTTCATTTCAATTTATGTTTGCCCAGTCTCATTCCAAGTAAGTTCATTGTGCTTAAAGATACATATGATAATTTATACTTGTTTAAAGTATGCTGGAGAGAGTGAAAGCCGCACAATCATTTTATATGTGATACACTGTGCAAATGAAGACAGAAGAATATATAATTTATAAATAATTTCCCAAGGTGTGTCCCCCAAATGTCTGTTAAAGGTTATAAAGCATGTCTATCAAATTAAAAAAAGATAAAACTTTTCTGTTTACAAGTAGTCTGTATATACTGATGCACAGTGACACTGTGGAGTGAAAATTATCTGCACTTCTAAGGTGAAATGTCAGCTGAAAAGCTTTTATGTAGTATCACTCAATCTTTTATTGCTACGTCCTAATATGAGAGAAGCCTTCTAATGGAAAAGCTACTTTGTGTTAATTGTTGGAACCTAGAAAAAATACAGTTAAACATCCCTGTCTTCTAATTTTTCAGGAAAATAATACTATCATGACATAAAAGCATCCAGCTCTCACTATACATTTCACAAACTTCACTGTTACAACCTGTGAGCTAAATTTCTCGCTCATGATGATACTGCTATCACAAAAATACCGTATGACACTAAAACACAATCACTGGCACATAAGCTGTGTTCCACCATTCAATTGCTATTTATTTCATAATTTCAAAGATTCTGTTTAAAAAACAAGAAAGCATTGGCACTCCTATATAGGGACAGAATTCTAATCTTCAAGAGATATAATCCTTTTACAGCAGTTATTGTTCTAATCTGCTGTAAAACCTGCCAGTTAACCTGACCATTGTCCAGGTTCCCTCTTTTTGACAACAGCCAAAGATGATAATATCCTGGAGTCTAACACACTGACACTGCTGAGGCATGATGCGCTGCTGAAAGTGGGGCACTGCAAAGCTAAAGTGGGAGCAAAGGTCGTGGATTAGAATGAATTAAGCAAACATGGATTAAGAAAGATCAATGAGCAGGGACACAGACTCATCAGGCTCTGTTTAGATAATCTGCTTGCTCCAACTAACATTTTCTTCCAATGTTACAGCTGAAGAAAATGTACTTGAAGCTCACTCTTGTCAGCTCCTGAGAAACTATCAGTAAATCACGCAGATGAGATAGTACCCTGAAACATAAAAACTCTGCCAAGGACTGATACTGACCCTGATCCCCAGATAGCAAGTACCATGACTGAAAAGACAAGTCTGCAATCCCAGATGATGAAACCATTAGGTCAGTTGCCCTGGCTCAGTCAGTGCATTACTGAGGAAGAACAGAGAGAAGCAACAAATGATACTGTAGTAAACTGTGGAAAAGGGCAACAGGAAAAATCAGAAGGGCATTCTCCAACATTGTGCATTAGTAGTGATGACAGAAATGTTGGCAGAAGAGACCTGTCATTTCAGAGGAAATAGCTTGTAGAAACACACAATCCTACAGACTGATCAGAGAAAACTCTCAAGTCACAAAAGCTGTGAGAGAAAGTTCAGATAAGTGAAGTTCCCATAAGCCACACAATGAGTAGGGATATGAAAAGTGTAAGCAGAAGTATTAGGACGTTTACTGACTAAAGACTCATAAAGAATTAGATCTGTCAGTCAGTAGAAAAAACAATGTCCTGACTCGTTTGCATAAGGTCAAAGCTGCTGGAAAAATAGCAAGGAACTCTTACCACATCTCCCACACTGGAGTTACTTTTTATTGCTGTATACTCCACTAGCTTGGAAAGTTAAAAAAGAAAAATCTACCAAAGAGCTGAAAAGAAAATAAAAGTAGACATCACACTACAGGAACCACCTCAGAAGTGATGGCATGTGTACTGACCACATCTCACTCTGTAAGACCTTGTAAGATCTCAGATCCTAATCTCAACCCACTTTTGCTTCCTTAAGTGACACCTAGATAATCATTCTGTAGAATTTAGAAAGAGAAGAAACTTGTATAGTCAAGTTGCTTTTTTCTCTGTCATTGCAGAATTTTTCTTAGTAGTAAATTTTAACTGATTTGCCACACTAGCTAAATCACAAAGGTGCTTAAAATTTTTACAGATATACCAATAAGATTTTTGCTTGAGTAACAGTATACAGCCAGAAACCCTACCAATAAAATTAGGAGAAGTGTTGACTTTCTACAAAGCAACTGACGAAAAAATACTTACTTTCCTGTCAGGGAAGAAGATCTTAGAAACTGCAAAAGGTAAAAAAATATATTTATCTTCCAGTCATCTGTTCACCATCCCAGTCATCTGTTCACCATCCCATAGGACAGGTATGGTTCCAGCACACAAATGAACTGCAAGACATATGAAGAAGATATTAAAATCAGAAAACAATGTCAAAACAATTCTTCATTCACCTAATGAATAAAGGACTTGATTTCTCCCTTATAGGCTGTTAGAATAGAAAGTTACTTGTTTATCTCTAAAACCTCACCCATTCTGAAAAGAATATGTAAAGTAATGATTCATGTTTACCTCACACTCAGTTTTCTTTTGTATTTTCCAGGGGGTGCCCCAGGGGTGGGGTTGGGGGGAGGAAAAAAAAAAAACCAAATGAAAACCCAAATCCAGACTTAGTAAATGGCTTTGTTTTGTTGGTTTTCCCATGTTTCAGTATCCAGTGGAAGACAGCAAATTGCTAACACACTGCTGGATCTGAATTCAGTCCAATGCAAATACTTCCATAAAATAGCAGATCACATCAGGACAAGGATTTATCTGTTCCAGCATTCTTCCTTCACCAGACATGAATATAAGGAACAAGCATGCCTAGAGTGATCCTTTCTCCTGGCATGCTCTTGCAGCAGTAAGAGTCTGAGGGACTTCCTGAGATGAAGGCTCCAGACTTCTGTGTTCAATAGAGAAGATGGGCATGTCCTCAGTCTTTTTAAGAATCTAATTACACTTTTGGATTCTGCAACATCTTGTGGCAATGAGTTCCACAATTAAATTATAGGCATGATACGGCAAAGTACTTCCTTTGTTTATTTCAAAACTGCTGCATGAAATTGTGTGAATGCTCTCTAGATTTTGCATTGTGACAAATAATGATCAGTTAAACAGTTTACCATACATCTGTGATAAAGAGCAAATTATCATCCTTAAACCAAACTTGAGCTAGCTGGTTTCTCATCAGGTTCACTTGGAACAGAATACACTGAAAAAATACATAAATACACTTGTGTGAAAATCACAGCATCCTGAAAGGGGAGGTGGGGAGAAATTATAGCAGTTATTTGTTCACAGTTTGGTGGGTTTGGGAGTTTTTGGGTTTTTGTTTGTTTTAGAGTGAGTAATGAAGCCTTGCTTTTAACCATTTGCACAAGCAGATTTTAAATTATTTACCTCTGGGAATGTTCTAAGATATATGCATTTTTAAAGGGTGTTCATAATGTATGTTATTACAAATTCCTTTTGCAATCTGTGTACTGCCTTATTCGCTCCCTGATATTTAAGGGCACTTACTGAGGGAATGTAAGTGTTGTTAGAGTGAGTGACATACCATACGGCAAGCAGGATCAGCTGCAGCTTTGTACACTGTTGTCATTTTCCCCCTTGTACTACAGTTTTACTTGGTGTAATGGTGTGGGTTTTTTGCAATTGTTCAACATTCTATCATTTAAGACTGCCGTACTATAAAATGTCATTTAGGGGGTTGCAGCTGAACCTGTTCACCGTAAGTCTGCATTTATTTCACAGATGTCTATCACACTGTCATCCCACAGGTGCACTCAAACTTTAAAATTTTCCTGTGCCTCAGCTTCTAATGTAAGAAAAATGCGTTACACAAGATGAGGAAATGGAAGCCAAAAAAGTAAATGTTGCTAAATGTCACTTTACAATACAACATGGGCATGCAAATGCAACTAAGCTTATAAGGCGATAATATTTGCACTCTCAGTAAAATATAATGTACCAATGATAGTGTAAGGGCCAGGTCCTGAAAAGTAAAGGCCCTCTGCAGAGCAAAAGTAAGAAATATAAATGTGGGGAGGTTCCATTAATATGGGATAATAATGTGAAAATAATCCCATTAATATGGGAATTTTTCCTGTGTTTTTACTCAATTGTCATCAATGAAAATTTTCTAAAACTGAATTAATCTGGAGTTTATTTTCTGTTTTAACTGGAGCTACAGCTGGTTTAAATGTAGTCCTATTGCTCCATTCTCAGAGGTTTAGAAAATCAGAAATGTGGAATGTATAGCTAAAAAAAAGGAAGGCGTTAAATAATAATGTAACATTTAAGTGTAATGACACATTTAAGTAAAAAGTGGTTTTCTATGACTGTTTCTGCAGAGTTCATACAGCTAATGAAGAACGTTCTCTTCTCCGTTTCCTTCATTTCACTTTACTTAGCCTCTACTTTTTCCTTTCCCTTTTTCACCTAAACATGCCGTGATTTTTGTCTACGTGTAGGTCATCAGCAATGTTGTGATCTAAGATCCTATTTCAAGGTCAAACTCTGCCGCATTTCTACATGAATAAGCCATTTAATTCAGCTAGGCTGCTACCATACATAGTTACACTGGGAGGAAAACAATGAAAAAATAACTGAGAAAAAATTTGTCCAGCAGGAAGTGCCACTGGTCCTAATAAAATTAATTTCAAATCTCAGTTTGAGTTTTAGATCTCAGTTTGAAAACAAGTTTTATTTATGCACCGATTATCTGTACAAGACAACTGACAAATCATAAAAAAAAACCCTTCTCTGAATTCTAGCAGTATTGTTAATAAAAGTATTTTCTGTATGCAACAATAAATATAGATTCACAACCAATGTTATTTCTATGCTCCAATAAGGCTTTTTGGTTTTGAGGTTTTGAAAATTAAAGACTGGGTAGATGTGAAAATAACAGAAGATAAATCAAAATGTAAAGGAAAGGACAAAATAAAAATACACCTATTCTTTTAATTAAATAAATCACCATAATTTCTGCATAATTTTGGAGTACATGTCAATATAGTTCAATACATATAATCCTATATTCTGAGATCATATTGGGTTTGGTGCCAGCACAGGGTTACAATAAAATTAGTGCCTTGTTGATTAGATATGGCCTAATACTTCTGGTAAATTCTTCTTTGATCAGTTATTCTGAAATTGTAACAAACCCCCACAGATATATTGTGGCCAAAATGATAGAAAACACTGATATTGCTTTATAACTGCAGTTGAAGTTACTGTTTTATACTGAGGCCTTTACTACTTGCTTTACCTTGCTTGTTTTTATCAGAACTGGAAGACAGGGTAGCCTGGTAACAAAAAGCACTGCAACAAGAAAAGTTAAAAACACTTCTCCCTCATTAATATGTGTATTTCATATCTTATTTAATGTACATTAAGTACTTATTGACCAGATATATTTTCTGACTGTACCTGGTTAATGTCACAAGCAGCACTGAAATATGTGGTTAAAATACATAACTTGATTTTTCTTTGCAAATAACAGATATGATTATTGTAATTTTTCTTGGCAATAGAGAGGTTTCTCTAATTACCCACAATAAATTCCACTGATTTCAAACAAACACCTAATGCCTAATTTTTTTCCCACTTGGAACTCTGAAAGTCTGTTAAAGAAAAAGGAGTTTAGAGAAAACAGTCTTTAGTTACAAGTCTGTTAATTTTGTAGTTATTGTCACTTCCTTTTTAAAAATTATTTTATATTCATTCCCTATTGAAGGACTTCCATTTAAATAAAGCAGCTGTCAAGATTTATGGATTAAGATATTGGCACAAATATAATAGAAAGGTACTGAAAAGTATTGCAATTTAATAAGCTTGGGTAAAAATTGTACTTTCCTCCTAAAGATTTTATTTCCACTGGTGAGCTTGCTTGTTACTTATAAAGGAAACAGAAACAATTTCTCTTTACAAGCTTCACTCTCACATTTGTAATGCCAGCTGCAGATACTGAGACAGAACAGGGTAATTCTTTTTGTTCACTCTGATTCTGCAATTCTGTGAAACTTAGAGAAGTTGAGAAACAAGGAAAAAGAGAGCTAGAGAACAAAAAAGTAAATGTGATTCTAAAGAAAACAAAGTCCTAAAAAGAAAGTGGTGACAGCAGGCTGCTGGAAAAGCAAATATACTGTGATATGCCAGAAAACTTCAGAAAAATCATATTTTTAATTTTGTTTCAGTGCTTTGAACGTGAGGTTGTTCTTTTTTATAAATGATCATTAACAAACAGATCTCATAATGTTGCAATCCCTGCTGAAAATAAATTATATCCAAAATTTAATTTTTCTAGTATTTTTCTATTAATGAGCAGTTTCTTAAATCTATATTTGCTCTTCATCCAGCTTTTAAATTATTTACTTTTACATTAAATTAATATTTTCTTAGTATTCACCACATTGCCAAAAATATTTTGATGTTGACAAATTTTATTTTTATAGTTTGTATTTTGTAACAGAAAATAATGCAAACTATGGAAAGTCCAAACTATATATTTTTGGAATATATTTTACCAACTGATATGACTGAGCTATAAAAATAATCGTTTCAGTGGGAAGACCAAATAGTTCTGCCATGTACCCTTACAAAGTACAGAATATAATAGATAAAAATTTTGCACAGAATAGAAGTATTGCAACAGCTGACAATAACCAGCAATAAAAAAAAAAATATCAGTCACATAATATTTATATCACAGCATGTAAGTAAGTGGTCAGGAGACATCTCACATAACTTAAGAGGTCTGCAAGACATCTGCATATTTACTCGTCACTTTCAATTTTTTTTTATATTCAATGGAGATCAATAGGCAGTAGAGATGGAATTTGTGTGACCAACTAGACATCCACTTTAGGGTTATATGAATCACAAATGAGTGTGCGTTTCTCTCCACTAATAAAAAAAAGCTGACAAAAATAGCTTAGTTGTAGGTTGTAAAGGTAAATTAAAACAATCATCTCTCTTTACTATTTTCTTTACACTATATGTCTCAGATGACTAGTTTTCCATTATAATAAATTCAGATGGTGGATTATTTACAGGCATTAAAATTTAGAGTAGATATTCCTTCTTTATACAGCAATAGAAATCAAACTGTCCCATATGAACTTTGGCTACATAGAAAAAATCTATGCTATGCAACACTTAATTACTAAGAAATATAAAGTCACAGTACCTGATGTCTCATTATGCAGTCATTCTCAACACCATTTTGAACCTATGTTTTATGGGAAAATTCATACAAGAACCTCTAAATTATAATATGACTTGCTAGTAATGCCAAGTGCTTTTGGAAAGTTACTTGTCTCTACATTTACAATAAAAGCTTCATTGTGTCAGGTAATATACAGAACTTGATACACAGCATGTCACATCCAGACATGGTCATTCAACAATTATCCATGAAAAATTACACTCGTCAAAGTATCAGAAAGTTTAGCAAGTTTAGAATGGGAAGTTTAAGGAAGATTATCTTCCAAGCACTATTATGACAAACACAATAAACAGTAACACTTAAACACAGACATAAACATTACTAAAAATGTAGTGTTGTCTTTTCTGATGAGCAGTGGGAAGAGTAAGGTAAATCAGGTGAAAGAGTAAAAGCAGAAAACAAATCAGTAAACATGAAGAGCTGATACAAAACAGAAAAGAAATAGAATAAATTAATTCAAACAATGTAGTGGTGGATGTGGGGAAGACTTCTTTATATAAAAAATATTGCTAATTACTGAGAAAACTAACTAGATCAAGTAGTTTAACACTTAACAGCAATGTATGACAAATAGTGTTATGGAATCATCTATGGAGTCATACTGTTTCCCTTTGAAAATTGTCTGGGGATCCTATGCAGTGAGATGATAGGCATGGCCAAAGAAAGTAAAAGCTTCTGCTCGTATTTTTCAGCTACAGATGACTGTCAATAAAATTTGGCGCTTGTAAGGAAAAAGTACTGAAAGGTACAAGAAAAAAGTAAAATATTTACCACTGATGTGACAAAACGTAACAAAGATGACATCAAATCCCAGGTGGGTTGGTTTGGTGGGGTTTTTTTGGGTTTTTTGTTTTTTTGTTTTTTTGTTTTTTTTTGTAGACTTGTATTATTCCAACACTAGTTAGAATTAAAAAACTGTTTAAAATTAAGAATTCCTTATACAAAAAGGACAAAAGTTTTTTATCATCTAGAATTCCTTTTCATAGTAGCCCTAATCATATACAGGAGAGACATTTAATCAAGCTGAAATACTAATAATTTAATGGTAACTTTTTATATTTTGTATCACAAAATAAAATAATTTAAACACTATCCCTTAAAAAGTACTTTGTTTCCTGTGTGTAGTTTCTGTTTAGCGATAGTATTTGTCAGTACACAATGTTTCTGTGTAGGACTTCAAACATAACTTACAAATTCTCATGTTCAACTATCATGATTGATCTTGCCATTACCTTCAATTGTAGAAATCCCAGTAATTTAAACTCAAGTGTTTGCTGCTAGTTAGGCAAGTAAATTTGGTATTCCTCTGAAAATATCAAGCTACTACAATTTTATCTTTCTAAAAAGAGCTACTTAGTTGCTGTGAAAAGATTAAGGAACCTGCTACTCTATCTGTAACAGTATATAAATTCTACAGCAAAGAAACCTAACTAAGCTTGGAAAATGGGCTGTTTGCTCAACAGCTGAGTGAACCATTAGAATGGTTCATAGAAACTCCAGGGGGTCAAATTATCTTTTGGTTATATACTGTTTCAACATGTTCTGGAAAAATGCAGAGCACCTCTGTCTCAGGGCTTGAGTTGGGAAAATGCATAAATGTTTTCTATAGCACTCTTCATCTCAGGAAATGTGCACAACTCAAAAGTAATTAAAAAAGATGTGCCACAAAAAAATGATTACTAGATTAAATATTTTATAGATTCAGAAGCTCAAACAGAAGAAAATATAATAGAATTCTCTAATATGGATTCTTTAATACACTTTCTGAAAGATGTATTCTTCATTTTTCCATAGAATGTAGAGTACAAAGTATTTTGGACTAGAGTATGGTTCTGCATCCAAGTGTCTAGGATGTTTGTCTGTGGGTTGAGAAGACCCAGACAGTTCCAGACACAGTGTCTGTATCTCATATTCAGCACTAACTGGAGAATAACTGGAGACTACTTGTACTGAGTCAATTTACCCAGGCTGGTACTAGGGTATACTGTCATCTTCTCTTCTCTTGACTAAGACTCTAAAAGGATTTTGCGTGCCAAACTTCTTGCTCCTGGATCAAAACCCTAATCACAAGCAAGTTCAGCCCCAACCTTGGCATCACAGAAACACAGAATGGTCAGGCTTGGAAGGGACCTCTGGAGATCATCTAGGCCAACCCCTCTGCTAAAGCAGGTTCACCTACAGCAGGTTGCGCAGAATTGCATCCAGGCAGGTTTTGAGTATCTCCAGAGGAGGAGACTCCACAACTTCTCTAGTCAGTCTGGTGCAGTGCTCTGTCACACTCAAAGTAAAGAAGTTTTTCCTCATACTCAGATGGAACTCCCTCTGTTTCAATTTGTGCCCATTGCCTCTTGTCCTGTTGCTTGGCAATACTGAAAAGAGCCTGGTTCCATCTGATTGACAGTTACCCGTTACCTTTAGGATACTTGCATGCATTGTTACAATCCACCCGCCCCGCCCTCGCTCTC
>JAVJGJ010000014.1:35763665-35787549 GCA_035590215.1 Microhierax caerulescens
AAAAAAAAAAAAAAAAACCCCCCGGGGGGGGGAAGAAAAGAGAGCTGAAGGAGGAGGAGGAAGAACAAACCCAGCGCAGGAGGCAGAGAAGACGGGGACGACCCTGATCGCCGCTGCAGCTGCTGCCACCCCCACCCCTGCTCGGGGATGTACCTTTCCATTTGTTGCTTCTTCCTCTGCTGGGCTCCCGCCCTGTCGCTGAAAAACCTGAATTACTCGGTGCCGGAGGAGCAGGGAGCGGGCACGGTCATCGGGAACATCGGCCGCGATGCGCGGCTGGCGGCGGGCGCGGCGGGCGGCGGGATGCTGCCCGCGGAGCGCGGCGTTCCCGGCGTCGGCGGCCGCGGCCCCAAGTCCACGTTCCGGGTGCTGGAGAACTCAGCCCCGCACCTCCTGGACGTGGACGGGGAGAGCGGGCTGCTCTACACCAAGCAGCGCATCGACCGAGAGGCGCTGTGCCGGCGCAGCGCCAAGTGCCAGCTGTCCCTCGAGGTGTTCGCCAACGACCAGGAGATCTGCATGATCAAGGTGGAGATCCAGGACCTGAACGACAACGCACCGGCCTTCCCCTCTGACCAAGTGGACATGGACATCTCGGAAAACGCTGCGCCAGGCACCCGCTTCCCCCTCACCAGTGCCCACGATCCAGACGCCGGCGACAACGGGCTGCGCACCTACCTGCTCACCCGTGATGACTACGGCCTCTTCTCCCTTGACGTGAAGTCCCGTGGTGATGGCACGAAGTTTCCAGAGCTGGTCATCCAGAAGCCATTAGACCGTGAGGAGCAGAGTCACCACACCCTGGTACTGACGGCACTGGACGGTGGTGACCCGCCACGCTCGGGCACAGTGCAGATCAACGTGCGCCTCATTGACTCCAATGACAACAGCCCCATCTTCGAGGCAGCCTCCTACGTGGTAGAGCTACCAGAGAACGCGCCACTGGGCACTGCCGTCATTGACCTTAATGCCACCGACGCTGATGAGGGTACCAACGGAGAGGTGCTCTACTCCTTCAGTGGCTATGCACCCGAGCGTGTCCGCGACCTGTTTAGCATCGACCCGCAGAGCGGCCTCATCCGTGTCAAGGGCAACCTGGACTATGAGGAAAGTGGCCTCATTGAGATCGATGTCCAGGCTCGGGACCTGGGGCCCAATCCCATCCCTGCTCACTGCAAGGTCACTGTCCGCCTCATTGACCGCAACGACAATGCACCCACCATTGGCTTTGTCTCCGTTCGCCAGGGAGCACTGAGTGAGGCTGCCCCACCGGGCACTGTCATTGCCCTGGTGCGGGTCACTGACCGTGACTCAGGCAAGAATGGGCAGCTCCAGTGCCGGGTGCTCGGTGGTGGTGGTGGACCTGGAGCTGTCCCTTTCACCCTGGAGGAGAACTATGACAACTTCTACACCGTGGTCACCGACCGGCCCCTGGACCGCGAGGCACAGGATGAGTACAATGTGACCATCGTGGCACGCGATGGGGGCAACCCTCCACTCAACTCCACCAAGTCATTCTCTGTCCGGATCCTCGATGAGAATGACAACCCACCCCACTTCAGCAAGAACCTCTACGTGTTACAGGTGCCTGAGAACAACATCCCTGGAGAGTACCTGGGATCTGTCTTGGCCCAGGACCCTGACCTGGGCCAAAATGGGACAGTCTCTTACTCCATTCTGCCCGGGCATGTGGGAGATGTCTCCATCTACACCTATGTCTCTGTCAACCCCACCAATGGTGCTATCTATGCCCTAAGGAGCTTCAACTACGAGCAGACGAAGCACTTTGAGTTTCGTGTGCTGGCCAAAGACTCAGGTTCACCCCACCGTGAAAGCAATGCCACAGTGCGTGTCACCGTGCTCGATGTCAATGACAATGCGCCCCTCATCGTCCTGCCTGCCCTCATCAATGACACCGCCGAGCTGCAAGTGCCACGCAATGCTGGGGTGGGCTACCCTGTGGGCACCGTCCGCGCCCTGGACAGTGACTTTGGGGAGAGTGGGCGCCTCACATATGAGATTGTGGAAGGCAATGAGGAGCACCTTTTTGAGATGGACCCCACTAGCGGTGAGATTCGCACCTTGCACCCCTACTGGGAGGAGCTCAGCCCTGTGGCTGAACTGGTGGTAAAAGTCAGTGACCATGGCAAGCCCAGCCTCTCTGCAGTGGCCAAGCTCATCGTCAGAGCTTTGGCGGGGCCCCTGCCTGAGGCTGGTGAGCCACAGGTGAATGGAGAGCAGCATCGGCGACCACACTGGGACTTGTCGCTGCCCCTGATCGTGACGTTGAGCACTGTCTCCATCATCTTGCTGGCTGCCATGATCACAATTGCTGTGAAGTGCAAGCGAGAGAACAAGGAAATCCGCACCTATAATTGTCGCATTGCTGAGTATAGCCACCCTCAGCTGGGAGGAGGGGGAGGCAGTGGCGGGGGAGGAGGAGGCAGTGGCAGTGGAGGGGGCAAGGGCAAGAAGAAGAAGATCAGCAAGAATGACATTATGCTGGTGCCCAGTGAGGGCGAGGACAGCCGGGGCCCCCTCAATGTCATGAACGTGGTGAGCAGCCCATCCCTGGCCACGTCACCCATGTACTTTGACTACCAGACCCGCCTGCCCCTCAGCTCTCCCAGGTCTGAGGTGATGTACCTGAAGCCCGCCTCCAACAACCTGACTGTACCCCAGGGACATGTGGGCTGCCACACCAGCTTCACAGGGCAAGGGACTAACACCAGCGAGGCTCCCCCGAGCCGGATGTCCATAATTCAGGTAGGAGACTTTTAGAATACCCTGGACCTCACTTTAGACGCTGGTTTAACTTTACCTTTTGTCTGCAGTGAAACCTGCTGTAGAGCACCACTGAAGGGACCAACATGAGTCACTAGAGGTGGACTTAATGAAAGTGGAACCAGACCACGCCTGGTGGGTCTGGTTGTGCTGTCACACCAGTCTTGCCTCTGTGCATCAAAAGTAAATTCTCACTGAAACAGAGTTACGGCAGTGCAAGAGGTACATGCGAGAGTGCAGGCAGGCATTTAGGATGTTTGGGGCACACTGGGGTGTTTTCCCAGAAGGTCACCTGAGGTGGGCACTTCCACAGGTTTCCCTTTGCTTTGGTTTGGGGTGGAGAAGGGGGAGCGTGTTTCCTAAGCAGTCATATCGTCTGCAGTAACTAGCAGGACATGGGAGAAACTACACACTGAGGACATCTATTGCAACAGTGTATTATAGCCCTCCAATCCTGTATGTAAATATGAGCTATCTTTCCAAGATGTATGTTTTAATTTTTTTTATCTCCTTCTTTAGAATATTTTTTTTTTTTGACGCAGAACAAAATTATCATTGGGGCCCCATTGCCTCCTCCTCTCCCCATAAAAGATCAAACCTTCAGCGCTGAAAATTCTGCTTAGTCAAATAGAAAGAAAGTGTATGTGATGATTCCCTCCTACCCCCAAATGTTAACAAAACTCATATCCTGTCATAAACCAGCAAAACGACTAGTCAGATTTCCAGTAGCCTGAGTCAATATTGATGACTGCTTTATAGCGAAAGGCTTACATGCTCTGTCTTCTACCAAAGCTTATTTAGAAATTACAGCTGGGCTGCATTCTGCTGCCAGTTATATCCACACTGTCCTCTACTGACTTTTGTGAATGTAAGAAATAGCAGAATTTGGACCATTGGATAGAGGGTGCTGATCAAAGAACGACTTAATTTTTATCAGGCAGTTTAAAGTCCAAACTCAGAAGATGTATTCCAGAACAGTGAACTTGCAGAGTGAAGGTGAGGGCAGAATTTGGCTCCAGTTGATTGAACTTAAAGTTCTACTTCATGATTAATGCAGCTCAATGTTCACATACTACAGGTATGTTCCAAAGTGATTTTTAACATTTGGATTGAAAGCAGGCTCTGGATAATGACTATTAAATACATTTGAAATGTCGTATCTGTTTTATCCTGTGGTTCTCCTAATATGCTGTTCTGAGTCATAAGGGAATGAGCTGAGTGTATCAGAAGTGACACAGACTCATTTTGTGTACGCAGCTAGTGGGAGAGAAGTTGCACTGTAGACACTTGATGTACCAAAAGAAAATTGATAATACCTTGGAGTTACCACACCCTGTGGTTTGTGAACGCAGAATGTTCTAGTTGCCAGCTGCATCTAATGTTTTAAACTAAATAGAAGCGGCCATCAGTAACTGGCAGGTTAAGCAACCAAAATTCCAGTAACTGATGGCCTGGAAATTGGATATTTATAATTGGGGGGGGGACGGGACGGACAAAAAAAGAAAAAAGCTGTCTGTACAAGGTCACTGTGAACTAATCCTCAACCCACTATTGAGTTGTGTCACAGAAACAATTTCCTTTTATGCCTATCATGAATTTGTGTTGCTCTCGTTTAGGTGAGTGGAGCAATACTTAAAATCTGAAATTGATTTTAACAAAAAGTGACACTTCAGGAAAGAGTTTAGGTTAGGGCACAACTGGTGATAATTTGATTTATAATTCATGCTTTAAAAAACAAATAACTTTCAATGACACTTGTTTAAGTAATGTCAACTTTTTTACTGTAAAATGGAGTTGTCAGAATGCTAAAAAAACTCCACATTTTTTTTTCCCACTGACAAGTGTAATAGTTACTAAAAGACAGAAAATTATACTTTCTTACAACCATGTAATGTCTATATAAAGCAATTAATTCATGTGTTGATGCTACTGAGTAGTAAAGATTCAATTGTAGTGTAAAATCCCTATGGAAAATATGATTCCTTTTTTTACAGTGTTCACTGTATAATATCAATCATGATTTTTTTTTTTTTCTTCTGAGATCTATATAAAGCTAAAAGAGGAATTTCCTCCCATAAAAAGGTGTGTTGTGGTTTCTCTAAGAGTTTTCATTATGACAACTGTGGGAAATATTAACCATAACTCCTCATAGACATACTAGTGTATCTAATATTGTTTTTACTTTCCCTGAATATCTACACAGTGTTTTGAATGTTGAGATGGTCCAGCCAGTAGATTAGGAAAAAATAATTTTTCCTTAATGAACAACCTGTTCAAACATACTTATTGATACTATATTTTTTGTAGTTGTATTGACAAAACAAATACACAGCATGAAACAGAGTGGTTGTTTTCTATTTAGGAAAGGCGCAGAATTAAAGTAGCTAGATGGGAAAATCTGGTCCTCTTCACTATAATTTTGCATTGCTAAAAATCCATTTTGTATTCTCCATCTCTACATCCCTGGAGTAAATTTTATATAAGATTTGCATTTAGAATGTAGACACTACATCGTGGCTGGTCCTGTACTTCTGCCTCATGTAAAATTCAAACTAAAGACTTAGGGAGAAATAGTAGAAGATCAGCCCACCTCTCTGGCTCTACTGTATGCATAATCACTCCAGGAAACCTGTGTCTGGAAAAGTAAATTGCACAGTTAGGAATCAAAGGTATAGCCAGTGGAAAAAAGATACAGAACTCAAACAGCTGCTTTATCATCTCCATTCATTAGTCAGTTCAGAAAAGCAGTTTTCTTCATTACCTCAGTAAGGGAAAAGTAAACGATTGTGTAAGTGTTCTCTAGTGGATATTCACTTTAGTTTTTCCAAATATATTACTGAACCACGAGAATCTCACGGTATGTAATTCATACAATGGGACTGTTTTCCTTCACTCTCATTTTCTTGGCAAGTATTCTCTAGAAGGAGGCCGTTATTAAAACTTTATGTGTATATATATATGTACACACTTATATATCTATGGATATATATACACATGCTAAATATTATATTATATTACTTGGTATATCCAATTGAGTCTATTAATATTTAAAATCAAATAAGTTCTTTCTCAGTAAGATCCAAACTTTCTTACTCTTATTAGGAGCGCATAACAATTTTTTTGCTTTGCGTACTAGTAAGAGCTAGTAAAGTCAGTAGGCTTTATGATTCCCTTATTTCTCATGAACAGTATTTTATTCTACAGATAGCCCAATTTGTATCGATGAACACCTGCGGAGCAAAGCATTACTTAGCGACTATGGGTTTCCGACTGACCCAGAATGATCAGCAGTTAAATAAAATACTGCCTGAGTAAGAGTGGTGTAACGTTGCCTCTCTTTTAAGTGACTTCTGTAATACATTAGTCACACCATTTAGCAACTTGTGTGTTTACTCACTGCTTTGTAGCATCCAGCTATGTGCCATGGTTGCATGTGTTACTTATATGGATCGATGAACTTCTTCAGTACCATAGAAGTTAAGTAATTTAAACATGCACACATACATGTGTGTATAAAATTTTGGATGAACATCCAAGGGTGCTGTATAGCTTCAGCTTTTCTTGGTGTACGAAACCTGCAAGTGCTCAGGGCCTCTGAGAAGAGTTCATTTGTGATCTGCTGTGTGCATGAGGTTCATGCCTATGAAGAGCAGTTTGGTAACATACTGGGAAGTTAAAACAGCTACACTTCAGCGTGTTTTACTGCTTTTAACTTCAGCAAATCATACTCTAAACATACTTTAGAAACAGTGCTTTTGAACGCAGGTCTTAAAAATATTTAAATATAGGCCAATGCTATACACTTACCATCACCAGATTCAAAATTCCATGTGACCTTTGAATCACTTAAGGTCTAAACTATTCATTTTTATTGGTGGGAAAAAAAAGAGGAAAGCAGAAGCAAATGGAAACTTTACATGGCTGAAAGAAAAATTCTGTTCACTCTAGACCTTAAAGACTACTAGGCAAATTCTGTTCTTCTCATTCTGGTGAGTTAATCAAGCTGACCTACTCACCTGACTAAGAGAAAAAAAAGATTTATTTTGAAGAGCAGATATTACAAAAAGAAATATCATGTACAAACATACACATATGTTCATACCTCTCCTGTGAAAAAGTTATGAGCTAATCAGTTCACCTTTTCCTGGGTGAGTAAGTCACAATTTCTTGCAGGTTTACAATAGATTAAAAAAAAAAAATGGAGAGAGAAAGGGAAGCAAATAGTTTCTTTTAACAAGTAGGTTTTGGAAATAGGTTCCTCAAAGTGACATAACAGTAATGTACGAAACTACATATGCAAGTTGTGTTGATCATCCTAGACACTATTTCTTATTATACTTGTGGTGCAACTTGGAGAGGTTTGTAAATATATCAGGAATGGCACAGGCATGAATAATGAAAACGGTGGTCACAGCATTTGCTAAACGACAGCTAAAAAAGAATGACTGTGTAGCAAGAAGCTCTCAAGCTGGGAATCACTGTAGCTTCTGTACTAGGCAGTTCTGCAGCATTTTAAGATAAAGTACAGATCATTCTTAATACTTCAGGCACCTGATGTTTATGATGTGTCAACAGATTACTGTCAAGTCCCAGTGCAGCTTCATTGCCAGGTGTCTAGTAGTGCCTAGGAAGATAGTCTTCATGGGAAATAGAAAACATAAGCTATATTAGTGCTGCTCTGCCTTTAGATATACTATCCCATGCTTTACTTTGAGAAACTTCAGCCCAGAAATTTCAAGACTGCAAAAAGAAGTGTGCAGTTGCTGCAGTATAAGGAGAAGCAGCCTTCTTCACAGCAGTTGCTTTCGTTCTCAGTGATTCAAATTCCTCTATGAAAGCAGAGGTATTCATTCTTTATTTTTATATCTTCTGCTGCAAATGAGGAGTATTATTCTCTCTCACTAGAGCTAGTAGAAGTTAACATTTTGCACCAAGAGGTTGCCAGGTCATTTCTACACATTGGCAAGTTTGTAGGTTCGTACTCTGTAATTCCCAAAATTTCACAGCTCCATATTATATATTTCACAGCTCCTACATATAGGGCTGTATCTAAGGACACTAAATTGTCATCACATGAAACTTCAGAACTACCAGTCAAAGATACATTATGGTAGTTTTTGTAGTGTTTTACATGGTTAGATGTCTTGCAAAATAACCTCAGTGAATGTTTGCATTGTGTAAATACAGTCTGTAGTTAGTATGATTTTGTGTTACATCATGCTGTAGCTTTAGTTTTACTTATTCAGTTAAATCAGTACCAGGGCTGGCTGTGTAAGAATTTCAGGACAGGATCTTTTCTATATTTTCATGAAGCATTGTTTAATTTTTTGTCAAGGTGTGCTGCACAGCATAGTGACACAAAGTATATGTATTTCAGGACCAGATCTGGCAACGTACTGCTCACAATGGCATCCACCCTGGCTGCTGAAATAGGCAGAGGAAGCAGAATTGGGCTCTTGTTCTGCATTACATCTGCTCTGGTCTTGATCTTGAGCTCCTTGCTGGCATTATTTATATCGATATTATTTCAAAAGGATCATTCCTGATATATAGGTCCATATAAAAAAAATAAAATATCTGAAGGACCAGAGCAAGATTATATGCTGTAATACAGAACAATAAACACAATAGAGAAAAAGACAATTAAGGTGTCTGAAGTAGAATATTGATATTACAAGGAAGTACATGGTATTGCCAGAACAGAAATTCTAGTTAGCCAATAAATATAGAATAATAGCTTCTCCATAGAACTTGCTGTTTTATAAAATCTAAGAGTTGAAGAAAGTTACTGCAGTTAAAATAAAAGACATGAAGCAAGTCATGAGGATTTACTGGATCACAGCTCTTAATGGCTCTTAAAGTTGTCTGAGCTTTCCTCATCTTGGTGCTCACTGTCACTACCTAAGCTTAAATGGGAAAATCCATGCAAATTTTCCCTTAAATGGGAAAATCCACGAAATTACCAGTGCAATTTCAATGACTGATCCTTTGAGGAGTTACCTTTAAACAGTAGGTTTGGTCAGGTTTCTTTTATCCTCACCCAGGTTGATGAAAAAGCTTGTTCTTACATTTCAGTCGATAAAATAATTTTGACTCTGTCAATGATTTCAGTGGTTCAAGAGTAAATTGTGATTAAGACCCTTACAGAGTGCAGCTAAGAATAGTATGATTTGGCCATTTATTTTTAGATTTCAGTTTTTTGTGATGTTTTCTTACAGATTCTTTACAAATAACTAAGGAGACTGGAATTTAGAGGGTATTGTAACTATGATGTGAACTGTAACATAGAATCATAAATCATTTAGGTTGGAAAAGACCTTGAAGATCATCAGGTTCAACCATTAACTTAGCATGATCAGGTACGCAGCTAAAATCAAAGAGTCCATTGAACATTATTGGTGAACATATATTTCCACGTTTTCATATATTTTTGAAAGGGTGTATAATATAGCATTATTCTTAAAATTCAGTAAATACTGTTACATGGAAAATTATTATCAGGTACTTGTAAAATATTCTGAAATGTCAGCTGGTATTAAGAAAGCATAGGTAGAACCTGGCTTCTCTAATGAGTCAAAAATGTAATTAAAAAAAATTCTTCCCAAGTCACAACATTTGGCTGTAAACCAGTTGGGATTTTGTTTTCAAATGAAAAAAAAAATTTTTTTCTTCTTTTTGTTTTTCCCTCTAGCAGTTTTCCTTCCCAGGAAACATTACCATACTGGGTAATACCATACACATATGTTTTTAAAGATCCTGCTTGATTTCCATTTCTTTTGTTGTTTCTACAAAAGTTAAAATGCCTTGTCAAATTAGGTTTAGGTTTCACTATGCAAGACACTCATTCTGCAAATAAAAAGTGTATGTATATGGGTTGTTTTCTTCAGAAAGAAAACATAATAGGATGCATGACAGAGGTCTTGAGATACCTACCTCTTCAAGACTGAGGAGTGCCTGCATGTATTAAGAAAAGACATTTTGACACTAGTACTAGTATTTTCCAACAGGTAAGAATTTTCTGTGAAAAGAAGTTAAACAATGATTTGTTGACCGGAGCAGAAACACAGCTCTGTTTTTATCTTTAAAAGTATAGAAGCAATCCTTTGATGTCAAAAGGTCAGAGTAGAGCAGTTGGGACAAATTTTTGCAGCAGATAGCCTGAGAGCTTTATACTTTCAATTGTATCTCTACTTCAGCTGTAAGAAAAGAAGTGGTGAAATTAATGCTAAAGGGCTCAAAAATAAAGGAAACAAGTGAAACTCTCGGGGGACTGCAGGTTCTTACCTAAAGAGAAAAGAAAAAAAAAAAAAAAGAAAAAAGAAAAAAAAAGAGAAGAAAAATATACAAGGAAAAAAGTGACAAAATTATTCTTGGGGAAATGTTCCTTGAGTTTGTTTTATTTCTTATGTTTTTAAGGGGAGAAAAAGGAGACTAACTAGTTGCTGCTTTCGCTGATATAATAAGATGACATGGACTCATGTGCAGCCTGCCATAAATTTTAGCCAGGGTGCGTCCTAAGCCCTGGTAATATATTTGTCATGGTCTTTTCAGTGCAACCTGTGGTTTTCAGTCTGATGTAGACATTTTTTATTTTTTATTAACAGAAGAAGATACTGGATTATTTACTATCAATCCTATGAGAAAGAAAAAAATAAATTATTAAGCATTTTAGATTAAATACTCAGTATTAAGTAATACATTCAAGAACAAGCAAATTCATATGAATGTCCCTGTTAATTAGGATATTAGACAGTGCTTTAAATAACCTCCTTGAGCAATCATATATTTTCTAGCTAAATCCCAAAGGCTGCTGATACAATTCCTGCTTATTAAGGTCACATGAGAACCATCTCTTTCTTCTGCTGAATTGCTTTTACTAGTTCGTGGTGTTACCTGTACAGAAAGGATAGCAGAAGATCAATTAATCTCACTTGTTTGAGATGAGATGATAGTTCCTTTCTTTGTCTAGTGTCCTCAAGGTTGAAGAGTCTGTCTACGTATAAAGATACAACTGCATAGTTTCAGACAATTTTTAGTGTTACTTGCACAGAGGGACAGCATAAAGATCAATTTGCATCTCACTTTTGTGCAGTGAGGGGATGTATTCTCTTTCAGCCCTCAAGACAATCAGTCCCATGCTGATCTATTTTCAATTTAGTACACTATAAGTGGTCTAGGCAAGTAAAATCCTTCTAATGAACAGTATTTTATTTTAGCCATGGCCCTTTCTACGGGCTTGGCGACTTATGTATCAGATCAGAGTTCCTCTGGTTCCTAAGATGCTTTTACCCGTAATAGAAAAGTTTCTAATCACATCCTGTTCCCTGCTGGGTGGTTGTGTGCAGCAGCCTCTGTGGCACGCCAAAGGAGGACTCTAAAGGGGAAAGGAAAAGTCTTGTTACAAGATACAAATGTGTAATTTCAGCTGTGTGGGTGGGACCTCTGAACGATGCATTGTAAATTCTTGCAGTGATAGACATGCAAAATTAGTTTCAGGCGGTGTTTCAGACCATCTATTGATATACGTGTGACACGCTTGTATTTGTCTGTACTAGTTCCAGTGACACTATGATTACTGGTATTTGCAGTCCTTGCCCTGGAACACTTCCAGGCAGTTTTATTGTATTGAAATGGCTCTTACAGTTCATTGAGCATCCAGCATAACACTGCTGAATATGATTGGCGCGTTTGCATATATTTATTCAAAAAAGAATCAGGCAGTTAAACTGCATAATTATGGGAAAACGAATCATAACAATAAAAGACCATTTAAGTTAACAAGCTTTGTGATCAAAGGATAAATACAGGTTGGATAAATGAGACTCTAGATGTAACTAATCTACATAAATAGGCTTTGGTCTGATTAGAGGAAAGGAATATATTAAAATCATCTAAAGGTATTAAAACATCTTCTTACTTCAGTACTTTTATAATGTCTAGTTCTATTTCATCAGATTTTTAACATCTCTACTCAATAAAATTAGCTGTGTTCAGTAATAAACTACTTTTAGGTGGTTTTATTTCTTGATTAATGTTTACAGTACAAAGAAAGTCTAAACTAACACAAGTAAACAAAAGTAACATAAGTTTTCATTCTAGTTTGAATGAGTCATGTCAAAAAACTTAAACATGTTTCAATGTCTTAATTTTAATTTTTTTTTAATGTTGTAATGTTTTTTTGATTGATTTTTAATTAAAGAAAAACATTAAAGGGAACATTTAAAGGACAGTTTCTTGTTTACTGTCTTTATCAGCAGAGAGCAGCCTTTGTAGTGTTTGAAAGCTGGTGCGTTAAAAATCAATTTCAAGTCTTCAAAGCTATAAACTCTTGTTTGCTTTGTAGATATATACTGTTTTTAAAATCATTGGAAGCACACTTGACAATTGAATTAAAACCAAAAGGTATATAATGGCTTCATCAAAATTTGAAGGATTTTAATGTATTTTTAATAATAGCTAAAGGATTTTTTTTTATAGAGAGCAGACATGTGATTCACAATTTGTAGTTTTTAAATGCATAATTTGTTCCTAAAGACAGTTATATGTATTCTTTGATTAATATAATTTTGCTTTAAACCTCTGATGGTGTTAGTCTGTTGTTTTAAGTGAATGCTATGATTCAAACACAGAATATGTCAGTCAGTTTCTTTACTTACTATATTTCTGTCTCATTCTTTGCTGATTGCCAAGCAACCATTTATGGTTAAGCTTGTTTTGCTACAACTCAGTTTAAAAAAAAAGGTGAGCTGAAGTGGGCTAAACCAAGTTTCATTAATTCTTAATGAAAATATTTATATTCTATAAAATTTTAAAGGTGACAAAGAAAAGAACATTGTTTTAATAATGCACCTCAGATTCAGCGCTTGGACTTTGCTCCTACACGGTATTAAGGAAAAGACTCTTTTTTCCACAAATCTAGAGAGAGCATGTCATCATGTCCTTAATCAGTGCATAAGCAATTTTGAGGCCTATGGAAACTAACTTAAATATGTGCAATTACATTAGTATTCTGTCTTTCAAGGCATGATCCTTAAAACACTTATTCAGTGAATATTTTAATTTAGGTCAATAGAACCATTGACTAAACAGATCACTTACAGGAGTGGGGTTGCAGATGTGCGTACGTGTGTGCAGAATTCAGTCCAGAATCTGTTAGTCTGTGTTAGCTGAACTGCTCCCTGTTGCTTCTCTCCTCTACTTTAAAAACACTGCAAAGCTGCAGAAGCTGTTCACTTATCCTCCAACTGCATTCTCTATTACTCTATTGAGATAGTCCTCATGTCTGAATATTTGATATTTTTGCTTTTTTGCATAGACTTGCGTAATTTGATATGCAGATTTGAAGATCATAAAAACAATCCTGCTTTGATGATCATGAGCAAGATTATCCAGCCTCAGCTGTAAAGTACTAAGTGTGCTCTTTTCTGATCTCTCTATTTCAGTGGATCAAATGACAATAAGAATATAGTGGAATTTAGAGTGCTTGGGAAAAAATGAATTTAGAAGCTGTTTAGAAATGGCAGCCACAAAGCCTTAGAAACTATTTAGATTTCTGGACTGTACGTCAGATAACATAACTGTGTGTATGAATGCTTATGTGGAGATACATAGATAAAAGAGCAGCATGGACTCAAAAAAACTATCTAGCTGGATAAAAGGCATTATTAACAACCAATGTGCATCTAGGTTTTTTAGATATGGCGTATGATCTGTACATAGCTGTGTAACAGTATTTTGGAAGATGCTGTCAATCTGCACCTTTTGCTGCAACCTAGAAAACATCAAGTTTAGAGACAAAGGCTGTTGTCTTTTTTTTTCCCCAAGGCAAGAGTATAGGTAACGAAGGGCCTCATTTTCCAGTTCGTGGTGGAAGTTAAAGCTTTTTATCCCACTATCAGACCAGGATTGAGCGTAATGATGAAAAGAAGGTTTAAGTCATGTCACACATGAAAATAATCAGCTCTCAATTGCTTCCATCAACTGTGTTAGGTATTAAAAGCACACAATAATTTGCATGTCATAGCTCTGAGGCAAGGAATGTATCAGTTACCGCTGGGTGAAAAAGAGGGACAAACAAAATGTTTTATGTTACTTCTTTCAATGAATAGTCTTCATTTTGTCTCAATCTGTAAGTGCATGTTTTCTTTTTAAATCCCCTGTAGCTTCTTTTCAGGCCTAACACGATATAGTATTACAAGGGGCTGAAGTAACTGGATAAATTTATTTTAATATTTGGTCATTGGCCACCACGTATATGATCTTTCCCAACAGTATATGTCTCATTATCACAACAACGTGACGGTAATGAAATAATAATTCCTTCAAGCATGAAATAACTCACTTTAAGTACTTTCCTGTGCTCATTTGTTTCAAACAGGCTTCCAGAAGTTTGAAGAAAACTTTAATTTAAGTTCATTTAAAGTATATGTAGAACACACACACTCTTTTCTTCATCCCCTGATACTGGCAAAGGAACCTTAGGAACAAGTAGCTGGCTTTCCAGATTTTCACCTACTTGCTAGTTCACTTCACTTGAATGAAAGTAAAGCAAGAGAAAGCTGTTTCTATTGGGCAAATGTAAGCTTCAGAAATTTTGGTTAACATTGGCAAAGTTGTTTAGATAAAGATAAATTACTTGCAGTCATGCTGGTCTTGCTGATACCAGTGAATGAAGAAATAGGCATTCATGTTGAATAGCTGTGGGAGGAGAGGACTTCATTTAAAGGAAAGGTTTTGTCCTGATTTAAATTTTGAGCCATAGGTTTTCTATAGTATTTTATAATAAAGACAATTACATAGTAATTTGGGTTACAATGCATGCCCAGTTCCCCATCTCAAAACCCAATTTGTTACTACCTGTGGCTATTTCTATTAAAAAAGAAACATAATTACTATGAGTCTCAGCAGTCTAGGAGTAAATTTTTGCAATTACAATACCTCCCTTGGGCAGATGTGTGAAAATGGCAGATTAATTCCTGCCAGTATTTGTCTATTCCTTGCACATTCTTAAGGTTGCTGGTAGCTTGGATTATCATTGTATTGGTTGTGTTTATTATGCTGTGGTTAAGGTTAAAGCAACAATCCTATTATAAACCTTTAGGAATAGGGCTCTATACCATTACCTTGTAAAGTCTCTGTGCTGCAGTTTGTTACACAAAGTCCTAGGAGTGAGATCTTAATTCTATTTTCATGGAAAGCGAATGAGTTTGCTCTTGATTTTAGCATATTTTAGAAGGACGTTTTGTATTTATTACTTTGTGCCTGAGAAGATTTAAACAAAAACAACAAATGAAACCAAGTATACTCATTCTTAGGAATTTATGATGAAGCTGACAAAGTTGCATGTGAAGACCATATAGTAGTTTTCAGAGTAAAGTAAATCTTTTGTTTTATTGCCAGTGGCACAGTGGCGTGCTTATTTAGAAAGAAGCACCAGTAAGTTAAGATGGCCCTGAAGTTATGGTAATGAATAACTTTCCACGGATATAATCTAGTTCATCTCCTAATGAGCTTTTCGACCTGAAAACAAGTTTTGAGGGCGATTGTGAAGAACTGCATGAAAAGGCTCTGCTTCTGGAGATCACTCTGCAACCAACCTAACTCCATGTTGAATTTCAGTGAAGATAGAAGTTGATGTGGCTTCATGTTGGCTCATGATCCACCTGCAGGGAGCAGCATTAGTCTGTGTTACACATTATCTAGTTTGAATATTCAGGAAGAGCAGTGTGAACAATCTTAACAAGTTATTTTTTTCCCCTTTGCACGAGTTTTTGTTTGGAATTTCTTGCACTGTACCTGTGGTATTTCAATGTCTTTTCCCATTTTGAGAGAGGCTTACACACACACATATATACACACACTTCTTCTGAATTCTGAAAAAGGCTTGGGGACTTCTGTGAAGTGGGCATTATTTAATAAAGATTGTATTAAATGTTTTATTTGAAAGATCATGATTAAAAAAAAATGTTAAAAAAATTAAAATATATATGGATCCTTCAGTTGCCATTGCGTGCACTCCATTTTGAAAAAAGTGCTCACACGCTGGGTGAGCATTCTGCTAATTAGATAGAGAAGCAAATCCATAATTTAATCACTGTATTTTAACTAACCCCTCAGTCAAACATTAGCATTCATGTTCAGTACCTATATCCATGGTGAAACTTGCAGCAGTGTCCTAGATGTTGACAAACCAACATTAGTTTAGAACAGAAAGAAGACTTTTCCTAATCCATAGTAAAATCTGATTTTGGAGTCTCGATATGGCAAGCTGTAACGAGAGGGGTGATCTAGAACATTTTTTTCACAGGCTTTTAAGAATTCACAGGTCAAAGTCAGCCTTTACATACCTAGAAGTTTATAGATTACCTGTGGCGATCCCTAGATAAGTGTGTGTTGTCTTCTAGATGACGTGATCCTATCGAAAAAGAGAACAATTTTTTTCCTTGTTCCGAATCAGAGAGTCCTGTGTGAAGACATTGCAGCAGGCTAGCACTGAAGTGACAGAGTTGTGCATGGGTGCACAAAGCTCTACAGCAGGAAGGCCTTATTTTTTCTGTCCAAGCCCACTTGATGACCCCTACTATATTCATGGTGCATTTGATCAAACTTTCTTTTTTATGAGGTACCTCATCATAGACACATGACAGTTATGGCTTTAAAATATATTTAGGGACGGAAACTCTTGGTAAATTTTGTGCAATCCTAAATTACTTATGTCACAAATAATAAATCAACTCATCACCATTTTACAGTTGAAAATCTTGCACAGGCATGTGAAGCCACGAAGTTTGATGATCTACTATTCTGTCAGAAATGCAGCCATTATTTCGGCAGCATATTTAGTGGTGTGCCTTTTTCTAGTGCTAAGAGGAAAAAATTATGCCAAGGTATTTGTGTGAGAGTAGGGCTTTGTATCCTGTCACAAAATGTTTATAGAATACCTTGTTGGGGATTTTTAACAAAATGTTGAAATAGAGTTGCATGACTTAAAAAAAATTAATTGGAAAATAATAATACAAGTTTTATTATCTGTGAGTTTCTTCCTAATTCCTAAGGAATTTAAGGGAATCATTGCATTTCTGGGGAAGGATTACAGGAAGAGGAAGGGGATAAGTTTGCAGCTTTAAAGGAAAGGAGGCGATCTAGATTTACCTCTGTTCTTCTGACTCCCGTCTAGGAAGAAAGTGTCAGCGTTCCTCTTTCTGTGTGTTTTCTGTACAGGCGGTGTGGCTTCGGAACCAAGTCCTGCTTTGCCTCTGTTGCTAATTTTTTTCACTCTGTAGGGAAGAAACACAGAACTCGAGTCATGCGCCACATACAGTGTTTACTGCCTAGCTAATAACCTTTCCCTGTCACTGCCACTGCAAATCTGTTCAAATGCTGTCCATAGAGAAGACCATATGCTGGGATAAAGGAATATTATGTTCAAGAGTTTATTCTCATTTTCTATCACTATCATAATTGTCTTCCTGCTCCCTTGCAACTTTCTTCGGCATACGACATAGGTATCTGTGGGAACGTAGCATGCTATGTAAAGACTGGCTTATCCCATAATTGAAGTAAGCAGACTGATCCAAAGGCTATTGAAACAAATTTGAAAACATCCATTGATTTCAGTGGACCTAAGGTCATGGCTTGAAGGAGTTTTATTGTTGCCTTTAGTGAGAGTATGGGCTGGACAGAAGACAGTAAACGTAGTGAATAGATGTTAACACAAACTTAACAGATTTAAAATAGCCATTGTCCCTGTTTCCCCTTACTAAATATTATGAGTACAAAACAGTTTGTTAGTGTTAAAAGGCCACAATTTGATCTTCTCCATCATACAGTACTGCAGTGTTTATAAGCTTTTATCTGTTCAGAAAACATTTGTGATATGTTGCTCTTAAACACAGAAAAACAACAGCAATAAGAATAGGACAAATTCTACAACGCTTACTGGCTTCACTGGGATTTCCTGCTGAGTAAGAGCTTTCAAATATGTCTCAAAATTAAAAATAAAATGCTGGGAGCTCACAATTGCACTATCAAATCTATGTGCATGAAAAAAAAGAAAGGTTGTTTTCGTACAGACAAAAAGGGTTCTAAACACAAGGAGAGGAAAAAAGATAGAAATTACAACCAATACTTTGATTAACTGCTTAAATTTCAAGACACTATTTTTTTATATTTCCCTCTAATTTTAATGTCTTATTTTCTAGACTTCATATTTAACATATAGATTGGAACGAAAAATCAAAAAACCCACAAATGCTATCAAAGATACACTCCCAAATATATTGTTATTTTGAGTTCATAGTATGATATTCTTAGAATAAGCTGGATATTGTGATAAGTGCAGATTTCATTCTAGTTAGCTAACTGTAGTTGAGTCTGTTATACAGTAAACATAATATCTGCCAGGAATATTAAGGTAGACTCAACATAGTGGGACCCATAAATAAAAGGTGCATTAAAGCATTTCAAATTCAATCATTAGGTTTCATTGCACCCATCTGCTACCAGAAAATATAATTGGCAACTTGATTCATTGACCTTTAACTGTCATTTTGGACCATGTTTTTTTAAATCCATATTTTCAAGTTAGATCTAGAGAGTTAATTTGATAAGAGAATGCCCAGTACATTTTAATGCAATTACTTTTTTCTTTTTTCTTTTTTCTTTTTTTTAATATAATCAGGTTTAATGGTCTGTTGTATATTCTGCTAATCCAGTCAAAGTAGTTATTTAATATTGAATGTGGTTAAAAGCAACTAATGTTCAACTTCATTAAGGCTTCTATTAAGTAGAAGGCTTGCTGAACTTCTACTGTTCTTTTATGCACGAACTACTACCTCTTATTAATTATTTCCAGGGGTTTCTGTTACACTAGAGTTATACTTACAAGCTTCAGTTCCACCAAGATTATACAGCACAGTACAAGGGCTACATAAGCATTGAAGTTGTGGAGAGATTCATGTTTCGTTCCTGAGATGTGTTTTATCTCTTTGCTTTTATTTTCTGGAGCAGATATTATCTTCTGCAGGTGGGGTGGAGTACATACATCTCTCAGCAGTTCTGTACGTGTGGCACACAAGTAGGCTGTCTTATAAAATGGCAATGTTACTTAGAGCAAGCAGAAAACATAACGTGATAAATAAGGATGATTTAATGTTTTCTCAGCAATGGTAAACAATTATACTGTTCTGTCATCTGAACTTGGTGTGATGGAAAAAAGTGATTCCATGTGTTTCTTTACACAACAGGTTACAAGTCCTGAAATATTTATGTAATATAGAGACAGATGTATGCAACCTAACCTTATAATCCTATTTCACAGCTTCCCCAAATACTGGGGATCTCGACAAATAGGAAGCCGATTATATTGGCAGTATAACTCCATTAATAGGATTCAGATTTGCCTTATTGACAAGCCAGTACTGCTAATATGATCCAGTATATTAAATTGACAGAAAAACAGGAGCGATAGAATGTATCTGCAGCCTAATTGACAGGGAAGCTCTTTCAAAAGGTTCTTAATGTGTTTTTTATTGACAGAGTGGCTTCAGTAAGTACATGTCATTGGTGAACAGTGTAAATATATTGGATGCAACTGTACTAGCAGATTCAGGTGAAGTAGTTATTGTTCTGTTTTCCCATACTTCCATCTTTACTTTGATATAAGTTGTATCAAGCTCTCTTGTAAGATCTTCACAAATACCTCTTAAAGCACCAGTCTAACTGCACTGCTCACAGGCATTTGGCAAGTTGTGAATGATTTTAAACGTGTTCATCATTTTTAAATGAATAGAGGCAATACAGAGCAATGCAATAATGTGTCATGAATTTCATTATGTTTATTTATCGACGCTGTGATAGCAGAAGCAAAGCTATTGTACTTTCAGCTCAAGCTCTTCACGTGGTGTGATGTTTGGCAGCTCTTCCTACGTTTTGATCTTGCACCTTCTCCCCAAAGTAGTTCATCTTAAAAGCTCATATTACAATAACTTTTTCCTAGTCCCACTTAACAACTTGCCACATTCTTTTCCCAGACCATGCTAATTTCTTTAGACGCTTACATTTCATGTTTCTCCAGTGCAAAATAAAATGAGTCTCAGAAACCTGAAATCATTGTGAAACAAACAGAAATTTGAGTTTGGTCCAGAAAACCTTCTTGATTTCTTTTCAAGTAGGATGATGTTTTCAGTTCAGCTGCCACACATTTTCCTAGTCCCATCTTTCTTAGAGAGACAAGTCTGCCCTTAAACATATATCCTACATCTACTCTGGCAGACGAGTTGAAGGTTTTTGTTAAGCTGACGTCCCTGCCAGCAAAGAGGCAAACTTATTCCTGAAAGGCTTCAATCTTTTACTTCATATCAAAAATTCTGATCATGGTCTCGTCTCATCCCATCTTTTGAGTGTCTTTCAAGTCTACGTTTTTACCAGGGTCACTTAAAAATATGTCCCTCTGTGGTGACCTTTTTAGCTTCTTCAGTCTTTAGGCTCAATGCAACCATCAACGAGGTGAGTGGAAACATGGCTGGGCCTTGTGACTTCTAATCCTTGCATTGTGTTAAATCCCTACCACCTAGGCTTCTGTCTTCTTTCGTGGCCTGTGCATTGCAGGGTGAACTCATGAAAAAAAATAAATTGTTTTCATTAAGCCAATAGTATAAACACAAATAAAATATCTGCAACACCTTATTATGAAAACTTAAGCAACATATCAACTTTTTTTTTTTTTTTTTTTTTAACAAATATGGTACTTGCTAAGAGAAAATGACACATGGGCTAGGCATTTACATGGGGAGAATTTACATTCCTTTCACTTACGGGAAAGGACAGTGGTCTCTGTCTCCAGAGTTTCATTTTTCAGAAGTCACTCTCTGCATTTGACTGAATAGCTCAGGACCTTCTTACCTCAGTTTTGCTTTTCTCATTAAAGAGGAAGAGAAAACATGACCCACCAACACTTTTTAATTAAGAGTACAGAAGCCAGGTGAATGATATTGCCTGGTGCACGGACTGTTTTTGTTGTTCTGTGTATTTTTTAAGAATATTACCCATGTCAGATATTCATGTAAACACACCATAGGTCTTTTAACACCAAAATACGCATTTTGCAACAACTGTGAAACTTTCCAAATATGTATGTGTCATATAAATTATGTCTCAAAAAGATTTTCAAAAGAATGAGTGGAAACCACATATTAGGACAATATTTATTAAAACAGCCTATTTAATTTTGTCCTTCAGAAAGGTAAAATAATTTATTAGACTTTATGCCCAATTGTTTGTTTGGTTGGGTTTTTTTTCCATTATTGGCCCAATACATTTTCTTAATGAAGTAAGTCTTGTGAAGTCACAAACTAAGTATAAATAGTCTTATACTGAGGAGTCTTTGTGAAAAATTGTACTATGTTGAACCCAAACTGTTCCTAACAAAATGAAGACAATTGTCTGCTCTTTCAAAACTAGATTTGGCAAAACACAGTTCTTTTGTCTTCAGAAGTGATTGCCATTATATAAGATTTTTGTTTCATGGGTGAATGGTGAATGCTTCGAATTAAGCTTTTCAAGAAAAGACACAGAAGATGCTTGAGTTAGATATTAAGTGGCAGTCTGGTAAAGGGGAGAGATGTTTAATTTCATTTTTGCATTTAATGTTTAATTAAAAAGAAGTTAGAGTCAGCAAAGATGTCTTGCTTTATTATACTTCCAGGTATGAACGCCTACGTAAAATGGAGTCGCATTGAATCATTTCTGAAAATGTGATACTTGTTCTTGTAATTCTGAGAAAAAATTATGAATATTCTAGTAGTCTAATATTCATCAATCTGAGTAATGTCTAAGTCCTTTTTTTTTTTTTTTTTTACATTTTAGAATACATCTTTCCCTAATATGACAATTATTTCTGGGCATAATTTGTCAAGAATACTTAAATATTACATTTGTCTCTCTCTTCTCACCTCTTTCTGTCTATCACTTTCTCCATTCTCCATCTTTTTCTTTGTAGTTGTGCTTAATTTAAGATACCTTTTTTTAGGAGAGAGACCTGTCAAGTTGAAAACTTTTATTTTTCTCTATTTTTATTAAAACTGTATGGAATACCTCAAAGTTTGCTAGAAACATTCATAATTGTTGTGTAACAAAAAAAAAAAGTATGAAAAGGGAAACAAAATAGATAGGAACCTCTGATTTTTAATAGCCTGCTTCTTATAGGAATTCTTGAAAGCAGAAGCCTTGTGAAGTCCTCTACTATTGTTTTGCTGAGCAATAATAGAATCCCTGAAATCTGATTGAGGCTGTAATTTTAATCCTGACTTTTTGAAAAGTATATGTGTGCAGAGCCACAGTGGAACTCCTTTTTATTTATAAAAATACCAAAACATCTCAACAGAAGCAAACACATATACCTTGTGAACATGAACATATGAATAAGAAGAAAGCAAAAGGAATTAATGTAGCCTATTGCTAAAAATATTCCCCATAATTCATTGTGTAATGCTTCACCCAGGCTGGTTCAAGCTGTTTCCAGTGATGAAGCTTTCACATTTTTTTTTTCCCTTGTGAGATTATATAAGGTTAATAGCTCCTATGAGGAATTTGTTTCTGATACTCTGTTCTTAGGCATAATTTTTCATTTTTCTTCTCTAAAGGAAACTTTTGGAAATTGTTGTATTTTTAGAAATAACTAGTAGAACTTTAACAGTTGACTTTCAAACTAATGAATGGTTTTATTTTGAGTTAATAAAATTCAATATTCCAAATTCACCTTATGAGATCCATATGTAGCAAAAATTGCAGTTTATCTGGACCCCTATGTGGTCTTAATACTCAAATGCTAACAAGCACAACTGAATGGTTGTATAGACAGTTGATGATATCACTGGAAGGATGTTCTACACGTTGTTCATGCAAACAGTAGCCAGTAAATGATTCTTTAAGTCATGTTATTAGACTGTAGCAATTATATTGTCACATCTGAAATTCCATGCCAGTAAAAGTGTATTTTGCACAGGTTTAATTTGCCTGTTCTTTTACTTTCCTCCTCCTCAACTCCCCGAAGAAAAAGGTAACATAATCAAACGGTAAGATATTTTCTGAAAGGCAGTAACCCTCTTTTATAAATTTTGGCAGCTTTTGAAGCTTTATATACATTCTGATCTCTTTCAAAATGGTGGTTTTTAAGAGCTTCATCCTTCTGAAAAAGCTGCATTAAATGTGCCTACAGAAATCTTCAGGAATTTTTCTGCAACATTGCAGTAATGGATGGGTTCCTAAAATTTCAAATTTTCTCTATGGTCACATATTAGGACAGATAGAAGAAAGGAAGCATTTTTAATGGGCCATTGTAGCAACTGTGAAAAAGTATATCTGTTGCATTTTTTAACAGAGTAGTCTCATTGGAAATCAACTAATTCCACTGATCTGTGAAAATAAGCCATAAAGCCAGGACCTTTTCTCTAGGGGAGCTATGGACAGTTAGGTTGACATCACAGACTTTCTCTAGTATCTAACCAGGGCAGTGGACAGTTCTGCTTTTGCTTTAGTTTTAGAGACCATGTGTCCCCATGCATTTTCTTCCTACTGAAGAACTTGTGTCTTAGTAGTCAGCGACTTAATTGATACTTCAGCCCTCATCCTTGAATCACAGAGACAGAAAACATGCTTTTACTATTTAACTCCAGTGACTTTTAGAGATGGATTGTTTCTGTGGGTTTTCCTGGGGGAGGGTGGAACTTGTTTTATTTTGTTCTTCAGGACATTAACAGTGATGGCATTTGATTAATTTTTAGTTATTTACCAGGAGATGGTGATTTCTTTAATTCACTTCTAACATCTTATTTAGCTTTAGCTATTACACTGAACATCTTGTTGGTCATCTAGATTCCCTTACAGTTATTGGTGAAAGTCATTACCAGGAGCAGTACTTACCAAAAGCTACATGCCCCAAATGGGATGCATTATCTTGTATATCGCTAATGCTTATAAGGAGATTTTAGCTGATTAGCTTAGATTAGGTGATCTGCAGCTTAATGGAAACCTACCTTAAAACTGGAAGCAAACAGAGTCACAATCGTTCTGATTTCCTAGAAAGGGCTGTATACCCAGAGAT
>JAVJGJ010000014.1:35788672-35807062 GCA_035590215.1 Microhierax caerulescens
GTGCTACAGTTAATTCCAGGGCAAAAGTCTGACTTTTCTAATGGCACAGAACTGATGAAGAGGCAGTTTATAACAGGCATTTTGCCTGACAATGACATGAAAAATGTAAATGTTGATTCTAGTAGCAGCTGTGTTTAGGAGGAGGCAGATGTCTTACATAAGTAAAAGCATAAGGCCAGTTTTCCTGGGCATCTATAGTTGAGATATTAGACCTAGAAAACAGACGAGTTCTGCAATTGTAAATGTTTGGTTAGATGGAGAAGTATTGGGCTCTGTGGGTGTCATAATGATTATATGTATATATATATGAGGTAGATTTTCTGCACATAGGAGAGATACTAGCTCACAATTTGTGACAAGAAAAGAATAAACAACAGAATTAAGACTGCTGTTCTTTCCAAAATGTGCTACATTTAAGACATTACTTATAAGAATGCTGAAATATTAATCTTTACACCTCGATTTCTTCCTCTTTGTTGTTTTTGTGTTTGTTTTTATATCTTGAAACATTTAAAAAGTTTAGACAAGATTTTATTCTAATTGCATATATCAAAAGCAGGATCTCATCTGTTTTTAAAATCAAAGTAGTAAACTACTCCCTAACTGAAATGGCCAGATTTTGAAAAGTTTGGGTACCAGTAGCTGAAATCATCAGCTTCTGAAACACTGACTCGGAAAAGCAGTGGCAGGGCTGATGCTGAGTTTGATATCCCAGACCTTCAGAATCGTCCTTCTGAATGTAACATATTGTTTGCATTTCTTAAGCAGTATTTAAGAACTTCCATAAGCCCATCTTTTAATGATGCTGCTGAAGAAAAAGTCTCTAGTTGGACATAAACACCCAGATCTCCAAATTATATGTAATTTTGATATGACAAAATTACATTTAGAATTATAAATATGGGTGTTTTATACTATGTTTTGAAATCAGTCTGTTGTAGTTTCTTGTAAGAGAAAAATCACTGATAAAACAACAGATTATTTTTGTAATGACATATACAATACGGTGTACTCCACAGCTTAAATTAGAAATGGCTTCAAAATGTGAACACAATGTCTGTTATAATCCTAATTTTAGAACCAAAGGATTTAACTGGAAAAAAGAAGAAAGTACAATGTAAATTGACTTCATACTTGCCAAACAGAAGATAATTATTTATCTCCCTTACCTTACCTCAATCACACAAGATAAGCACATTTATTTCACATGCACCTTGAGAGTGGCAGGTGGCTACCTATTTTCTGTTGCAAATGGAAGTGACTGTTAAAATTTCAGATGTAACTTCATGCATCTTTTACAAGGTCCAATATTGCCACCATACAAGAAGTAGCAAATATTTCTGATTACCACCTACCTATAAAACCAAAACAAAGCTAAAAAATGGATTGGAGAGCAGCAGGGAAAACCAAGTATCTAAGAGATCAGTCACTTGTGCAACACTTTTTGTGCAACATTAAACATTACCTTGAGCCTTCTGCTCCATTAATTGAGTGCTGCCTGTGCTACCAATTCTGTTATGTTAGATGCTGTTGCAAAACTCATAGCTGCTGCAAAGCATAGTGGTGTGATATGAAGTGATGCAGAAAACAGTAGAAGCTCTGTCACTAGGTCAGCTGCAAGAAGTGACATGTGTGAATGTACAGTATATGGAGGTTTTGAAAGATGCAGTCTCTCTCCCAAAGAACTTCAGCTGATGATACAAGGGGAATTCAGTTCCCTTTGGCTGGATTCCATGTTGATCTGGATGCTGTAAATACTTCTGCTTCTACAGTTACTTAGCTCATGCTGCTAAAAATATACTCATGACAGACTTAATGAAAGTATCTTCTTTAAAAAAAAAATTCCTTGTCTACAACAATCATCTAATGTTCTTGTTTGCATGTATGTTTCTCATTGTTCTGACATAGCTATTAATACTGATGAAAATTAGAGAGAAAATCCAAATATTTTCATACTTGTGCTTTTCCAGTAGCATTTAAGAAACACCACAGCTAATCAGCCGTAAATTTTCTTGACTTTTTTGTTGATCTTTTTCAGTTCAAGAATTACATAGCGATAAGTGAAGTTGTATTACAGCAGTAAAAGCTTCAGAATCCCAGTAGATGATGTAATTATGATTAAAAATTAGTATTATTGAATAATTCACTTTTGGAATATGCAAAAGTATTTTTTTCTCTCATTTTCAATAACCATCAGTCTTAATATCTAACTAATGAAAAAACATAAACAGTGTCATCTGTCAGGTTGCTAACAGAGAATGCCACTTACTGGAGCCTCATTGTTTACTTTAGCAGGTAATTTGTGGACCGGAATCATTTAATTGTTCTGAGCACATAATTACATGCCAGCATTTTCCAATTTAATTAAAATGTACAAATCTGAAGATTAAGGGAATTTTTGAATTATTAATCATTTCTCCTCTAGGAAATCTTGTTGCTCTGCAGGAGATTTGTCCAGTGTACAACTATACGTATTTTTTTCCTTCTCTTTCACAGACAGACAATTTTCCCGCAGAGCCCAATTACATGGGCAGCAGGCAGCAGTTTGTTCAAAGGTAAGGCCTATTAAATAACTTTCTCGGCTTCCCCATTTGCATTCTTGTCAAAATTGCTTTGCCAGAGAGTACAATTCAACTTAGAGCAAGTAAATACAACTCTCTCTCTCTCTCTCTCTCTCTCTCTTTTTAAAAATATGTATTTCAGTAGCTCCACGTTCAAGGATCCAGAAAGAGCCAGCTTGAGGGACAGCGGGCATGGGGACAGTGATCAGGCTGACAGTGACCAAGACACTAACAAAGGCTCCTGCTGTGACATGTCTGTTAGGGAGGCACTCAAGATGAAAACTACTTCAACTAAAAGCCAGCCACTTGAGCAAGGTGAGTGAAGCCTCCAATGTTTACAAAAGCGTAAAGTTTAAGCCATCATTATAAACCTATTAGTATTACAGTTGCAGTTTGTCAGGCTGGAATAGCCCACTGATAATACTATCAGAGAAAACAGTAAATCTTGTAGCTAGCCCAGAGCAAAGAAGACTCAGTATCTTTCAGAATGAACATGAAATGAAATGACAAGTATCCAAAGTAGATTATAAAAAAAATTAAAATTCGTACTTTTCTAAAATGATCGGAATATACTTTATCTCCACTGACATTGCCTGTGATATATTATATATAGTCCTTCTGCCAAAGCATGATTTGGAAATTAAAACTAGACATGACTGCAACAGATAAAAGAATGCCAGTCATTTACATTCCTCACGTAGTCAGGAAAAGAAGTGAAGCTTGGAATATGAGACAAGAGTAAAAATGGATCAGAAGATGCTTTCATTTCATGGATGTATTTTCTTTTTTGTCATGTTGATTTCACAATTAATAGTAGTCTGAGAAGTGTCAAATAATAATATAATCTGATTTTTCAGTATAGTTTCATTTACATCCTATAAAGGTACCAAAGATCGGTGTCTGTGAAACAGCTAAAATGACTTATATCAGGACAATGACAGTGCCCTGTGCAAGCATTCATTCTGACAAGCAAGCATGTTTATTTCCTCAAAGTCTGTGTCCAATTCATTTTTTTCCAGATGTGTTTTATCTAATTATGAGGCCTTTCATTTCAAAAGAGACACTTTTTTTTTTTTCTTTTTTTCTTTTTTTTTTCTTTTAAATAAAGCATCAGACAGACTAAGTTTTCCAGTGGTGTGTGTGTTTGTGTTTTGCCTCTGGTCTGTAAAGAATACAGTGCACTGCTGAATTATTTTTAAATATTTTGTATGCTTGCTATTATTTTAGTTTGTTATGGGGAAGATGATTCAGTGTTAAAGACAGATTAAAGACTATTAAATAAGTCAGCCATAATAAGAAGCTATATTAATAATTAAGCAGAAATATATTATGAGATTTTTATTAATTGTTGATTAATTGGACCTAGGCTTTTTGCCTTTTAGCCTACTCTGATCTGTAGTACAGACACCAGGAAATAGATATTCAACTTTTATTTCCTGATTATATTGAGATTGCAATATAATTTTTGCTGTGTAGAATATTTAGAATGCTGCAATATAATTTATTCTGTATATATTTGAAGGTTGACCTCACATATGACCTTATTTTCCAAGTAATAAATGCTGGAAAGATTATTTTTCCCTGACCTTTTGCCACAGCAACTCTCTGCTTATAATTGGACATTGATCTGTATAAAGATGCGGTACTGGACTCTTTTTTTTTTTGTTTGGGTTTTTTTTTTTTGTTTTTTAAGAAGCTGTTTGAGTGTGTGTCTAATTTTCTTAGTTTTGTATAAGAAAAAGACAAAACCTCTGGATCTTTGTTGCAAATATTGCCATGAAAGAGTTCTAAAATTTTGGAAGTTTCATTAGGAAAATGATTTACTACTCAAATTATAAAAGGGTGGATTTTTAGAAAAGGACTGTATTGCCAGAGTTTATAATATTGCAGTTTGTCCAGCAGCATCAAGCCCAACTCTGGTCATTATATTTTCATTATAATGCAAAGAGCTATATGGAAGTTTTCATGTATCATTATATCTAGATGAGGTAACCTATTCATCTAGAAACAATTTATTCCAGTGGCTCATACGAATTCCTCACACTCTTATTAAATATATACTGAAACTGTGAATGTGAAGTTCTGTCAGCCACTGACTGCAGCAGTGGGTGTTTATGTGAATTTTCTTACTGGAAAAAAAAAAAAAAAGATTAGAAGAAAAGATTGAGGGCAGAGAGATAAAATACTTTTTTTCTCTCCCCCCCCCCAATATAATTACAAATGGTAATGATATCCATTTGTTTACTTGTATGAATCTAGTGTCGCAAGCGTGCTGTAATAAAATCATTGGCTTATTATGAAAACCGAACCTGCAGTGAGCACCTTATGGGGCTACAGATCATTGCAGTAACAAATGTGGTGCAATGTGGTGCTCCTGATGAAATCAGTGATCGGTTGTCATTGAGCTTAGTGTGATTAGGGTTCTTAGCCTGAAGTAACTTTTCTCTTTTGAAAGAAGATAAACAAAATTGCTTTCTCTAGTCATAAGACAAGTTGAAGTAGGATGAGAAATACGATATATGTGATTAGTATAGAAAAAGGATTGCATTTTCTTTAGAGAAAAATTGTTTTCCTGGAAAAGAAGAGATTGACAGCTTGCTAGAAACAATTGTCTCTGGCAGCACCTGAAGTAGTATCAAAAGCTGTGGTTCTCTCATCATTCTGGGTTGTGTACAGGGATGGAAATTCACTGTTTTGTAGCAAAGTTTCAGACTTGATTATTGTTGTTTAAAGATTCTTAAAATAGTTTAACTTCTGCTATAAAACGAGTGCTAATTACTATATCTTCTGACATTTTAAAAAAATGAGGCTTAACTGTGAATTCAGTATCTTGACTTGAGATTCCTAATTGAAAAATGAATTAAGTTGGAGTTTGACACCCTCTGTATGTAATTCCAAACATCTTTGTCACAAGTCTGATTCCACCCGTGGCAGTAATAGGAATGTTAGCAGTACCAGTAGTTTAACTACATTTTTGAGCAACTGTAGCCGACAGCTTGAAAATTAAATGGTCATATTGAGACAATAATCGTGTCAGTAGCACTACAGCAACTGTGCTTCTATCAGTAATAGAGAACTAGGAAATTTTATGAAAAAAATAATATTTGTGGACAAGACATCTTCTAATTTCAGCATGGGATGGGAGGCAATCAAACTTACCTTATGATTTGCATTAAAATAGCACAAACAGTGGTTGGTAAAGCCTTAGTAAGTTTACTATTAAAATGTTTGATTTCAAGGAAAATATCTCCAACTGACAAGTTTGGGCTGGGGGTGATTGAAAACATCCACTCAAATGGGAAAGATAATGCGAATTAGGTATCATTATGAAATGCTAATGAAAGCTCATCACTTGGCCTTAACGGAAAGAAAGGGGAAACCCACCCGAAACACCACCCTATAAAAGTTATCAGGACAGTAAGTCTTATGTTAAAATAAGCATGTCCTATTTTAGTTATCTCAACCTATATCCTCTTGCTGTGAATTCCAAGCCACTTTGTGCATTAAAATATCTAGCTGTCTCTTAAGCTTACTTATGCTATCTGAATCTGTCTTACTAAGCAGCTTGTTCCATATGCCTGCTACTCTTTCAATAGAACGGTTTAAGATAGATTTGTTTTGTTTACCTCTCTTTTTTCACTTTTGTAGCTGAGACTTCAAACCCTATCACTAGTTTGGACATTTTGAGATCATCCTACTTAGAAGCCTCACAAGAATTAATAGTTTTGAATACATCTGTAAGGTTACCTATTTATGTCACCTGAAGTAGCATATATTATTCACATTTTATATTTAAATACTAATAGTCATGCTGTTTGGTATGGTTTAAGCATAACAGCAATAATCTCTAGTTCTTTAAAAGACATCCAAACCTGAAAATTGTTTCATAAACAATAAATGATATCTACAAGGAAACAGCAGAACAGCAAGATATAAATTTTATACTTTTCTTAGTGAATTCTGGATATGTTTACCTATAATCAGTAAAACAATACAGTAAAACAAAAATTCCTTAGAAATCATTGTCTTAGAATTTCTCAGGAATTCTTCCTTCCTTTTTCTTTTGGTTTTTGCTGTCTGCCCTTTCTTGCTTTAACACAAATCGACGTTTTCATGTTGTCAAAAATATCCAGGGGGTTAAGTATCTCCAAATTTGGTAGCTCTTTTGTTGAGTTTTTGCTTTGCCATTGTGCATTGCATCTTTCTTTCAACACGCTTGCTTGGCATTCACACCTGCGTCCCGTAGAGGGGACATTTTTGCACATGCTGTTGCCCGCTTAACAGTAGCACGGATCTTGAGAATAAATGAAAACCAGAGTCACCTCCTTGGAGGAAAGGTGGAAGGAAACACTTCAGTGTTGGTGTCAGAGACTCCTCTAGGATCTGTATTGCTCACCAGGCTTCTCTGTAGAACAGCACTGGTTTAGTCTATGGTACAGATGTCTAGTATAAAAAGACTGTGATGGTCTTCAGGAAAAAAAAAATAATTAAATATAACTTAAAAATATAATACTTCTTGCTTCATCATCACAACAAAAATATATATGCATTACAACTGATGGAGTCCCATATGCAACAGTCTTAGGAATAGAACCTATTTCAGTGTTTTAGAATCTCTATGAATCCTGTTAACTCTTGAGTTTATCTACTGAGCACATCCACAGAATGAGTTTGTAGTAACTTGTACATTTAGATTCTCAATTTCTAAACAAGAATGGTCCCTGAAATTGAGTATCCTGCATTATCCATCTGCAACAGGGCAGAAATTAACAGAATTTTTTACCAAGATTTTCTCTGAACTGTCCATTGATTTTCCTGCCGTAATCTTGCTTGAGTCTCTAGGATAATTAAAATCCATTTTGTTTAACTGAGTGAGAATCAGTCTAGACTGATAAGTGCAGAAAGTTCATCAAGCAAATTTCTGCTGTCTGACATCATCACCAATGCTTTCCATGCCATTGGGGATGATGGGTTCTTTTATGAGTACATCAGCTTAATGAGATAATGGAAAAAGAAAATTGTGGAGAAATATTTCTTTCCAGAGTTCTCAGAGCTGGTGATGGCCCCCACTGAGAAACTGTTGGAGGCTGAGTCTCCGCCCAGAGCTGGCACAACCTGGGAAATATTTTGTTCAACATTGCTGCCTCTCATAGGTTTTTCCCTCTGGACAGAGCCTCTCCTATCACATTCTCTCTGTGCACAGAATGTGAATAGCTGTCAGACTGCACTGCTTGTTCTGATGCCATCTGAGATGCTTCCAACTTGCTTACCCCTAACATGGTCAGGTTAGGTGCTAACTTGCCTGTTGTATGTCAGGACTTGCCCACGATACCCATTCTTCACTTTCATCTGATTAATTGTTATACAGGCAAGCTATAAGAGCAACTTAATTGTATTGAAAATCTCTTTCCTTTTCCTAGTATGACTTAGCAGTACTGTGTTTCTAGAACTGTAAATTATGGAAAGTGTTAGATGAAGCCCACACAAAATGGGATTATCCACACACACCCTTTTAGTTGGGGCTTTTTCATGTCTTTTTATCTCTCTTTTTTTTTTTTTTTTTTTTTTTGGCTTCTGTGCTTTATGCAAGCACATGTCTGATCCTAAATGAAGAACAGCATAGGTCAAAGACTAACTTATCTATTTTGTAACTGCTTCTGATTGACCAAATTTATAATCAACACCCCGGAGATATTTGATTTTGGCACTATTCTAATAATGGGATTTTTAATTCAAGACTAAAACTTTATGCACCATTACAGACTTTAATAAGGCCATAATTATATTCTTTCGTTGTCCACTACAGTGTTTAACAAATTCATTATTACATTTAAGCCACTGCCAGTACTTTCTTCCCACTTTTCTGATGTGTGTACGTTGTTCATTGAAACAGTACTTATAAAATTAAGGGAATTAGCAGCTTTATTATTGGTCTCATCCTTCTTATAAAGTCCTTGTTGAATGGAAATATTGAAACTTCTATTGGTATTAACCTTTAACATTAATGTATTTCACTTCTAGTCAGAGAAATGCTCATAAAAGATTCAAATGTTCTAAGTGCCTTGATCTCAAACACTCATTTAAAGATGATCTAAGTAACACTTTTCAAGACTTCCTTACCTAGGCTGAGCTAGGCTATGCAAATGTTCTGTAATGCCTCTTTTCGAGAGATCAGAATAATATTCTCCCTTTAAACCTAAGTTAATGAACTAGAGGGAGGGATACAGGTCAGTTGCCTTTGGAGTACAGATTATTTTCAGGACCTTTCTCGTGTTAATACCCAGTAATCTGTGACAGATCTGTTGCTGTATTATGTATTGAGCAAATTATGTGATGGATTTGGGCAAACTAAAGGCAAAACTCTCATATCTAACAACATTTATTTACTCTTACAGTTTATTTACAACTAAAATTTATTTATTTTACTTACAGAGTATTAAGGATTCCTTTCCCCCCTCTGTTGCAGTTATGTTGAATATCTTCCTGGGTTTAAGTTTTATTTTTAGACCCTCGACTAGTCTACCAGTCAATTTACATTCACTTTTAACATTTCAGTTATTTCAGTACCAAATCTAGATGAGTGACACTGTGATGTCAGGTTGCACAAAGATTGGGTGTGCTTCAAACAAGAGTCCAGTTTGTTTGGTGCATCCTTGTTAGATATGGTAGTGGTCGCAGGCACAGCTTCCCTCTGTCGTGTGCTCTTCTTATATGAGCAGCTTTGCATTTCAACCGAGGCTATCCAGGTGAGGAAGGAGAAGTTTGAGGGAGCAGGTGTTTCTCCTAAAAGAAATCAGAAAAGGAAATGAAGTGGCATCCTAATGGAGAAGGGATGGATTAGCTTAATGCCTTGACTACTTACTTATCTGCCTTCATTGATACAAAACAGAAAAGCAATGCAAACATTCTGGCAGCTGAAGTGACAGTGAATACACTTTGCATCAGAGTATCTTAGCCTATTATTGCCGCCTGTTATTGCCTATTATCCTGCTTCTCAGCTAGAGCTGAGTTCTGCCAAACCAGGTTTTTAATAAGGTGCATGTTTTGGCGTCTGGCAGATTATTATCATCATGTATCTGTTATCAGTGAAGTTTTGTGAATAGCATATCCCACATTTAATTAATGTATTTGGTCACAAATTAGGGAGGAAAATTCTATAACCGACTTCCAAAACATGCAGAAAGAACTTTCTGCATCTGTAACACAGAAAACACTGTGATACAAAAAAGGGACTATAACCATTCAGCACAGCTTCATCTATGCATATTTTGGTGTGTTGTGCTACATTTTTCAGTATTCTTTCAGCACAATTTCATTCCCTACCCCCCCCCCTTATTTCTACTTATTTTATAATTACAAATTAATTCAGTGGTTTAAAATTATATTTTTGCCCTGTATTTTGTTTTAATTGGAAAACCCACCATCAAATCAATTTAGATATATCATTACTAACACCTTAAAAGTTTGAGACTGTTCAGTAAAAGTACTGATAAATATCAGAAGAATTTTCTTTAATGAGCTTACTTGCAAATGAATACATAACGTGCACTTCAAGATCACAATTCTGTTACCGTAAATCCCCTATCTGGGATGTGAGTGCAAATTTTAATATTTGGGTGCTGTAACTGTTGGTGCTCATTTCTTCATGCTTTACTTTATGGGCAACAAAGCAGAATATCTCTCCCCTGTCACTACTGTAAATCTCATTACTCCCTTTCTGTACTCTGTTTTGACACCTCCTTTCCCGGGGCTTAGCACAGTCATTGTACTGCAGTTTGTTCTTGGAAGGCTTAAAATCCATAAGTTATCTTTTTGCTTTATTCCCACTAGAAGAGCAGGAGAAGGATTTGCAGTTCTCAGTAAGATGAGGCCCTTCTATGTCAAAATCATTATCTTCAGCTAACATTTCTTCTTTTCAGATTCTTTTTATAAATTGAAAGAAAAGTGGGGGCATAGAAAGATCAACAACTTTTGAAAGAAGGAAATCAGAAAATAGATAGTTTTCATTGTTTCAGGCTTTATGCATTTCCCTGGGTGGTAAATGGATGTTCTCTGCCTGTGCTTACTTTTGTTAATGAAAATTTTATGGCATATATTCATGTATTGCATGGATACCTAATACCATGGAAATTATTGTAACCTATTGTAACGGGACTAGAGCCTATTCTGAAAATGTCCTTGCATGGTGCATTTACATTTTTCTTTTAATTAAGCTTGCACAGAATTATACTTTATTTATATATATATGTGTGTGTGTGTGTGTGTGCTTATCCAGTTATATAAAGGAGACAATTAAAATAAATACATCTTTTCCTCTCTCATTTTAAACCATCATTGTATGGGTGTATCTCCTCTTCTTAGAGTCAGCAGAAAATACAGATATGATAAACAGCGATAACAGTCAGGTCTTAACACAATCTCGTTGCATATTCCAGCCACGTGCAGATGAAGTTACTGTAAAGCTGATGCATATTAGTTGGAAACCCGCACTCTGACTGTAGTTATCAATAGTTTTATGTCCAGCTGGGGAAGGCAAAACAGAAGTGTCCCAAATAAGAGACAGGAGTTAATTATTCCATTCAGCAGTGCTTCAGTTGGAATAATACTAATTGTATTTTGTTCTTCTGGAACAAAGAGTATCTCCTAATTTCTGTATACAGTAATCCAGTCTGTCCTTTTCCTGACCCTTTTTCTATGTACATGCTACTTTTCTCCCATGCCCTGGTTTCCAGAGGGAGAAAAGTGCTATAATCTAATTTGGGCCAGAGTTACAGCACACTCTTAATTAGTTACACAGCAACCGTACTCAGTTTGTAGGCATATTTTTAAGGAAGACCTGGACAAATTCAGAATCAACAAAGAGGTAGAATAACAGCAGAAAATAGAAGTTTGCAAAATATGGCCTGTAAGCAAAGTCTGAAAGAAGTGTTTTTGCCTAGAATTTGTGTTTGTTTAAATGAAAAAGTCTGGGGTGAAACATAACAGAAGACTTTGTGTATGTAAAGTTGTTCCAAATAGCATGACGATTGCTTTTTCTTTTCTTTCTGTTTAATTTACTGGGAGAGCTATTTAGGTTACGTACCAGGGAGAACTTTTCTGTAAATATTGCTGGTCACTGAAGCAGGCTACCCATGTAAGTTAAAGAATACCCCTTCCTGGCGGTTTTTAAAACAGGTTAAATATACATTTGTTAGTGATAACCTAGATTTATTTTAACTTACCCAGGGCCAGAGAATCCACTCTAGCTCAGCTTTTTATGATGCCATAATTGAATGTGAGGGTGTGATATACTGTCTAGTCCTGAGTAAAATGTACCGAAAGGGAAAATTTGCACTGACCTGTTCTGCAGCCTTTCCTCTGTGAACATTTTTTACAGGAAGAGCTCACCAGATGAGCTTAGAGAGTTGCAGGGAACATGGATTATGTAGTGATTCACAAGAAGAATCCCTGATATAATATAATAATACTTAGCATTTAAGATGGACTTTGCTCAGAGACAGAGCTGCAGCATGATTAACTTAATCACTGCTTAGTGAAACTTTGTCTAGTCTCTGTACATCAGTGATGCACGCATGCCGTGTATCAGCCTCTGTGCATCTACTGCCCATCCCGAGTTCCAGAATGGCAGAACAGCTGGTTTCCATTCCCTGCTGCTGCTTTCCCCTATTCCAGCTGCTGCACTCAAATAACCTCCTTTCCCCAAGTGGGCTTTATATGGTTTGAAGGGGACTTAATGTACCTCAGTGTATCGGGAACGTCTGATGCATATTTCATCATGTTTCAGTTCTTTCTATGGGGAACACTGCATGTGTAACAGATGTTCCCTGACTACTACCCTTTCCTGAAGGTGACATGCCCTTCTTGGTGTTTCAGCTCTAACGTGTACGGAGCTGGTAGTGCCTGTGTGGTACTAGAAAATGCTGCTCCATGGCTGCCCCTGTGCTGCATGCCGAGCTATATTTAATTCCATCTGCTCTCCTCTGCAGCGTGAAATGGAGAGGAGCATATGCCCAGTATAACCAAGTCATACTGTGGCACAGAAAAAAGCCCTTTATTTAAGACAAATAAATGTATTTTTAAATTTTAGGACCATATTCTTCCAGCTTTTTGTACATAAACTGTCTCATATAATTCAGTGGAGATGTTCATGTGACTACATGCAAAAAATCCTTCATCTTATATTATTTCTTTCAGTATTATTGGTACTATATATGTATTTGGGGTGTGTTTATACATGTACACATGCATATGCATAAATACAGAAATAAGACATCATTAACTGGTGTCCCTGAAAATTTGATTTTGGTATCTATATAAATCTGTATCTTAACAATACAGAAAATTTTAAAACTGCTGAGAACAATTTACAAATTTGTTAAGATAAACCAGTATTTTCATTACAAAGCTTGTTAAGCATAATTAAAAGCTTGAAAATATAATAATTCTGGGGCAAAATCTTTGAATCTGTAATATAGTATACACTTGAAAATTTTAAAAATGAAGTTTTTAATATATAGTTAATATACAGTACTGCACATATAATGTACTTATACATATATATAACATTATATACAGAATGATATAATTGCAGTGTTTGCTTAAATATTACAGGGATGTGCACCTTGGATCTTTAGAGGTTATCTATCAGCTTAACTGCTTGTCAGAGTTTTAAATTAAGTTCTTCATACAAAATTTTACTATTTGACCCAATTTTTGCTTGAACAAATGTATGCAGTTACTGCATAAAAAGTGCAATTTAGGTTACACATTGGCAAGATCTCTAGGCAGTTACACAGCCCAAACAGCCTTCTACATTCTGAGTCAAACATACAGACTAAGAACAACATGAACACAGAAGCGGAATTGTGTCTCTTCTGACCCTGTAAAGAGACTTTTGCAGCACATCTGTAATCTGCATGGCCTAGGGAAGCGTATATTGGATTTTCATGCACTGCTGAATGTGAACAGTCCTACACTTCATGTGTGTGATTAGTTTTAGCATGTGATACTTTTTTTTTCTATTTTACTAGCTTGATTTGAAGTGAGGATTCTCTCCCTTATCTCTATGGTATTTTGTTGTTGTAAGCAAAGTTCACATAAAGATGATGTAGGTCTATATGTTCACCCAAAATTACGTCTAATTTAAAAAAGAAACTACTTTTCTTCCCCCCCCCCGCCCCCCCCGTTTTTTTTTTCCCCTGAGGTATATAAAATTCATACTGCACCTTCATTATAATTTCAGAAAGTACCAGCTTCATATCTATTTTATAGAAATTTTTCACTACAGTAGAAATGTAGGAAATCAAATTATATGGCCCTAACATTGTGTCATTTTTGGGTGGCTACTTCTAAAAAGGACCAATATTTTTCTCTATGAAAAAACTGCAAAATAGCCTATGAAATCAATTTCTTTCCAATTCTTAACCTAATTTCTTTTATAAGCTTAGTATTTGTCCATAGGCAAATAATTTCAAAAAAGGCAAATTAAAACGGATTAAAATATTTGTAAGATTTGTGTCCATATTATAAAACACAGAAAGTTGAATGTGAGATATGTCATGTTCTCTTCTCTCTTTTTCAATTCAAAGTTTTACGATCCAAAAATAGCTGGGTGTTACCCAGGTAAGAATACCTGCGCGCATTGGAAAGGCAGGTGTTTTTGAAGGAAAGTGCGTGAAGCGCAGAAGGATGGAGAAAGAAAATGACATTGAATACTACAGCCACTGCTGTGAGGAAAGCTTTAGAGCCAGCTTAACTTGCCAGTGTGCTGTGGTTGCTTTTTGCTTCTCAAGAGTACTGTAGAGTATCCAGATCAGGCCACTGAATTGGACCATAAAAATTTAAATAAAAAAGGTCATGTAGAGTTGATACTGCATATCCTTAAATCCCTGGCAATACCATATAACAGCATAAAATATTTTTTCTTTGTCATTTAGGCTTATAATAAACAAATAAGGACATTCTCAAAATGTCTATTTGGATGGAATTACACCGGAAAATTCACATAATAATGTATGGTAAAATATATTACAGCACGTATTGGCCCCAAAGCAAGCATTATTATATTGACTCAGGACATGTGTATTTAACATCTATTACAATTTTCAAACAATAAAAAAAACAATAATAAAAATGCAAATTTTGAACAGAAGTATCAAAAACTTGAAGCATATGATAAAAACTGCCTCAGTTATCATTGTATGGTTATTTCAAGATAAGAACAGAATTTAAATGGTTTGGCCTTCTGAAATAAATCTTATCTCAAAATATCCTGGCTTCATGATATTTTGATAGTATGAAAATAAAATTGCACAAAAATTTGAAACCTAATTATTGAGATATGTAGGTTTAAGGGTTGTGAATTTTGCCTACGAATACCTTTTCTTTATATAGAACTGTTGATAATATCCGTATTTGTGTTACATTCAGAGCCTTTTTATTCACTTTTTACTATTAACGTTTCATTTTATTCCTTTTTTAAAAATTTTATGTATTTTATTTTGTGTACATTCACATTTTTTCTTGGTATATGGAAACTGGCAGAATTATTTATCCTGCTAGAATTTTGACACAGGAAAATAGCCTTTCAGAGGCAGGTTGGATGATCAGTGAAAATTAGGAACACACCATGTACTTGATTTTAAGAAATCTTATCCCATCGCTAATTCACTGTTATTTTACGGTTATCTCAGGAGATGTGTAACCTCTTTAAGTAAGACAAAATAAGCTACTGTTTAAAGTTTAAAAATAGTCTTTGCTATTTAAAACATCAAAATTTCTTTAAACACACAGGTTCAGGTGTCAATAGAATTACAGATCATTGTAGATTCATTACATTTCTGCAGCTTTTCACAGGTATACATGACGATGATAGCTGGCTAATAGTTTATTATAAAGAAGACTTATATTTAAACTTTTACAAGTACATTTGAAAGATAAGTACCACATAGCTACTTTCCTTATTGTAAATTGTAAATTTGATCTTTTTTTCTGATATGCAGAAGTATGGAAAGACAGAGTTACAGGAAGAATTAAAAATAAAAAACAGCTTAGAAGTTTAATGTGTGGGAAGACAACAGGTAACACAGAGGTGGAAAAAACCTGAGTTATTAAAACATGCTCAGATTTTGTAAGAAGAAACTGCCCTACTCTAGAGGTAGTGTGCTTTTGTTGAATTTAAAAGTGATCAAATTTTGTATTTTTTTTCTAGAAACTAGCTGCGATTAAATAATCCTATACTGGGATACATTCCATATCTGACAGGTGCTTGCAGTTTTGCAGTGGACGTTCATCAGAGTCAGAAAAGTTGTACCACTTTGCCTGCTTTGAACAAAACGTGGTTGTTTTTATTTTTTAATGCAAAATCAGTTATCATCATTCTTTTGCATAAGCTTTTGTACCTGAACAAAAATGGAATGCTTCCTCAAAATATAGATTATGATATTTTTACTGATGGACTTAGTGGTTTTGTTCAGGTTACTGGCCAGATGTGTGAACAGGGTACTCTGAAAAATATAACAGAAGTAAAAAAATTGTTAAATTCAAGACATATAAAAATACTCTTCACAATCTTAATGAAATCCCTGAAATACAAGTTTATGGCATCTTCTTTTAAAGAGAATTTTACCTTTCCAAAATAGATTCAAAACTAAGGCTCAGATTTTCTCCTAGATATTTAGCCCTCTCTAAGTACAAGGAAACTGGAAAGTCTGGACCTGAAGGTTTTGTTAGTTAAGGAAAAAGTTTTCCATCTCTGTGTAAATCATTCTAACTTGTTTTTAACTCATTTTTCCTTTGTATGTTCCATCCATGTAGTAAGTAATAGAGTGAACCTTGCCACTGAACTTTTTTAAGTCACACTTTGTAAATTTATATATAAAATTGCTGATACCTTTAATGGTGATTTTTTAAGCGACCTAAACCAATCATTCATGACAGCTTAGCATCCCAAACCTCTACATTTTCAATCCTTTTGAAGGAAAGAACAGTCACAAGCTCACAGAAATCTTGTCCCTACCATCTTACCTACCTCTGACCTAGTTACCCTGATTCTTTATAGTTAATTAGTTGATGAACACTTTAGAATTAATGAAGAGAGCAATAGGTACTTCTAGAGCATGATTCATTTGACCTATTTTAGATGAATCACATCCTCAAATGCTCATGCCTCTCTAGTGTCAGTAAAAGATTACTAACTCAGATGTAGTTCAATTATTGTAGATATCCAAAGTTATGAAAGATGAATTCAGTGTTTTTGCAGGAACCAGCTTTTTATATGATGGCCATCGTCTCTTCCAACATTTTGGCTTCTGTGTCTCTTATTCATGTTATAGGTGTTAATGGTTCCAGCCCAAGTTAATTCTGGAGGCATGATCATTAATTTATTCTGGAGGCATCATCATTAATTTATTCTGCTACTCTTTCCCATTTCATCAGTCATGATGTGGAGGTGGTGAATCTCTTCCATGTGAGAAATAAAATTTTTGTTTGCACAGCCATTGTTCCCTCTTCCATGCATCTGAGGCTGGGAACTATTTCTTCCCTCGCAAAACTGTGTGCCTGTGAAAGATTCAAATTTTTTGATGCTTTGCTTAAATATTCATCTATTTGGCTTTTCTTTTGAACTCTTACGGCCAACTTACTGGTGCCAGAAGCAATAAAGAACAGTGTTGGAGGTTTAAAATTAGAATCTGAGATCAACCTGTACCTTGGCTTTTAAAAAGCCCTTTTTTGCTGAAATGCTTTACTGAAATGACTCACAGAAAAGGAAAGGCATGGTCTTAGATTACATGGAGCTCTACTTAAAATCAAAATAAATTAACATAGTTATTTGACCGCTGGAACTATTATAATTTAAATTAATTAAATACCAAGGGATGAATAAAAACATACTAATTTAAGGATTAACCTCTATATAAGATATCTGTGCCTTACATAGTGTTAATCTTCAGTAAATTTTTATTGTTTGGCGAGTTGAAGTAATTCATGCTCTTATTAAACCTAACTTCTTATTACATCTAGGACTGTTCTTGTATGTTCATTAAATAGCAGTGGATTCGGGAACAGCTGTTAATCCCTGGCAAATACATTTAAGAATCAACCGGCATTTCATAAACATACAGTAGCAATCCTATTAAATCTGAGTAAATATTTATTTAAGATACTTCGGGTCTATCCTGTTGTCTCACACTGACTGTAGTATGTGACATTATTGGTCGTAAGGTGAGGTTTATCTACAAGAATACACCGGCCAATCTCATCTCAATTCCATCACCAGAGCCAGCTGTTGGAGATGTTGCACATGTTGGCACAAAGAGATCTCCTTCTAACCTTTCTGCACTACGTCCCTGAAAGAGATAAACTAACGATATACACATATAGCTGTGTGAATGTCAGGGTTTTCTGCCAAATAGCTGTGTGAACTGGGCTTGTTGGGTTTTTTCCACACGTCAAGATGACATAGCTTTGCCAGCAATACTTCACAATAGATCTGGTCTCACAAGTTGCTATTCAGCATCAGTGTTATTAACAGTGAACATATTTTCTGCTTTCCTACAAGGCTCACACAAAGACTGAACTGTATTTTTGGCAAACCGAACGGGATTGTCAGGAATGTGTTACATGCTTTCTCATGTTCAGAGTAACCCTAATAACAACTATTTAACTCTGTAAGGACCCCTCAAAACTATCTCAGAAAGTTAGTATTTTCTGTTGTACATCAGTCAAATACCTTTGAGTGTCTTTTGATTTTGTGTTTGCTCTTTCAACTTTGTTAACTGATAAACAAGTAATAGAGTAAACACTTCCTCTAGCTGGGGGGGGGGGGGGG
>JAVJGJ010000014.1:35807170-35826089 GCA_035590215.1 Microhierax caerulescens
AATAAACAAACAAACAAAAAATAACCACCTACTTTTACAGAGGAAGAGAAGACAGATAATATATTTATAGAAGAAAGAAACAAACAAACAAACCCCACTCATTTTCTAATTGAGAACCCCAATATTTTGGGAAACCCTTAGGTAATCTTTTTTTTTGTTAATTACTATACATTTCTATTTCAGGAATGATGGGAAATGTAATTCAGATTAAGTTCCTATTACACTAATCCAGGGGTCCTCAAACTACGGCCCGTGGGATGGATACGGCCCCCCAGGGTCCTTAATCCGGCCCCCCCGTGTTTACAGAACCCTCCTGCCCCCCCCTGGCTGGGGGTTGAGGGGGGGAACCAAGCAGCTGCAGATGACTGCCTGCCACTTCATCCGCGCGCCGGCCCCCTGGTTAAAAAGTTTGAGGACCCCTGGTCTAATCTATGCTTTTTTACTCATAGTTAAATTTACAGTTCACAAAATCTTCTAAGTTTGTCTAGTTTATCGAATGAGAAGGCTAATGTGTGCATTACTGGAAGTAGTATCAAACTTTCCTTAATTTGCAGCTTTGCACACCTTTTCCTATCTCTCTATGTTGTCTTGTACCATTATGCATCAATAGAGTCAGTAATGGCCAATTTAGTCCCTTAACATTGTTTCTAATTTGGGTTTTAGACCCCTCAGCTTTTTTGAAAGTTAACTAAGTTTTTTATTTCCTTTCATAGAAAATCATCAGAAAACCTCATCTGAATAAATATAAGACTTAAATACTATGGTTATTCTAATGTTGAAAATAATAGAAGAGATCAGATTTTGAAAAGAAAGTTCAACATAAACCAATAATTGAGTAGTAATAGTGATCATATTAAAAAAAAAACTATTGAAAAGTAGCCAAAGGTTTCTATGAGACATTCAAAATTTTTAACTGTATATTTTCTGTGACTTTTCATAATTCTAGTCCCATCTGTCTTTTTCTATATCACTATTCCAGCATAGACTGTAAAATATTACTCCTGTAAAATGTATCTTGTCTGGAGCAGTCATGCAGTTATCTACATATGCATTAGATTTTATGAAACTAAATTCTTAATAAGGAATTCTTTTAATTTTTCTAGTGCAGATATTAAAATATCTTTTATCAAACTGAACTAAGCTAGTATCTAAAAATAGCTCCCTGACATTTAGAGTAATGGATATGAAAGCAAAAGTCATAAAAATTGCTGGGAAGGTGCAGTGCAAGCACTGATTCAGCAACTACCACACAGATATAAACATTTTCTTTAGCATGTAAGATATTAATCTGTAGGAACTTAAGAACATATGAAAACAACCCTGTCTAGTAATGGTTGAGATGTGGAAATTACTGTGAGGTAACAAACTACAACTCATCCTGCAGTCTAGGGCAGCTGCACTATATGTATGTCCTTCACTTATACCACTGAAAGTAATTCAATCACCCACCTAAATGTAACATCTGAGTCACCTTGTGGAATTTTCTGTCACTCCAGCAATTACACAAAGACTCTAGGACAATTCCACCCCTGAGCAATTAAAGGTCTACGGAAAAGAAGGCAAGAAAATAAAAAATACATTTTCCCATTAAACTTGGGTGGATTTTTGTTCCATGAATTTGCCTAATTGTCTTATGGACCCTTGGCATCCATAACGTCCTGCACAATGATCTTCATGATTTACTTAGGTGTGTGTACAAAGATACTGCTGTTGACTGAAACCTGCCACCTGACGATTTCATTGTTCTTGCTTTAGGAGAAACAGTTTAAATAATTGTTTCCTATTAGTTTTCTCAGTGACAATAACGATTCAAAAATATTTTGATATTTTCCCTTTGTTATGTATTCTCCAAGCTAAAAAACCCTTAGTCTATTTAATCTCTGCTCATACGAAAGCCTTTTCACAACTTTGATCATCTGTGCGGCCCTTTTTTATCTTTTTGGTTCTATTATATTCTTTTGAACATGGCATGAGCAGGAATGCATACAGAAGCCTAGACACAGCAGCTGTGGATTTAAACAGAGTAATGTTTTGTGTTTTAGTCTCTATTCCTTTTCCAAGATTTCATCTTATTCTAACTGATCTCTTGATGAGCTATGAGCTGACATCTTCTTTTAACTGTCCAGAATAATATAAAGGTCTGTTTTAGAGCCCATAGTTTGTATACTGGGAGCCGTTACTCTTTTTCATCCTGTGTGTTACCTGCATTTGTTGACCCTGAATGTCATGTGCCATTTTATTGTAGTCATTCAATAGCATGACATCTATCTGCAGCTCTTCACAATATTCTCAGGTTTTACTACTTATATTTGTTTGGTACCAAAGCTAATTTAAGTGATAATGTTGCAACGCTCCAATTCCACATGTGAGTTCCATATGGTCTGCTGATTTGTTAGAAGTTATTTTACCCATTTTCTCTAAAATTTAGTCTATTAATCTTTCAGTTGCAAGCAGTTTTTATGACTCATTTCTATCCCCAAAATAACTGCATTGTGGGAATCTCCCTAGGTACCTTCTTGTCAAAGCTTTTTTCCTTTTTTCCTTTTCATTTTTTTTCTGAGGAGTGGGTACTTGTGACCTTATCTTCTTTCAGCGTTGTATTATATGCTGATTTTCTGTCAGTCCCACTGATCCACTGATCCTCTGGCAGGCTTTCATTTTTTCAGTTTTTTTTTTTGTAAAAATTCTTCTTATTACTTGCTATGTCATGAACAAACTATCTTCAAAACTTTTCCATCCTTCCCTACAATATTGTAACTTTTTTTTTTGTTTGTTTGACTTTATGCATTTTTCTCTTCCCACTTTGCACACAGTTCCCACTTTTTTAAGAGTATCTTTTTACTCCTAATGGCTTCCTTTACGCTGCTGTTTCACCATGCTGGTTATTTTCTGTCCTTTAAAAGTGTTTTTGATAAGTGGTATACAGTTACTCTGAACTCCTGATATAGGATCTTTAAGCAGTCTGTCATGCTCTCTGCAAGCATTTAGTCTTTTAGTTGTCCTTTCCACTTTCCTTTTAAAAAACATTGTCATGTTCATGTAGTTTTTTAAGGTTAATGTACCATAGTAATTTTTCTCTTTTTCCTTTTTCTCTTCTACACAGACTTTAAATTTGAATGCTTTATGGCCAGCATTAAAGTGTAGCATGTAGATAATTACATTTTCAAAGTGGCCTGTTGAATGCTAAAAAGTAAATCAAGAAAGCGATGTTTATCCTCTTGTGAACTCTTTGACTAGTTGTTTCAAGTGCACTGTGCTTCACCATCACTATGTAATTTGTATCATGCCATTATAATTACACTGGGTTCCACTGAGTATTTTCTTTCTACTGCCTCTGTGAGGTAACTGTTACATCATATTCCTCACTTAGAACTAGCTGCTGCAGTTCTTACTTTTCAGGCTTAAAAAACATATAGAATCAAATAAGTATTCGGGGTTTGTCTGATACCAATTTCTATGTGCTATGTTCAATTGGAATTTGATTATTCTCTCTCCAAATATGGTTAACTTTTACTCTGGACTTTTTTTTTTAAGTGTACAGCTTGTGAAGTCACTCTAGCTGACAGGTTGTTTGAGATTATGTGCTTTTCTATGCCTGTCACTTGTTTTTAATTTAAAAACAATCTTATATCCAATTCAAATGTTACCAGGCTTTTATGTGCTGGCTTGCATGATGCCTACCCTTATTGGATGTGTTCCATCCATCAGAGACATTTCCTTGGTTACTAATTAAAATATACTCTGCTTTATCTAAGTCGATTTTCAATTTGAAAAAGTATATGAGCTTTAGCATCTAAAATCAGAAAGTCGAAACAAAATCTCTGCAGAAATGTGTGCTGAAATGTGATGTCATTTTCGGTTCTTTCTCAGGCCATAAAAAAAAGACTTGGGGGGGGGGGGAGGGGAAGACACATTTATTTCAAATCAATTATAGAGAGATCCATAGCTCTCTTATTTTAATCTTGGATTTTATCTTTCATTTGTGAATCAATTGGCTCAAGTCTTCCTCTTAATAATGAATTCTTGCGAAAGAGAGACTTGATAGTTATACCTGTTACTAATGTTCAAGTAAAAATGCTTTGCTTTCTTTTTCTGGGACACCCCCGCTCCCCCCACCCCCACCCCCCCACCCCCATTATATTAGTAGTCTCCAGTGACTGCCACCAATATCCTATTTTCACATCCTTCTGATTTTTAGCCTTGCATTCCCTGGGAGTTAGAAAATACTAGTAACATTTTTAAGTACATGTAGTGGCAATGCCTGTTCTCTCTCTCTCTCCGTCCCCTCCCTGGCATTTTGTCTTTCCTCACCCTTGGAAAAATACTAGTAGAGATCTTTCACAAGTTGTTGTTGCAGAATTTTACTCAGAAATGCAAACGTCTGTTGTTATTACTATTTTTCTCATTCTAGCAAAAGTCTTAAAGTTTTTGCCTTTTTCTACACTGAGGCAGCTGTGAAAATTTGTCCAAATTAACACCACAGGTAGATTAGTCAAATCACTTTATACCTCTGTACAGATATCTTTATTTGGGCATGAAAAACAATTACTTTGCCTGAACTTACATCAGTTCCAAAGTGAATGAAAGTAAATCAGAAGCATTTTAGTTCTGAATAGGAATAAGAATAAAAATAAGGAAAAGAACAAGGGTATAACAGTAAGAATACAAGAATCCACATAGTGGTTTAATGTGATGCCTGTTTAATTGATAAGGATTAATCCTCCAGAATGTTTTGGTGTAGCCTCAGACAAATGTACATGTGATTTTATGTGTTCTGGTGTTCACTAGTGTGCTATGAACAACTTTCATCAAAGCAATACCTTTGCAGACCACAGTGGGGATCCATTTGGGTTGCTGTGGCTCCTAAATACGCTTCTGTAGCTTCATGGGGTTTGCTGCATGGGGTTCATGGCTGGGTCTGGTAAAGGGAGAGTCAGAAGATACGAAAGAAGCATATTGCTAATCTCTTTATTCACCATTGTTCAGATCCTGACGAGGTAACACTCTGATAGCCTTACTTTGTGCAAGTAAAACACAGGGACCCTGACTGCAAGGGTGTTGTGACCTTGAAACTGAGCTCCATGATCTGGCTACCAACATACTTGTAGTCTCTTTTACCCTGAAGCACAGAAAAGCCATCTGCTTTTGTAATCACTGAGGCTTTTTTTCACACAGAGATTTTGTGAAGGTCCAAGGTAAAATCCAAGAACATTACACTGAGCAGAAGGATCACACAGACATGATTCCTGACTATGCTGGCTTCTGAATCACGTCTGAAACAGCCTGGCAGAATGATAGCTGGGGGGGGGCCAAAGGTGTGCCCAGGATCATTCCAGCTGCATGGACATCATAGGTAGAGTAGTTACATGGTGTAGAAAATTTCCTGCTTTGGCACTTGCACATTTGCTAACCCAGATCCAGCCAAAGAATCCATAGAGAAGGAATCAACATTTTGAGCTCCACAGAGTGTTGATCACATCTTCTGAGGCAAGGACAGGAGTCTCTCCATTTATCTGAGAGATTTTATACTTTTTTTTTTTCTTAGTTTCTTATTCAATTACAATATATATTTATTTTAAATTCCTTCATCTGGAACCTTAGGAAAAACAAATTTCTTTCCATTTCTGTTTCAAAAAGAGGTTACAACAAAACCTGAAATTTGTGGAATATTTGACCCAGTCGTGGCTAGTTAATAGCTTGCTTGCTGATTCAAACGAGCAATGCCATCAATCCTGTATTCAGGATTTCCTTACTGAAAAGAACAAAACAGGTTTGAATGTAAAGCTATGGTACACTGCACTGTCAGGTTGAACAGCTCAAAGGTAGACAAGGATACCTGCGACTCTGTTCGGCTGAGTTTGAATTCCACTCTAATACATGCTGAGAATTATCATTATATCTTTTATTCTCAGTGGTGACTGCCAGGTAACTCTTCAAGCATATCCTGCCATTTGTTCTATCCAGCAGAAATGGTTTTGATTCAAAAGTAGCTATTCCAGCTATTTCATAGGAATAGTGTGCAAGGAGAGTGAGTTTGGGCAAATCATACATAAAAATTGGCATTAGGGTTACATGAAGGGAAGCAAAATTACTCCCGCTTCCTTGTAAAACACATGATATAAAAAAAGTCATATTTCTATTGAAAAGACAAAGAAACATACAACACGTTCATTTTGTTAAGTACAGTATGCTAAATTCCATAGGATTCAGATCTTACCTACACCTTAATCAAATTTCCAACAGCCTCAGTCATTTAGATACCGATGTGACCAGACTGCGAGACCTACTTGTGCTCAACTGCTTACTCAGAAAAAATCCAGGATGGCACCCCACACATCTGGTGAATTCATTTGTATCTCATTGCACCCTGGTTTCCATTAGATGAATGGCAATTCAGTATGTGGATGGCAGAGGCAATATGTACATCCAGTAGATCCACACATTACATGTTTGATGTAGCCATGGAGGTGTTAATGATGTGCTTGGCTTTCCAACCCTCACCTTACAGATGTGGCAGTTCTTATTTACTGCTGTTTGGCTTCTGTTTTTGTTTACTGTCATTATTATTGGCTTTGATTACTTCCTCAGTGTAGGAGAATCTGACTGGAGCCCCTATTTATTTCTTATGATATGTCTTTTCCATCAAATGACAGCCATCAACGGAGAACATTTTATTTCTTGTCTTGAGAGCTTCACACTCACGAGAGTGGCCTAGAGGGACACAGCTGTCTCATTATGCAGTGAACAGAGAATTATTCCTGGATGCATCCTGATCAGCAAAGCCTTAAATATTGTTACCAGGTTCTTGAACTGGCATGGAAAGTAAATTGAGAACCAGTGGAAAATATGAATTGTTGATAAGACAGGTTGTGGTAGCTTGTCCTTTTAAACAATTGATTTTCTTGTTCTGTGCATACTATGCTTGTGCCCCCAAGTCTGGTTTGTATGTAATGCCAACTACAACAGTATGAGCAGGAAGGGGTTATTGCACTGATGGCTGCTGTCAAATCCAACTTTACAAAAAAGATAGTGTTTATTGAGGTAAAAATTATAAATTCCTGTTCCTTTCTCTGTGTCTGAGATCTTGCGACTTTGTACTACTTGAGTAAACACACAGTGTATAATTTAAGGAAACAGAAGGTGTTCCTAACAGACAGATACTCAGAATGTTCTTTTTTCTTCCATCCTCACATCCTTCTGCAGCTGGCTGACCTTGGATCAGCTGTTTTCTACCCTTTAGATTTTGTGACACCTTTGTGATGACTTTACTTCAGAAGCAGATGGAAGGCTGGGGTCCATCAGTTTGTGGCTCACAGCAGCTGTACTTAACACTGTCTTTGTAAAGCACGTGGCAAGCATGTAACATGTCGTCCCAGGTTGCACATGGAGACTCATGTCCCTACCGTGAAGAATTCACATCCCAGACATCTCTTTTGTGACCAGCTTGCTTTGGCAGTGGAAGCAGCCATCACCTAGGAAGGACAATTCCTAGGAAGCCATTCATGTGTTTAAAAAAAGAACAAAACTTTTATGGGGAGAGATAAAAATGTGAGGGGCTGTCCATGATATACATTAGTGCCTGATGAGCACGTGGTCCCTCACAGCCTCTCCAATGTTAGAAAGTTACTTTCAGAATTTTAACTGGTCTAAATCAGTCTTGGTTTTGTCAGCATGGTACGTTCGCTTTCCTCCAGCTGGAGATTTTAAAGGAGAGAGGGCTAAAGTGGTCCCGCAGCAAGCCAGTTCAGGAAGGTAAACTGACAGAAGACTATTTGGTGGGGTTTTTTGTGTTCTTTTAGCCACTTGAACCTACTCACTATAACATTAAAACAAGGTAGAAACATGTTCAGAGTGTGTGCCAGGTACTACTATTCTGGTTTAGCTTTACCCATATTGTGGAACAACAGCCTAAAGAAAGGAGAAACTTACTTCTTCAGAACTAGGTATTTTCTAATGATGTTCGCTAGCCTAAAAGGTCAGGAATCCACACTGCAAAGCTGCTTAAAGCAAACCAAAAAGATGGCAACTGCCATTTTTTTTTACACCTTTGGGTAAAAATCTTATTTTTGACCAAATGAAGAAGTGGACAGTTACTTTAGCCTGTTGCAGTTTATACAGTTTTCTGGAATTAGTCACATCCTGGCATAGAATTTCTTATGTGCGTTTTCACAGATGCTGTGCCAGAAAAAAAAAAAAAAAAAAGAAAAAAAGAAAAAAAAGAAAAGATCTTCATTCATCTTCTAAAAAAATCACATCCTTTGAATAACAATTACTGTTAGATACAGGCAAGATGTTGCAAGATAGTTTCAAACTATTTACAATATCTGTTCCTGCAATTTTGTCCTATCTTATTTTATCTTTTTAATGTAAACTACTTGTTTTGCATGCAGCATGAATGAATGCCTGTTCTGAGTGTGCAAGAAATGTAGATCTTAAAGTTTAAGCAGTAGGCCAGATTTTTAAATTACCAAACCAGAATTACATCAAGATGGAAGCTATCATTGTATAAAGTATGAGACATCAAACTCTTAAACTGAACGCATTCATATTACATAGTATTTTAAAGGATACATCTTAATTATAGATCTTATTTACAGATAAGACCTTAAAAGTTCCACTACTATTCATTATTTATTGTTTTATGCTTGTTTTACAGACCTAATAATATTACACGTCCCGTTTTGCTAGTAACTACCCAAGCAAATGTGTACTTTCATCATTCTGGACTGAGCAAACGGTGATTTCTGTTCAGTTTTTACTTCTGTTTAGAGTTATGACTTTATGCTTTTCCATCTTAAATTGGACAATCATAAGAAGACTATGAAAGAAGAATGCATTTTTCTTGCAAATCAAGACTGGCTACTGTGAAATAATTTGTTTCCCAGCAGAAAGTTCAGACTTGTACCACAGACAAACATAGAAGAATTTTAAAGATTCCAACATCTATAGCAGTCAGATTTTGCAAATGAAATGTAAGTGCAGAGACAATGCACCTAGTTGAATGTGCTAAAAATCCCATGATGCTAATAGCAAACTTTAAAACTATTTTTATTTAATTAATCTAGATAAAGAAGGTAAACATTCCACTTCCAGAGCATGAAGTTTCTTAATTTCTCTAGTATTAGAGGAAATAATTTATGGAAGAATTAAAGATGGAAATCTACACTGGGAGGAATTTCTAGTTCCAATAAGGGGTGCATGACTGAAATTTTCACCTTAGAACAAGAATAAAAAAAATCAGGCCTGAGGACTGCCTGTACTTACATGTGTTTAAATTCTTCCCACATCTCCAGCTGATTGACGTCTTCAATAAACTGTTAATGACCCACTCCATTTGCTTTAAATGAGCCTTAAATTCTTAGATCTAGTGTAGTTTTGTAGAAAGTTGGAATTAAGTAGATTTAATTGCCTTTTTTCAGTTCCTGTTTTTGTTTTTGTAATTCATCGTTCAAAGGAACAGTACATTTTGCCACTGTAATAAAGTTTCTCAGTAATCTTTTCATTGATTTGAGTTCTAGATGCAAACCCATGCACTAGTCATAATGAATCCGTATTGTTATCTGAGCTAGGCTGTGTGTTTTAGGTACCAGTTATTCATAAAATAAGAGCTTTTCTCATGCTGGCTTTCAGTGTTTTTAAGTAGTAATTTAGCAGCTGTCTTGGATAGGGCTGTGAGCATGCTGGAAATCAAAGGTGACTCTGGTTCTGTTCGTGAGATGGGTTGGTACTGCATTTTTATTAGCGTATTTGCTTTCCTTCTACTTTGATAGTTTTAGTCCCTGGGGCACAGAGCTGAGAAATATAGATTGTAACTATCATGCCAGATAAGGAAAACAACGTAAGTGATGATGCAAAATGTATTTTCTCTGACAGTGAGCAAGCAGAGACTGGCTTATGTGAAACAAATTTTTATAGTCTGACTGTGATGGGCTATTCTCACCACAGTGATACCTGCTGAGAAGTTGTGTTATATTTAGTTGCATTGTAATAACATTTCTTTCAAGAAATTAATTACATATCTGTAAAGAAGTGATGGCATAGGCAACCGTGGCTGTTAGTATGGAGTTGGCATTTTATATCCAGGCATGAACATCTCTATTGGTGCCAGGCAGTAGCTAATCTGTGATTGTGATAGAAGAAAAATATTGGCAAGAGGGCTGGGAAGTAGGAATCTGGACATCAAAGTGCCTGTCAATGTAAGACTTTACTGCTGCAAAATGAATAACGCGCAATCATTCTCAAGGAGGAATGAATAAAACCCTGGAAGACACGATAGAGAAGTAGTGAGCTATTCAACTTCTCTTCATGCTGGGCATTCATATAGGCAGTACCTCACAACATGAAATCTGAACTCAGTCTTCTGATGCAGGCTTATTAATAGTATAGCCCCTGAATCTGTAGGCAGTCAGCTCTCCACAAATGTTTATGCAAGATGTTATTTGCATAAGGTGGAGTGTATACAACTGCAGATTTTATGTATGGGATATGGAGAATGGAAGTCCATATGATCTTGAGCAAAGAACAGATCCCCTGTGCTTCTCTGCATAACCTCTGCAGCCTGTGCCTCCCTTCAGAATAGCCACAGATTGCACTTATCTGGTAGACCACACTTTAGCCACTGCACTTAGGGGAGAAGGGAGATTGCCATTAGCTGAGTTAAAATGAAATACAGTATCTGGTATAAAGTAGTCACTGTGCTCTCTGTGACCTCATCTCTGCAAGGCAGCAGCTAATCAGTGTTATCTGGTGGGGTCTTTCCATTATGTCCCCTTTCTTGCAGTTCCGATCTGCTCAACAAATGACACTTGATCTTTCATCTGCCTTTGTGCCTCCAATAAGCATAAAATCTGATGGGGGGTGGGGGGGTGGGAGGGTGGGCAGGAGGAGAAGAAGCCTAACCTTTTCAGCTCGATTACAGCAAGAACAATTTGTTTTTGTAATTAGAGCTCAGCAGTGATCTCTGTTTATTTCTCTGATACTCAGCTCGGTGTAAACAGAACTCAATTTTGACAACTGTTTAGCTCACGGCACAGTTTTAAAGTATTAAAGGATAACGGAAGACTTATTAGATTAGCTTTTGCCATGATCTTTTAGTGTCCCAGATAATTATTATTTGTGATACAGCTGAATGGTTTAAGCCTGTATTATTATTATGCATGCATTTCTGTGTCATACTTTACGTACTGTTGATGTGCACTAAAATATGCGCTAAGAAGTATACATCCAGTGAAATTGCACAGATATTAGTGGCATGATCAAGTGGCTCAGATTGTTCTTTTTGTGAATTTTATTTTGTTTCCATCATAACAATTCTTGGTTTCTGACTTTTCTTTTAAAACAAGTCAGTTCAATCATCTTCATCATTATTACTACTCTTGATCATTCTTACTAACACTCGTGTGACTTCTACCATACTCCTTTGATCCAATCATAACTTTTCATTTCTCCCCCAGCATTTTACTTTTAACATTCCCTCTGTTTCATGTGTTTTGGTGTTCTTGCATATTTTTTCTTGCACTATCACCTTTTCTATCTTTCTTATTTAGTATTTTAGATCATCTGTGCTAGTCACACAGAGTTTTCACCTTGTTATTTGATTTTTCCTCTTATTACCTGTTAATTATGGTATGTTGCTTCTATCTCTGACCTTATAACTAGCTTTTTAGCTTTTGATTGCCTTTTTGTGTAAGGCATGTCTTTTTATTGTTTTCACCACTTTTCCCTGCAGTCTCTCCTTTCTTGTTCTTTATTGCTGACTAACCTCATTCTATTAATTTGAATCCCTCTGATCAAAAACATTACTTCTAATCTGATTTTTTATTTCTAGAAATAATTTTGTATACTGTTTTGTCCTGATTTATAGCTATGTAATTTTCTTTTTTTAAAAAAGTCTAAGTTTGCTACTTCTCGGCAGTTCTCTATCGATTAGGGGAACACATTTGAAGGTGATCACATGATTATCCTAGACATAGTGTAAGTTACTGGAATGTATGGGCAAGAAAAAAAAATGTGGAGTTTTCACATTTGAGTAATTACACTTTCTCTTAAGGTGTATTGGGAAAGTGAGTTTATGTCAGTGAATAAGTGGGTACATTGAACAAAACATGAGTGCTAGTCCACGACTGAAATACAGTTGTATATTCAGCTCAGTCTCCAAATGAACATTGGTGGCTCATGTTATAAAAGCACTAAGATTGCTCAGGGCAAAGAGAGCTCTGTCAGGGTTAATGGCCCCAAGTCCTTCCTGCCCTAAACATATTTTAATGTTTGGTTGTGGGTTTTTTGTCAGATTATTTTTTAAAACTGCTGTTCAAGACAAGAGTCCAACAGGAAAAGATTGCAATAGTAACTGAACTCTGTGATACCCCTCGCTGTCTATCTTTTATATATTAATCTTTCTGCTGCACTCATTCCAGCATGCTACCATGCAGCAGGGTGAATTGTTGCTAGTTTTGTTCATGTTAGTTATTTCATGCTTATGATTAATATTCTTATTTGTTCTGGCAAAATGTAGTATCTTAAAAGCATCCAGGCCTTTCAGCCTAATTTCAATTTGGAAGTGAAAGGCATGTATCTCTTTCTAAAGAAATCAGGCTTCTCAAATGGGCATAGTGCAAAAGAGGTGCTTGCTTTCGTCACTGTAGTAGGAAAAAAAAAAAAAGATTATAAATATATATGCATGCCTTGCACATATGCTGCCAAGTTATCATGAAAAGAGCAGGTAGCCAAACCTTTCCAACATTGCTTGTATTATGTATTAAATATTCCTATTCATTCTGTTGATACTCATCACAGCAGCATCCGAGTACCTCCCAGTGGTGTATTAAGCTCTTGACTTAAGATCTCTCATTTTCTCTCCAGAAGGAGAAAACAGCTGAGTGTCTCAACTTTCAATTAATACATTTTTGGTAGCCTGAGTCCAAAAGGAATCCAATTTCAGTTTAAATTTGTAATTCTGGTTGAACTATGAAATACCATTTTGAGATGTATGACATTTCACCTGAGAAGTTAGACCTGAGCAAGGATAGATCATTTTCTGCTTGGCTGAGACAGTTTTGTAACCAACTAGTGAAAAGGGAAAATATTATTTATAGGTTGTCTTTCGTGACAGCTTCGTACTAACAAAGAACACAAAAGTTAAGATACATGATTTATATAATCATGGACTCATAGAGTGATTTGGGTTGGAAGGGAGCTTTAAAGATCATCTAGTCCAACCCCACAACCATGGGCAGGGACTCACCACTCTCATTGTAAATTTTTTGTCCAGTATATCTAATCTAAAACTACCCTCTTTCATTTTAAAAGCATTGCCCCTTGTTCTGTCACTACAGGCCCTACTAAAAAGTCTCTCTCCATCTTTCTTAAAATCCTCTTACATATATTGATAGGCTGCAATAAGGTTTCCCTAGAACCTTCTCTTCTCCAACCTCAACTCTCTCAGCATGTCTTCACAGGAGAGGTGTTCCTCCTCTCTGACCATTTTTGTGGCTTTCTTGACTGTCTCTAACAAGTCCATGTCTTTCCTGTGCTGGGGACCCCAGAGCCAGATGCAGAACCCCAGGTAGGGTCTCACTAGAGTGGAGTAGAGGGGGAGACTCACTTCCCTTGACCTGCTGGCCACGCTCCTTTTGATGCAGCCCAGGATATGGTTGGCTTTCTGGGATGCAAGTGCACACGGCCAGCTCATGACCAATTTTTCATCCACCAGTATCCCCAAGTCCTTCCCTGCAGGGTTGCTCTTAATACTTTCATCTCCCAGTCTGTATTGATATCGGGGATTGCTCAACACAGGTGCAGGACCTTGCACTTGGCCTTGATGGATTTCATGAGGTTAATGACTCTTCCTCATTTTTGGTAGCCAAAAAGAGAGAGAGCTTACTCCAAAAGTATTTTAGTCTCCATATTAAGAATTTAAACTGAGTTTTCCTCTAAAAGAGCCTCTCTTTTTCCATTGAGTAGGTAGGGAGCATAAAAAGTCTAACTTCGTAATTTACAAATCTAAGCAAAGTAGCCTTCCCCGAACACAGATGTTTTATTCTTTAAAGTACTACAGTGTCACCCCAGGAGATAATATTGTAGTTGTGAAAGCATCACAATACTTCTGTGAGTCTTTTAGGACTGTTTACTCTGCTGAACTAGTAAATATTTCTTAATGAGCTGATTTTGTGCATGTATGTCCCTGTTGAATGTGGCATCATTTTCTCATGATAAAGACAGATAAAGCTGTCTGGTACATGCAAGCTGTTGGCTTTTCAGTCTATATCATGTGAATTATATAACCTGATATACATGATATTTCATCTAATCATGATATGTAGATAGGACCTGAAAGTACACTGATAATTACGCTGTTCACCGCAAGTGCGGGTCCTAGTTTTGGAAGATAGGTTCTATTATGGCTCATTTCTGACAAAAAGGTATAGCCCATTCTCCACAGATCAAACAAGCTCGACAGATCTTATGGTTGACAGTGTTAAATAATGCAGAGCTACAGAAGTGTAAGAATAATGAATGTCTTATCTTTGTCTTTAAATCAACTACCAGTGTAATGTCAAGTCTATGCCGTGACCCAAGTCCAAACAGAATTTTCAAGAATACTAAGCTTGCTTAGATTTTTTTTTTATTGTTAATTAACATCTTCCTGAGCTTGCTCAGAGTTTGGATGATTGGATGGTGAATGTCAGTTTGTTATAGCTGGTGAGTCTCTTAGCATTTAATAGAATTTTTATTTTTTGCAAAGAAAGTCAAGATGACTTATTCAGCTGTCTGTTCTAGTTAGAATCAGTACCAGCCACCTCCCAGTTGTCATTTTTGTCTTCCTAAGCTGGAAAAGGCATAATTCAGATTTTTTGGATCACCATTTTCTTAGGGTATGATCCTCTTTTTTGCTGAGAAACTATATTGAATTTTGGGACTTTTGGTAGATACATAGCTTGCATTTGTTGCTGAAGTGTATCCAATAGTCTAGAAAACCTTCTGAATATGAACTATACTTTTAACAGAAGGTTTTGGTATGATCAGTTAGACATTTGTACATTGGTATCCACTATCTTGACATAGAAGGCCAAAGGTCAGGGCAAGACAATCAGTAATGGAATGGCTTATGCAAGAAGGCAAGGATAGTGTTGGACTCTGACCATATTTATATCAAAATGTCCCAAAGCCAGGATTTTTCCATTCCATTCTATTGGTAAACTCCTTTTTCAGTTCTTTAATAAAAGAGCCATAAATAGGCACTATTACTTTAAATTATCATACCTGAAGAGTTGGTTCTGTGTATAAATACATATTTTATAATGTAAATATCATAGATGCAGACTTTCAAAAAAAATATATATTTACAAGACTGAAGATTCAAGCAGCAAATACCAGATAAAACTTATTTCCTGAGAACTTTGACAACAATGTCAGAAAACTCTAGGGTAATGAAATCTGGAGATAAGAATACAAATCAAATCTCATGAGGAAGAAAATCATCACAATACATGATAGATAAATAGAAAAGAACTGAAATGAAATAACAGAAAATAAAGAAGTAAAAAAAAAAAAAAAGAGTTGAAAATAATTCAGGAGGAATTTCACCATGTGAAATATCAGTCTGCCAGTGCTCTTCATGTGGGTATCCAAGAAAACAAGACAGAAATCTTTCTTTTAGAGTCCTCTAGTGAACTGCAAGCTCAGTATAGAGCAGACTGGCAGATGGAAGAAGAAACAAAAAAATATTGGTGTGTCTAATTAAGGCTTGTCAACTTTGTAAATAACATATTTTAAAGCCAGGAAAATTTCCCTCTGCAAAGATATGGGGACATTACTTTCCTCTGACAGCTATCATGTCTTGGTAGAACCTTGAAGTGATGTTGTGTAGATATAGTAATCATATCTTTACTGCTGCACATGAAACATTACTTAACAGCAATTACAAAATCTGTGTTGTTGGTGAATAGTAGGAAAAAAAACTTGAATGTCATGTATAGAAAGGATTTTTTCTTCCAACAAGAAACAACTGCTTTTTGCTCTTGTACTTTAAATCTAAGAATAAATGCTTCTGCATAAAATTAGTTCCCTAACTTACATACAAAAAGTATGTGAAGTTTAACAAGTGGACATCCACTGTCAGTAGTAGTATTGTATATTGCTCCACCTGATGTCATGAAGTCACGTCCTTATGATGTCTTTAAGTCACGATTCTGGCAGTATTAAGAATATTAAGAATATATAATTGTGCATTTTTCCAGATCAGCATAGTGGGCAATGGGCCCAGTATCATAAACCTGCAAATTAAACCATTGTAGTAACTTATTATAGTAATCCATTTAGTAGAATTCCTGTCAGTAAATGCTGAAACTGAAGAAAATGGTGATGCTTGAAAGAGATTATGTGAAGAACTAACTCGGGAGGACCTAATTTGCAGTGTAACAATATGGTATTGCATTACGTCCTTGTTCAAACAAGCTATGATGGCATGCAGAAAAACTCTACCATAAACCATAGCACGGCTGTATGCATCTCATATGAAAGAGCTTTTTGTGTTTGTATTGAAGATGCTGTTATATTTTTTCTTTTTTTTTTCTTCTTTTTTTTTTTTTTTTTTTCTTAACACACGCACACACACACCCACCCAATCATCTGATAAACTTCACTCTAAATTGCAGTCTGGCTGGATCAATTCCAAGAATCCAAATTGTCTAGGCACACGAGTGCACAGTAAGCAGCAACACACTATATGGCAGATAGTTCTAAGCAGTATTCCAAAGTAATTTCAGGATATACCAGATGCAGGGTGTCTTTTAGTTTCTTCTCACATTCTTTAGCATTTCCTGCCTGCTTCCAGACTGCCTGTCCTGCTTTGATTCCTCTGCTGGGAGCAGGTGAGGACGGAGCAGAACAGAAAGCGTTTACTGAAACTTTGGTAATTTAAAAGTGAAACTGTAAATATAGTCCTTTCAAGCTTGTGCTGAAGAACTCCTTCATGGAAATATTATTTTTTTGCAAAGCAAAATTCTGCATTACAAAAGAATTTTTCTGTTACATATGCACATATTTATGGCCAACTTGACTGGGCACATTACAAAAGCTATCCATGTAATCTTTCATTATTAAAGCAACTTCTAGCATTAGATACTGTTTAAAAAAAACAAATGCTTTTTCTTATCTTATCACAAAGGGGGATTTGAAATTGGAGCTTGGTTTTGGTTGGGTTTTTTGTTTTGGGGTTTTTTTTTTGGTTGTGGGGTTTGGGGTTTTTTTTCATTTGAAAATTATTTTTAACTTTCTGCCTGGGAGGGAAAATAGACATCTTTCAGAAGAACAAAGGAAAATGAAATAATCTCATGATCTAACTCTCCTACATGTAATTCTGCCCAAAGAAAAGATATTAATCTTTCAGATCTTTTTTAAATTCATATTTAGTTAAGAAAGATGCTTTTATTCACCTGCGTCAAACCTACTTTGCTACTGCGATGGCATAATTTCTCTTTTGCTTTAAAGCCTGCAGGTTAGAAGCTACAGTTTTGTGACCCTCTTAAAGAACAAATGTTTCACAGATAAATGAGGAATTTACATGTGTCTTCCATACTAATTTTTAACTATTTGTCACCTCTTATGAGACAAATGAAAGCAGGTATTTTTCTTCCAGCAAAAGCTATCAGATTATGTTCTGTCTCATCAGTAAAGGGTAGTATTTCATCCAACTATAATATAATAAATATATGAGTGAAACTCCACATAAATGTAAAAATTTCATGCAGCAGGCAGGCTGGAAAAATATTAAAATCGACATTTTTTACAGAAGTTCGCCAGAAAATATGGAAAATATACAATAGTTGTTCCAAATACCAAGAATATAAAAATAAATGAGTTTTTATGAAAAAACCCTGGGTTGTTCAGTCCTCAGAGTGCAAACGTGAGGAGTTATGCATTACTATACCTATGGGAAAATGTTCACCCTTATCAGGCTTGTTTGGATTCATCTTTTATGAACCAATATAACATTCAAACAATAATTCCAGCTGAGGTATTTTTGCAAACCTGAAGATAGAATCCTCCAGTCACGATAGGTTGTACATTCAATTACACTTACTTTGCTTTGCTTTTCTACATGTATCACATTAAATGATACCCATTATGTTTCTGCATAGTATTGTCTTTTGTAATTTTTATCTTTCTTTTTATCTGGTGTGAACTACAGTGAAGATTTACTGGACTTTTAGTACTTTTTTCTTGGTTAATCCCAACTTCTTCAGACATTTTTTTCCAGATGAATTAGGATTCTTTATTTATCTGAATTAGCAAACTCTGGAAATTCAGAGGAAAACAGCACCTTGTACCTGCTTCTGCATGGAGGAACTCTTATATTTTAGTGGACCTTTTGAACATCTGTTAGTATAACATTTTTCCATCTCTTAGGCTAAATGTCAAGTGCTAATTACTGAAATGAAGTATTTCAAAGTAAGTAGTATTTATCATAGAGCCATGATTACTTTTGAGATGGGTAGTGAGTTTATGTCAAATATAGAAAAGCAAAGTGAACCTATTTTGGAGAAAAGAAAACATACATAGATGCATACTGAAAGGCTATCAACCTTTATACAGAATATATTTAAAAGATCTGGAAGTCTTTCTGGAGAGAGTGTGGAAGAGACTATCTCAATCAAATGCTTTCTTCTTCAGCTTGATAAACTGTGTTTTTCACTCCCTCCCTTTAAATGCACTACCTATCACAATAAAGCCGTATGAACATGTGCATTTCCCAGACTTACTTTCAGGTGCTTCCATATGTTGTGAGAACATGCTTCAAGATCAGGAAAGAAACGTATATAAATTAAATAAAAAGCCAAAGGAACAAAATAAAATAAAATAAAATAAAATAAAATAAAATAAAATAAAATAAAATAAAATAAAATAAAATAAAATAAAA
>JAVJGJ010000014.1:35826189-35845915 GCA_035590215.1 Microhierax caerulescens
AAATAAAATAAAATAAAATAAAATAAAATAAAATAAAATAAAATAAAATAAAATAAAATAAAATAAAATAAAAAAAAGAAATATCTGCAGGGCATCAGTGTGAAAAAATGTTTAAGCTGCCTGTTATTAACTGCTCAACCTGTTTTATGCTGGATTTCTGCATAATTATGTTACAGAGGAGGGGGGAAAGAACAGATGTTGAATAAAGATTGAAAATAAGAAAATGAGACTGTTAAGAAAAATAGTTGTGGTTGCTCTCAGCTAGACATTTTTGGCAAGACTTTTCGACAGCAATCTATTCCTCAAATTCATTGCCCATTTCTGCAAGATTAATGTAAAACAAAATGTTTCTTTTTAAGTCTGATCAGTTGAACAATTATACAGCTCCAATAATCCCCAAGTCAGTCTTTCAGAAAGCAGCTGAATGTTTCCTCAAGCAGTTTCATAAATTAGATTAAATGAATATGATATCAGGTCAGAAACCCTATAAGCTCTTTTCATGGGAAGTTGTTGATAGCTTATGTAATTAGCTGTTTTTTTCATGCTTTGCAAGTATCCAAACAATCCTTACAAGATACATTTTTCACAATCTTTACTGAATAAATGCCACAAAACTATACTTTTGTGTTTTTCTGTCCCCTTTTCTCACACTTGTGTCATGCTTTAAAGCAAGTTGAACTATCATTTTTTAAGAGTGTCTGTTTTTTTCTCTGCTTAGTTGATGTTTTTTGGCAGTGAGTTTGAATGCATTACGAAGTTGCTGTCAGATTAGAGCTATCTAAAAAGGGGGGCAGAAACTACATGCGGAGTTACTACACTAAATCATTTGCATCACCGCTAGACTGTACACTCCCTTTTACCCTGAGCAGATTATTTACCTCAGTGGGAGTTATTCCTGAATAGACTCTGCAGTGTCTCTTAACTAAAAGAATTATGTGCTTTAATACAACTGCTACTGCACTTTTTCAGAGATGGCTATTCACAGGGTTAAGATAAAATCAAAGATATTTTGGGAGAGGGATTCAGATGTGAAATGAATCCTTTCCCCAAAGTTTTATTTTTCTTCTTGTTAACTAAAAATATTTTATTTTTCAAGCATTCCCGACTTTGCTTTCCTTTGCTATCCTCACCCTACATACCATCACAAGTAGACTTCAGTCTGTTGAACTGCTTCTTTCAGGTGAGCAAATACTTCATCTGCTAGCTGTCTTCTCTTGTGATCCAAAGTTGACATGTGAGATTATAAAGCTGTGTAGGGTTTGTTTTTTGAAAAGTTGCAGCAAAAAAAGTCACAGCTAAGAACTCAATAGACTGTGTTTCTACTTCAAGAGCTTACAAGTAATTTGATGAAGAAACCACTTATTGTATGCATTTTGTATTCAGTGGATTTGGACAGAATTCCCTCTGAAAAAAATATTCAACATTTTATCACTGTCTTATTCTATTTGCTTTGGTCCTGCTAGAGCTTCTAAAAGAAACTATGCCATTTGGAAGAGGTATAGATATGAAAAAAAGGACCATGTGTGCTTGTATGACTTTGGATGTGTGATGTGTGCATGCACGTTTTCTAGATATATTCTTATTACAGATCCTTACTGTAATTCCAAGTGAGTAGCAGTAGCTCAATATTATAGTATGTTTTAAACTGCAACTGTGCCATTACCACCAATCTCTATAGGAGAGCATGGTTCACAGGTACCAGCGGGTTGATGGATCTGTCTGTGGAATCAGAACAAATCTTTCTTATGATTCATTTTTTGCCACAGATAAGCCATAAAAGAAAGACAGCAGATTGATGGAGGTTTGGTTTTTCTGCTCTTGTTTTAAACAGTAGATGTAGAACAGGTTCTTCTATTTTATAGCCTGAAGCTGAACTGTCAACATAAAAGATGTAGGGACTTAATACCTGAGAGCTGGGCAGAAGAATTACTTCCCACTTTTTTTAGAGCAGATTAAACACCGCACAATATAGCTCATTACTACCTAGTATAAAATTATTGAAAAGGCAGTTTTTGCTAAAGCATGAAATACTTGGTTTTATTATTACCTGCTTTACTGCAAGACACAGATTTCAGCTGAGAATGAAAAAGTTTTTCACTTATAATATGCCTGTCCATATCGTGAGAAATTCTATATCCGACCAGGAATATAAAGCTTGAAACATCATTTCTGCTTTTTGCCTGTGTGAGTGCATGTGACTGACTCTATGTCTCACTTGGTGTCATGTAACTGCAGTCAGTGTACAATTATAATATTAAATCTGTATTTCATGAGGAAAAAAGAAACCTCAGAACTGATTACAATATGCAAATTAACATAAATGAAGGTGATAACCATTCAGGTTTTGTTCAGCTTTGGAGATTAATTCTGTGCCTTATTTTTAGTTCTGTATATTTTTATTCAATGAAAAAGTGAAATTGTGGACATTTCAGAAAACCACACTATCAGACAAGTCAACTATCAGACAAGTATTGCATTGCATGTTTTGAAGGAGGAACAGAAGAAGAGAAAGATGAACAGACAAACACAAAACCAAGAGAAGAAATAGAAGACTGAAGAATAAAATAAAAAGAAATAGAATTAAGTAATATGTTGCTTTGCACGTATTTGGCAATAGTTTATATTTCATGAAAGCAAACATACTTTTCAGAAGCTATTTCTCCTGTTTATCACTACAGATACACATATATATTTTTAAAAAGAGATCCTGTGGATGTGCACAAGATAAAATGTCACACTGTCTTCATTTCAGCTCACCTCCTTTTGAGTAAAACTCTAGATGTGTGGAACAGCTCAAGTTAGACCTCAGCTAGAGTCCAGTTTTGGATGTCTTTTCAAATGCATAACATTTCTTGTTCCCTACAAAGCAAAATTATTTCTTAATTTTAGATTACAGATGTGGTTACAGTTAAATAATTTTGCTGTATATTTATGACAGAACCAAGGCAGGTAAAGTAATCTTCAAGTAAAAATGTTGTGCTGAAATGCATTTTGGTTTAGAGCTTACTGCAGAAAAAAACCCAAAAAACAAAAAAATCCAAACCCCCCACCTTTTTTTCTGTTATATAACATTTTTTCCAGGCTTGCTTAATACCAGTTTAAAGGGGGAAAAAAAAAAAAAAAAAAAGCAAAGCCACACCAATACAGTTGAGCTGAAGCACAATCATTGAAATAAACTAAAAGTGAAACCTGAAGGGATTTGTGACTTAGTGAGGTAAAAAAACTGTTTTAGAAGGTGGACTGGGAGGTCTTTATAATCACCGATGATATTTTTTTCTGTTGTTTTGTTTTTAATAGGATTTTGCCTTTAAGCAAAGCAGGTATATACCAGACATTCCCTCTTTTTGCATGTTTAAAAACATATATTATATGCATTTTTAAAGTTTTTCTTTGCCATTTGAATTTTTCAGAATGACCAATTGATAAATGCTCAAAATTAAGTGTTTATTTTCTACTTATGTAGAAAATGGCATGCTATAAGCCTGCTAGGTTTAAAGTTTGTTTATCTGAAAGTTTATATTCATAAATTTCCCTTCTTTGTGTGAACTGATCTTGGATGTTACTTAAAAATGTATTCAAATAAAAGGTATTTCTTGTGGGTGAAGGTTTATAGTATAGTGCGTACTGGGGAATGGCAAGTCTAAATTTGCAATTCTAATTTAGAGAAACAGTCATCACTAGAGTATTTCCTCAGCTTTTGCCTTTTATTCCCCCTAATCTTTCTATTTTGATCTGATAGAAATATGTTGGCTTCTTATGGCTAATTTTGTCCCCTAATCTCTTGAAACTTCTCCTTTCTTGTCCTTTGCTCCACATGTGAGAGTACAGAAGCTAATCTGCTCAATTTTTTAAAGTCGCACTAGGAGATCTTTTTCCCTATGTATGGAGTAGGAATATAAGCAATCTAACTTAAATGAGTTCTCTCTTGACTGGTGTAGAAAGATACGGTTTCATTAACCATGTATGAGTGTGTTGTCGTGTGATGTAACACAGCTGGGCACAACAAGCTGGAGCGTGTCTTCCAAGAAATTTCAAGACAGCTTTCTTGAAAACTGCTGTGAAAGAAATAGCACATTTTTATAGCAAGACTGATTAATCAAAATAGGACTTTCCTAACTCAGAAACAAAAAGAATCCAATTTAATGTCAGTTCTGCAGCTCTCTGCTCATAATCACTGCCAAAATCATGTGCAAAGTGTCTCATTATAGAAGGCTGTATTTAGAGTAGGGAACCAAGTATTTTCAAGTATTTCTGCCTAAAGATGGTAACCTACATCTCATTTAGACATTTGGAGTGCAATTTTGGTCCACATTCATATACCTAATTAGTAATGGGGCCCAGATCAACTGTAAATATTTACATGAGCATGCACGTGGAGTTGACTCTCTTGAGTAGGCCTCCATGTACTACAATGGGAAGTTAGACCCCTATCTGGCATACGGGCATCTTCCTTGGAGGCACAAAGGCATCGGAATCTGGGGCTCTGTGTCTCTTCCATTCCTTAGTTAGGTGTAAATGTGCGTACCTGTCTGTATGAACAGCACAAAGCAAGACAAGTGGAGGTTTTTGGGTTAGTAGTATCAGAACAACCTGGACACATTAGGATATCTTTTTAAAGCAGGCTAATCTGCTTCTCAATGAGAAGCCATTTAGATTTACTTTACACTGATTTGGCCAGGAAGTGATATTGGAAAACCCTAGCCAATAAGTAGTTTATGCTGGCATTCATGGTCTCCTAGTTGTCTTCCAGATACTCAAAAAAGAAAAAAAAAAAAAGTTCCTATGTAGGGAGATCAGTTATTCAACAACAGTTGTGGAAAAAAAGAATTTGATTTTTAGATACATTTTCAGTTTCTTTAGAAATAATATCATGAAATTGCAATTTGTATCTGCTTGTTTCCCTGATTACCCATTAATTCTGAACTAGTTTCTGCGAAGGACACAGGCCTCAAAAATAAGGTTCCACAGATTTTGTGGATAGACAGCTGTAATAGACTATGTAAGTGCCCAATATAAGTAAAAAAACTGATGTCACAGATTATTAGACACTGAAGACTCTTGACTGGAGAAAGTCATTAACAGTGCCTCAGTTACTGAGAAAGCTTCAAGCAAGCTGTGCCTTCCAAGACACGTTAGTCAATAATAATACAAAAATTTGCAGAAAATAGGCTTTCATTAGTTCCATTGCTCATGGAACTATTTGTTATTATTAGATTGTTGTCTTTGCAGACAGTGCAACAGAAACGGGTCTAGCGAACAGATTTAAGCTCAGGGAGACTAACAGCCCTGTGGAGAAGCTCAAGGAGGACAAAATTGTCATGACCAGGAGTACTAGGGGAACAGAGATAATGGACGGCTGGTGAATGTGCAAAATTACTCAGAGCTTTGAAAAAGTTTAGATTTCCTTTGGTGGCAGATGGAAAGTCAGAAGATGAAATAGTCAGTGAAGTGACACTCCAAAAATCCGGGACAAACAATCTGACTTCTGAGGTGTTTGAGAGGCTGGCAAGACATTTGGTTTGCAAATACTGATAGAATATACATGCATTTAATTCAGGGAGGGGTTGTCTTTTTTTTTCCTTTCTTGTGTTCTTTAAGCAGACAAGTTCTATTTAGAAGGAAATTAGAGCTAACTAATAACTCCTCAGCTTCTCCTGATCCGCTCCCAAGTCCACTTCACTGAGCAATGGATTCTGCATGCCCGTGGGAGGTCTCCATAAGAGAAAAGGAAAATGCAAACACCACCGGCATGTTTTAAGAATGTTACAGATTCTTCTCTGTGCATAAGAGATAAGCAGGTTCTTGGTATAATTATTAATTACTCACAATTATCACCAGTTGTATTCATGGGACAGGATACACTTCTATGATAGAAAAAGGTTACAATGTATGTCCTTTCTAATGCCTTTTAACATCTTCTTAAATTATGCTCTTTTTGTGATTCTTTACCTGATTTTACTCGAGTATCTTTAAAGCTACTTGTTAAGAAAAAACATTTTAACAGCTGTCCTTGCACTCTGGGATGAATGCATTATGGATATAGAATTGTCTTCACACTTCTTACAATCACCTCTTTTCACCTTTTCATGCAGTGAACGCCTCCAGCTTGTTGTCACTGCACTTGATTGCAGCATAGGAGGTTTACAGGGTCAAAGCTAGTCTTGTATCTTTAGTTATGTCATGCAAGTCTTACAGGTTTTACTTTCATACTTTCAATTTTAACATGGCTTTTTTTTTGTACTTTCATAATTACTTTTAGAAGTGTTTAATAGGGTAATTAAGTACTTTGCATACATTTGTGCAACAAATGTATGAAAATGTAGGCATTGTAGACAGAAATTTGTCTCTATAATATAGATTCAACAATATCCTTGTGAACATTTATGTTTATGTATCTATATCAAGGTGATCTCTGACAAAATTTCAGTGGGATATAATAAATTGCCTTTGTCCTGTAACTTTGCCAGATTCACGTGCCCCCAAATCCACTAGTGTCTTTTGCCAGGATCTGTTCTACAATTCCAAACCTATATGTACACCAAAGAGATGCAACTAAAAAATAAAAATAAATTATCAGACAACTATCTTGCAAAATTTTGAGCAAGGTTTAATTTTCACAGATGGAATCAATATCTGCACTAACAGCAGCTTTTCTTTACTGTTATATGCCCTAGTTCAGGAAGATGATGCATTCATGTTTGATTTTAATCATGTGTGATCCCTCTGAAAATTAGGAAAATTGTATATTCTTTCTGAAATCCTTTAGAAAGTGAAAGATTAAAATATATGCTGTAAAGAGTTGAACAACGAATTTGTCAGAACTTACCCTAGTAAGCACTCAGAACACCTGAAGACATTGAATGAGGACACAGTATAAATAAAATATTTTTAAATAATTTTGTCTTTTTCCTGTCCAAAACACTTGACATTTCCCATAACTTTGGTGGGTAGAGAGAGGCTTTAGACAGGGAAAAGGAATGTTAAATTTGGGTGTGTTTTAGTACCCAGGCTGTATTACATTTTAAAATAATCTCATGGTATGAGTTAAGGATTTTATCTATATTACAGATCTGATATCAGAAGGCTTTAATTCCCCATAGCAGCCTTTGATAATTCAATTAGTCTCTCAAAAAAGTTCGGAGTAGCTGATAAATTCACTTTAATGTTAAATCACATACCCCAGCAGGTTCTCTTAATATGATTGCTTCTCAGGGAGCTTAGCTCTAGAGGTGATACCTCCCAAAGGCAACTTTCTGCAAGGAATATGTGGGCCTTTGGAGCAGATTGAAAGAACTGTCTGTACCAACATAGTTTCTCACCATTAATAAAGTTGCTTCAGATCATGACAGTGATCTCATTCACTCGGATGGCTGTCCATCCAGTGTAATTTATTTTAATTTGCAGCCTTAGTTCCCTCCATGGAACAGATTCCATGAATATGATGAATGATGCCAGGAATAGAGAATGTCACTGAAGAAGCTGAATTTAACCCTTCCCTTTAAACATTGTCTTTTGGGATTCCCAAATCCTATTGGTAGACTCTGATTGCTGAATAATATGTAGGAGGGAATTAGCTAGACCTGCATTAGCTATGTCTTTGGAGAATGTTAACAATAACACCAGTTCTGTTTGTCTACCTTTAGGATATGAACACAGAATACATTAGACACAAAAGATGAACAACAGGATTTAGTGTGGTAAATAGATGCATGTCCCTGCAGAAGTCAGGTAGCAAAGCAAAGAGAAAAATCCTAACAAGAAAATGCCGCTTCCTACTTGCAAACAGTTGGCCTTAACAGGCAGATTGTCATTGACCTTCCATACAGGATTACAGTTTTGCTAGAAGGAAGACTTGAATTTTAGATGTATTCATCCATGTCATCAAAGATGCATGTTGTCATCAGTTAGAGCAGGCTAACTGTGACATTGAAAGCTTATAGAAAATGCTTTATTTTCCTCTCTAAAGGTAACAAATAAAAAGTAACAGAAATATACATATCCCTCTCTGTGTGAAATCCTTTATTCTGTGTTTTCAGTCCGCTTTGATTTCCTGTTTTAAATAGGCAATTATATTCAAGGATAACATTTGCCGATTGTTTTATAAAACAGATTCTCGCAGTAACCAGAATAAATATATTCCTTTAGATATATTTTTTCAAAGAAAAATTACAAATTATTTTTTTTCTAATGAATTAATCCTAGTAAACAGTATGGAAGGTATTCTAGTAAAAGGTATGGAAGGTATTTTACATAAACATTTAGGTTTAATATATGTTTTCTTCTCTTTTGTTTTTTAACTCAAAAATTAGACTTACATGATAACTTCTATCTATTCAGACTGGTTAACCTATTAAGAATTGCCCTTTACTTTTCTGTGCTAGTTTTATTTTTTTTCATATATTTTTTATTATGTTTATTTTATTTTTAATATCTCTGAGTTTTTTTCTACTGAAAAAAAAATATGCTCTAAAACTGAATATATCTATCCCAGCATATTTTGTGAATATTATTAGTCTTACTACTTTGCCCACTAATGGCTCTGAAATATTTCTTGAAGTTATACAGGTGCAATGAACTGTGGATGAAAATGTTGAAGGCAGTTTGTAATATTAAGCTGCAATTGAATTTATTCGTATATCAGGTAGACCAGTAGGCTGTAGTGGATAAATTCAGTCATGGTAATATATCACAGGAACATTTGATAATGCAGATGTACTCCACAGGATTATCATCATTGGTTTTTGACTTCATTATGTTTAAAGAAAAATTAACTGCTAAGTAAGTGTGTCAGCTTTTCAAAGGACTGAGACTGATGTTTTATGAACAAAATTGCTGACAATAGTTTATCATCACAGTCTGACTTTCTGATAAGTATTAACTCAACATTTTTAAATCAAAATCCACATTTAAATTTAAAAATTTAAACTGAGAATTTATTTAAAGAAGGAGTATTTGGATTGATGTTGAAAGCCACAGAGTTAATGAATGGAAATCCTCAGTCCTACTCTACCTTTAAAATAAGAATTCTGAGATCAGAATTATTTCTGAGAATGGACTTACTGATTGGTAGGAATTCCAGGTATGCTGCTTTCTATTAATAAATTATTATTAAATAATTAAATAAATTTTATTTTGTCTTTGGAAAGAAGTGACATACTATGATTTACTTTTGAGCATCTCAGGGAACTGAAAGTCCAATTCCAAAATCCAAGGCTAGCAATTCTCAGGACAGGCAGGTAGGTCTGAAAAATCTAGTACATAAATATGGGCTATGACTCATGAAGCTCCCTTCCCTTTATTTTCCTAGTTAAGCAAAAGCTTCGGTAATATTTGCAGAAGATATGTAGGTTTGGACTATAGATGAAAGGGAAAATTGGATTTTATCATCTTTGCAAGGTATCCAGCACCCTGCTGTCTTTAGGATTCAGCTAGGTCTGTGAGCCAACAGAACCTGGGCTGCAAAAGCAAGGTGTGGCTGGACAGGAGAGCTGGCAAGAAGGATGTTGACTTTCTGAATTTAAATTCCAGCAGGAGCTAAGATGATGTTCTTGTTATACCTAAGGTGCCAACTTGCTCTGTAGACAAAGCATAGTTGATCAGCTGATCAACTGCTGATCAACAGCTGATTTGTCTTCCTAAATGTCTGGAAATGAAATAAATAATAATCTAAATTAAACTAAACTAAAATGCAATATGCCACTTTACACCATGTCAAACATCTTGCTTGTGTGCACTTGGCAACACCTATACATCAGCAAAGCCACTCCCTGCTACAGTTCTGACAATAATTCAGTTGGAGCCAGAGCTGTAGCTGCAGTGGACCAGCTACAGTTTGCCTCAGTGAAGAGCAGCAGATCCCAGTGTGTTCCTTCAGGGATTCAAAATAACACAAATTTTAATGCCGTAAAAAAACCCAGTAGCTTGGTATAAGCACAGTAGCGCAGTATTAGGGGAGAAGGAAAGTTGCTTTACTTTTGTAATAAAATAGCTCAGTGGAAAAATACCAGGAATCTTGATCAGACTAGGTATTGAATGAATAAATTCTGTGGAAATCCCAGAACTTATGTGTGCATGTAATCACTGGGTTATTAGTTTGCAAGGGGACAATTTTCCTACGAATGGGAGGACAATGTTCATTAAAAGCATGTCTTGGAAAAGGGGACTCACGATGCTGAGTTACACACCCAAATTCCATCTACATTAAATTAGGGAACATTGGGCCTTTACATTCAAAACAGGCAGTTTTCTGAGTGCTGAAAAGCTTAAGGCAGCTAATAGGAAAAGCCAGACCGATGGGTATGTATCCCTAACACAGCGGTAGATATATTCAAGGTATCAGCTTCATGCACATTCAGTGAAGATAGGTAGGCCTGTCTGAGAAGTAGCTTAGGTCTGGAGCCTGTCACTGACATGAATGCTCTTTGAATCCATCCTTCTCCACTGCCTCTAGAGACAGCATAAGAATTCTAGCCTAATGTCAATTGTCAGAAATTAGACTGTGTGGCAATCTCTGTTTCTTGAATGAAATAGTTCTTTTTCTTATAGCTGCTGTTAGGCACCTGATGAAACTAATATTCATCATCTGACTTCCTGTGGGGTTTTCTTCAGTTCCTTGATTGACAAGAACCCTCCCTTAAAAAGCAGATTAGATGAAAGCTCTCTCTGGTTTGCTTCCTTGTTAAATGATAATAACACTTAAACAGGAAAGGTGAAAAAACTATGGCCTGTCTTCCTGCTTACTGGGATTCAGTGCACATGGTAGGAGGAAATCAGGCTCTTCAGAAGACTTCAGCTGTAGGAATACTTTTTCCCTGAATTCTAAATTAGGGAGGTACAGTTGCCTTAGGAAAGACTATACTTAATAGTCTTGCTCAGAGACACAAATCTTAGTAAAAGAAACACCTTGAGCTTATTTCATTTTTGTTATCATGAATGATGTCAGATGTCAAATCAACAGCATTTTTTTATCTTACTTTACAGGAAGAATATTTTCTGTATGTTGTCCCAGTTAGAAGCATTTTTTTTTTTTTTTTTTACTTTGCTAGGGGGTTTTGAGATGAACATCAACACAAAGTTCAAACTTCAAAAGGTCTTCAATTTATTATTAGTTCTATGCAGCTACCTCCATCTTGTAGAGTATTACTGTTCTGCATGGTCCGCCTAACCAAAGAACAAGATTTTCCATGTTCTTTGATCTTTTAAAAATATATTGAAATCTGAAATCAAGTGCTTTGCCTAAGTCTTGACTTATCTGGCAACAGTGAGCTGAATAATGTACTGATATATAGAGTCCCTGTGATATTATCTTAAAAAAGAAAAAAAGAAATTACATATCTTCAGAATTAGTCCAGCTATGTCTGTCAAATGATTAAATGCTCTGAAGTCTGTTGTTGACAAAAGAGGGACCCACAATCAAGAAAGGGGGGTGGGGGTAGTGAAGAAGAGAATAAATGGAAAAATTAATTCCAGCTAAAACAACCCCATTTGATTCAGAGACTGTACAAAGTGCCAAATGTCATGCTAAAAGAAGAGCATAATCTCTTTAAATGTATTCAGAAGGCAGAGCTGAAATATTTTGCTTATAGCCATAGTACAGAGCTCTTTGCATATCTTGCCAATAACACAAAAATAATTCTACAAAAGTCACATATATACTTTCATTTATTTCTTTTGCATTAACCATCTAGGTTAAAGGGTTTTTACATAGTAATACTAGGGACAATTAAGTCTCTTTAACACAGAGACAGATGCCAGATGTATGCATGTAGCAGTTACAGAGGAAGCATATGCATAGTATCAACTCTACAAATGGTCGGGCTCCCTAGGCACTCGACAGTTTTGAAGCTAAGGGAGGGAATGTTTTTATGTTATAACATTTTCCCTTGGTGGTAGCAAATTAGTTGCCTTGTATCCATCTTCAGCTGGAACTGCAGAGAGTCACTTGAGAGCTTACAAATAAGTTTAATGCTGTGCTAAACTGTTTCTTAGATACCTGAGAAGAGGGATACATGCATGCCTGTGCTGTAACAAGTGGGCTTAAAAAAAAAAAAAAAAAGTTTGTTTTTTTTCCTCTCATAGACAAATTTTTCTTACCTTAATTTCTTACATGTTGTTCAAGGTCAGACCAAGGCTTGCTTTCAGTTATGGTGCTTTACACACAATTTTTGTCTCCTTGGGAATTAAAGCAATTATTTTTCTTAAAGAAAAACAAAGCAAAGCTACATTTTTATTAGGAAACCCAGAGGCTGTTTTTGAACACCCATGCAGCAGATACCGGGGCTCAGTTTTCTCTGCTTCCCATTATTTGTGATATAAGAATTCAAGCCAATAATAACTGTACAGGTCTCTTGCCTTTTTTTTTTTTTTTTGTTTTTTTTTTTTTTTTCCAATAGAAAAAAAAGGCTGGGCGGAAAGGTACCCATTAAAATCAAGTCATGGTGGAAAGCATACATGAATCTCTAAATCAAGTAAATATTATAGTGATAAGTTCCAGTAATTGAAAAGGTCTCTTTAAATACTCTGAGAAAGTTGTTCATGATTCATGTCTAGCACAGGTTTTACTGCACTGTATAGTATTTCTGCCCCATTTCTAGGGGTGTAGTATCTTCATCACCTCTACAGAGTAAAGATTTTTTTAAAGAAGTCAATAGATTGACACTGATGCGTATTCTGAATCCCTCAGCAGCTTTAATGGTAGCAGCTGCATCTTTTACTTGCTTTACCAGAACAGTGTTTAACTTACGTATTGACTCACTGCTGGATTTCCTTTGTAGGGTGTTCAGATAAGTAAGCTGAGGGCACAGTTAAGAGAAATTATCCTGACTGCATCTTACTTGGTGGTGATGTTTGTAACTAGCTTTTAAGTCTATTTCCAGGACTATAATACACTTTTTATAAGAACATGGCTCAGATAAGAGATTGCCAGAGAACAGAGAAATAGCTTCTAACAGTTAGCAGCCTTAGAAAGTGAAAACAATGAACACATAATGACAACACCTTTAGAAATAGTTCCCAAATTAACAATTTTTCTTAAAGGTGTGTTTTGTCATATCACAGTACTCTGACATCAATACAAAACTTGAAGATATAACAAATGCAAAGATGACAAGTGAATAGGTGACTTTCAGTTGAGCAGCTCAGCTGCTGGAAAGAAAAGTAACTAGCAGGAGAGACTTTCTGCATTAGTGTTGTTAATATCTGTAATCTCCTCAATCCCTGAAAAATATGAAAGCGATCTGGACCTTAATATTCTTGATGAAGGGTCTGGGGAAAGAAAGATGTGAATACTTTGAGGACATCTTCACTAAGCGTCTTTCAGAAATCCATTTACATTTAATGAAGAACATGAAAATATGGTTTTAAATCTATTTACATTACAATTATTTTTTTTTCCAAACCAGTTATATTTAAAGGATCAGATTTGAAAAATGCATCCTCAGTTATTATTTCTGATCGATCCAATTGGAGCACTATGCAGGCAGAAAGCTAAGAGAGCATTGTGAAACTCAAATTTCTAAGAGAATGTGGGTGCTTCATAAATAGACATAAAGGTAGTCCCATTCTGCAAGTCTCTTTCGAAGGTGGTAATAAAAGACAACACCAGCATCTGGTAAACAATAGTCTAGGGCACCATCTAATCAAACAATAATGAATATGTTACTTATCATTGCATAGGCAAGACTCTATATGAAGCTCTGAAATAATTTCTTTTTTCCTAAGAAGATATTTTTGTATCTGTATGTCCAAGTGAGTTCCTTAAGATGTGTGGACAACTTCAGAGTATTTCTGAACACTGCATTATACAAAATGTTCTTCATCTTGTTCTGTCAGACACGTTGTACCTCCCATGAAGTCCAAAGTATATGACCTGTATACATCAACCTTCTGAAGCAGAGAACGATACCCAGTGGGCTTTTCCATCTATCAGTATAAACCAGACATGGTCTCATTATGTCTGGTTAAAGGAGATTTTGAATGTAAATCCAGACATACTGGCAGGAATGTGGAGGAAACTACTTTTTACCAAAACAGACAGCATTTGCATGGATTCTGTTTTGGACAAAATCATGCTCCTACATAGAATCTGACAGATTTCCATTCAAGAGAGTCCACCTATAGTCAGGATGAAAACAGAGCCATCAAAAGGGCATAGAAACAGATTTCTTCAGAAGCTTGTCATGTCTCTCTCCTCAGTGGCACCCTCATCAGTCAATGTCTGTAAACAAGTTGTCATATCTAAATTTGAGACAAGTTTACAAAGCAAAAAGCTTGGTGCATTCTAATTAAAGATTTGTATATTGAGATAATTGGCAATTGGTGAGGGAGGCTCAGTGGTGTAATATATAGCTGATTGTTGGTGGCTTGGCGGTGTGACACATGGGGATAGCTTCCTTAAATTATGGATCTTTTTATTGGTATTTTCAGGAAATGTCAACAGCATGATTATATTTTTGCTAATGTTGTCTTTCCTTTTGTTAGTCATAATCACTTTTGCCTCTTGTCTCTAACTGTACAATCTATTAATATTTGTATAGGATGCCTCACAATGGGCCTCATTAGTGACCACATTGCCACGGTACAATATACAGTGTTAACATTTACTAAATATTACAAATTAGGTACGGAAATTATTGATATTATAATTATGAATAGCTTACAATAAAGTTAGTAAAAAGAATGTGAATATCATGCAAATTTTACAAATGATTATGCAAATTCAGTTAGATATCAGGTTTAAGAGTCGTTGCATTTTTAGGTGCTAGTACTAAAACAATTCCACTGTAAAATCTGTGGAACTGCCTTGATCAAGAATAGCAAAATGTGTTATATTAAAAATGTTTTTTCTAACAAATCGACAAGCCCATTCTGTTCTGTAAATTACTGCAGTTTTGTTTCTCTTCTTTTCCAGGAAACAGCTTTTGGGCTCTACAACAAAGATTTACTGTTTAAAATGGTGAATTTGTCAGGTTACTGAAGTTTCCCTGTAGCTTCTCAGCTAAAGGCAGGGCTGGCATAGCTAGCCCTTGTACATTTCCTCCCTGCAGCCCTGGGCTAGGAAAAGGGTTTTTTTATGGTGGGATGGGTAAAAAGCTAAAATGCCTTTCCATGACTGTCATATGGTCTTCTTACTGCAAATTAGAGTAGGTGCCAGTGTGACCGACAGGCAAATGTTGGAAACCAAAACCGTGTGCCCTTTCTCAGCCTCTCCTCTTTCTCCTCTAACAGGAAGAAATGAGACACCCTTTGTATTAGTCAGATATTTTCAGTTCACTGCCAACTATAAACTTCTGTGTTTGTACCTTTGAGAAGCATAGTGAAAAATGTCAAGGCCTGTGAGCTGTGCCTGGGCCATAGAAAGACATTTTCTACTGTGGAAGTATTGACATTGTGAATTTTGGAAGCAGAGCCTTTCCCTGTCTGTGACTCACAGGTTTGATTTGCCTCCAGAACAGCAAGGCAGAGGCCAAAGACCCATTCTTGGGATCTGTGGACCAGCCCGCTGTGAGGATGGAAAATTTTCAGGTAACAGAAATGTTTCCTTGCTCTTATGCTGTCTTTAAATAAAAATATGTGATTGCCATTAAATTGTAAGCATGAATTTAAAGTGTACTTCTGTAAGAAAAATACTAAATGTTCTGTAGTGCTCCATGTAATCCTGAAATATTCCTCCAATATTTATGGTTTGGGACAAATATGAACTAGAATTAAATCCATAGGACCACCATCTTTTTATTGGTTTTGAAATTTTTTATGCCATGTCAATATAAAAAATATATTCCCTTTATCTGGTGTCCAGAAAACAAGTTAAAAAAAAAACCAAAAAACCCCAACAAAACCACAACAACCGACAACAGGGAAACTGTGTAAGTGTTACAGACCTCAGGAGCTCATAGTTATAATATCAGGAAAAGACCACGTGATCCAAGAGGTTTAAAAGTGGCAGTCCATTCTCACTTTACTGCCAGTCATTTTGCTAATCTGAGCTACATAATTGCTTTGCCTAACTGAAAGGACCCTTTAAACAGACAAGCCAATATAAATACTGATTGGAGACAGCTCTGTTTAATAACAGCAAGCATGTGTATAGAAGTATTTGTTTACCTCTGCTCATTTATGTCAAAATCAATTGTAATTAAGCAGGAAGCCAACCACAGAAGTAGTACTTTAACTGATTGTTCTCATCGGAAGTGTCATATAGTCCCAGTGTTTAGGACATGGCAGAGCAGCCCATTATTTTTCTCCTCCAATAAAGACCTACTTACAGTCCCTTCAGTTCCTAAGTAAAGGCAATTGCCTATCTCAAATAAAAAAAATTAAGACACTATTTCATATAAATTTGGGGGGGTGGGGATGGATGTTCTGGCCATAATACAGAAATTAGTGAAGTCCTGAAAGGCAGTCTTATTTATATTCTCTGTTAGACATTAGATGCCATTTATTGTCCAACTGTTTACACATATGTACAGAAAATACAGATCTTTCATATCTATTCAAGGTATTAAAATATATGAACCATACTTTATTTTATCTTGTTTTTTCAAAAGCAAGTACTGGTGGGTTTCTTTATGTAGTATATTTGTGGTTAGACCAAAGAATGTAAGCTACAGAGGATTTTATATCTTGTTTCATTATTGAGTGAATTCTAAATGAAAATATTCTCAATAATAAACACAAATTTACAACATCAATGGTGAAATGAATCTATTTCCTAGGGAAGTCAGTGTGAACTCCATGCATGCACTCAAAGGCAGATCTTTTTCTTTGCAATGTGAAACAAGGGTCAGCAAACCTGCATTACTGTTCACTCTAATGCAACAAAGAATAGAGCATTTCAAGAGTGAAGGTAGATCGTATCAACAGCATGAAACTGAAGAAGAAAGAAGAAGACATACACTTTGAAATGGGTTGTCCAATGTATTTTTCATTTGGAGCTATTAGTTGATAGCCACATCAGTCAACTGAGCCAGCCAATGAGCCAGCCCTGACAATCAATGTTTATTTTTTAGCTTCCATATTTATAGAAAAGAAGAAAGAAAAAGAAAAGTCAGTTACAAGGAGGGGTATTTATGTGATAGTAAAAACTAGGCATCACCTGTTGAAACTGAAAAAAAACGGTAAATAAGATCTGAAAGATAGGCTAGCATTTCCTAGGACAGTAAAAAAAAAAACAAACCCCAAATTACTGACACTTTAAAATATTCAGTGTTATTCATGCACTTATCTAGCCATATTCTTATGTATTTCATAAATGAACATAGGGTAATACAAAGCTATATTTTTATTATTATTATTATTTTGTGAGTAAAACGTTCTTAGAAAAGAATACATTTAATCGACCATTTGCCAGGTCAAATTTTATAAATTATAATGATTTGAACTCTGTCTGCCTTGTTTATTTTCAAATACAATTTGATAAAATAATTACAGGCTTTGGGAGGAATACGGTTGTCTAGTTCTAGGTATGTGTCCAGGCTTGTATATAGGGGAAATCAGGTTTTAAGTGTATGTCTGCACATACGCATATATGCTTTTATGGGGGTTTTATACATTTAAAGTCTGATTTTCCCTCTACGCAAGCTTGGGCATTTACTATTACATTATATGGAGTATTTTGATAGTGTATAGTGTTCTTCATCTTATTAACACAGTACATGAAATATTTATTGAAAATGTTTGTATGCTGATGTTTTATGTGCACGGATTGTTTAGGTTTTATTTGCTTTTCTGCTTTGTGTGTATGTGCAATTTAAATAATTACAGTCCAGTTAAATTAGAAAAAATATTGTATTTATTAACTCATTTTGGCTACACTGAGCCACTGTTAAAAAAAAAATAAAAAATTCTTGAGTTTCTTCTTTGTTATCATTATGCAAATTTCATATAATTAGTGAGTCAAACCAAGATATCTCATTTTTAGCCATTGGAAGGAGCTAGCTATCTAAAGCATTAGTTAATTAACTTTATAGTGCCATATATTTAGGGTTAAATCAGTACCCATAATTAATTCTGTTTATAATATTTTTGAGGAAAGTATAGGAAATTAAAGATAGCACAATAAAGTATCTTTTACTTTAAGCTTGCTACAGAAAGCATATGTTAGACATAGCTTCTCTGGTAATATAGAATAAAATATACAAGGTACGTCTTGTGTTGCACCAAAATACATACCCTGCATTGCATTTTTTTATGTTGTCAACATAACTTTCATCCTACGCCATCAGAAATTTCTATCCACTACACATTTCCTATCTAGGTGACTTGTTTCCAGACAGCTTGTTTCCTTTTCTTTCTATAGCTGATTATTTACCAGTTCTATTTTAGCATAAGTTCCCCCCAAGTGCATAAAGCACTTCTGACTGTTTACCCTTAAAGCTCCAGAGAGTTAGGAAAACCTCTAGGCTGCTTCTGTTTATTGTACACACTTGGGCTGTTAAGGGTTTATTTTCAACAGGAGGGAGACAAGCAGAGATAAAGACAGGTGGTGCATATCACTCTACCAGCATATCGTGCTGTACAGTACGGTGTATGACCTCTTTTACATATATATATTTATATATTTACCTTTAAATTGATTCTGTTTTCTCATCTATACTAATTTGGCCCTTGGTGGTAATAGTTCACTTCGTGTTTATAGTTTCTGCTGCTAGTACGAAAGTGCCTGTTCAATTTTCTTCGCTGCTAGCCATAGCAGTCAAAGTTACAGGCTAACGGTGAGACGAGCAGCCTATAATGTATGATAATCAATACTGAAAATCCGTTTCCTATGATGTGACATAAAAGAGTGAAGTGAAAAGACACAGATTTTCAAGCCTAGAGCACCAAAGCTCATGCAATGCAGGTGGTTTTAACTTCAAGGTCATTCAGCATTTGTTTCTTCTTTTCTGACTTCATATTTAATTCAGTCACTGCTAGGATGCCCAGGGAGCAGAAATGGAAAGTTAGTCAATACTGTGAGTATGAATGCAAGTATAAAAACTGCTTTAGTAAATGCAGGAAATGAGAAGGGGAAGGAAGATACGGAGTGCAATATATATATAACTTATATATGCTATATGATATATATCTCTTTTACTTAAGAGATTGTCAGCAAACTTTGTATCTTTATTGGCAGTAATGAATAATGCAAATACTGTGTAAGAGTCATTCTCATACCCAGTGTATGGGTATGTGTATAAGAGCTAAGAATTTTAAATCTTGGAACATAACTTGGTTATAACGAAATCAACGTAATCAGCCTTGAAAATCTCAAAGCATAGTTTTTGGCACAGTACTGAAAAGCAAGTGTAGTTAACTTATTTCCAGTGGCTGAGAACTTCTTTAATCTTTATCTTTCATCTGAAATTTCTTTATTTAAATCTCATCACAGGATTATTTTTTTTTTTCACAAATACTGTTTAGTCAAGTTTTAGAATAAGAGACAGTGTTGAAATACAGTTTCCCAGTTGTATATTTCATATGCATATATATGTTGTCAGTGTAGATAGCAAAGAATTGTATATAAATATATGAATATTTATTTAATGCATTTTAAGATAATATAACACAGAACTACTACCAGAAAAGCAGCAAGTTTTCTTTCTACAGGTAGTGTTTTTGTGGTCTAATAACAGTCTTAACCTACTGAAATCTTCCCAGTTGTGTTCACTAATAGTCTCCCAATACACTAAGAGGTGTTGACACATTAAATTTGGTTACAAAGTTTTACAGGAAGTGCTACTTGGGGGGG
>JAVJGJ010000014.1:35846015-35858477 GCA_035590215.1 Microhierax caerulescens
TACACGAAGAGCTCTTGACACATTAAATCTGGTTACAAAGTTTTACAGGAAGTGCGACTTCCCCCCACCCCCCCACCCCCCACCCCCCTGAAAAAGAAACGAGCAAAGAGGAGTCCTGCTTTGATGGAGAACTGAAAAGGGAGTGAGTAGCAGAGACAAGTGTTGGTCCATAGTCTGTGCGGTTCTGAACGTTTCATAGTAGCCAGCACACACCATGTTTTTACTTTTACCTTCTGTTAAAAAGACAAAAAAAATTGCAAAAAATAATACAAAGGATAGTTAAATTTACAAACAGTTGTTTGGAAAGCTGATTAATTGCTTATGAAAACCATTAAAAGTGCCAGAAAACTTTTACTCAACGTTGTCATGATTTCCATATAAGAAAAAGTATTTTTAGATATAGTTAGAGAAAACCCTAAACAAAACATCTACTCTTTCCCCTTACCATACAGGTTCGCTTTTAAAGCTAGAGGCTGAGTTTACACAAATCTACTCTGTATTAGGATTAGGATGAAGAGCAAAATAACAAAATTAATGAATTGCAAGCATTTACAAAATCTAAAGTTCTAGAAATAACATTGAAATGGGTGAGCTTGGAGCATTTTGGTTTTTTATTTTTCTGTTGGATTTCTCTGATAAAATGAAATGAAACCTGGCTAGTATTAACTATTGCCCATCCCATACTAAAGCTTGGAACCTTCCTCTCCAATGCTTTTCCCCTTGTGCTTTTTAAAATATATTGATTTGGTTGGTTTTGTGGAGGTTTATGTTTTCCTTTTTTGAGAGAAAGAGTAGCGTTTTCACTTGGCTTTTTTTAAGCAGCAGCTGTTTGATGCTGTAGAAGCTCTGGAAAACTAGATATAGAGAACTTTCGTGGAGGTGAACTAAGGGGTGGAATGAGCTGTGTAGCCATGTCCTTTATGTGTATGGCTCCCTTTTCATCAAGCATTTGTCACTGCATGTATTGTCTCTATGGTTATGCATACCAATGCCATCCCATTCGAGTTATGTAAAATCAAACACCGCAAACTTAAATGTCTTCCTTAAACTCTTAGTACTGTCTCTGTGTTACATTCCCAAGGGTTAGGGTTGTCTTCCACTCATGCTTTACATTATGATAATTCTAATTTGTATTGTACACTAAAATCAGCATGCACCTTACTTTTCCTTAGAGGTCATAGAATCATAGAATGGTTTTGGTTGGAAGGGACCTTGAAATATCATCCAGTCCAAGCTCCCTGCCATTGGCAAGAATATCTCTCACTAGATCAGGTTGCTCAAAGCTCCATCCAACCTGACTTAAATCTTCCAAGGACGGGGCATCCACAACTCCTCTGGGAAACCTGTTCCGGTGTCTCACCACCCTCATATTAATGAGTTTCATCCTCATTATAATCTAAATCTCCCCCCTTTCAGTTTACGCAGCCCAGGATACAATTGGCTTTCTGGGCTGTGAGCACACATTGCTGACTCATGTCCAATTTTTCATTCCCCAGTATCCCCAAGTCCTTCTCTGCAGGGCTGCTCCCAATGATTCATCCCCAGCTCTGTATTGATACTGGTGATTTCCCTTACCCAGGCGCAGGATCTTGCACTTGGCCTTGTTGAACTTCAATGAGGTTCACATGGGCCCACCTCTCAAGCCTGTCAAGGTCCCTCTGGATGACATCCTTTTCCTCTAGCGAATCAACTGCACCACTAAACTTGGTGTTATCTACAAACTTCTGAGGTTGCACTCAGTCCCTCTGTCTATGTCACCGATGCAGGTATTAAATAAAGTTAGTCCCAGTGTGGACCCTTGAGGGACACTACTCATTACCATTTTCCATGTAGACACTGAGCCATTGACTGCAACTCGTTGCATGTTGCCATTCAGCCAATTCTTTATCCATCTAACCGTCCATCCATCAAACCCATATCTCTCCAATTCAGCAGCAAGAATATGGGGGAGACGGGGATGGGGACTGGACTGTATTAAAGGCCTTACAAAAGTCTAGGTAGCTGATGTCCATAGCTCTTCCCTTGTCCACTGACACAATCTCTCCATCATAGAAGACCACTAGATTAGTCAAGACACAATCAGACTTTGGTGAAGCCATGCAGTCTGTCTCTAATCACCTCCCTGTCTTCCATATGTTTTGAAGTATCTTCCAGGAACATCTGTTCCATGATCTTACCAGGCACAGAGGTGAGGGTGACTCACTTCTATGAATTTTATATTTAAAGCCTTTCTGTTACATTATTTTTCTCAAAAATCACCCTGTGTTCTCCTCTACCTGTACCTCATTCTTTCTTGCTTTTTATATTTTTTTAGGGATTACATCAGTCTTAGATTTTAAAATCTTGAAGGAAGGGAGCCCACATACAGAATGACCCTTTTTCACAGAACTGCATCATTAACAAGTGTCAGTTCTGAGTAAATTATCCCACCTCATTTTAATTGATAATTGTGACATAACAAAATTTTATTTCTACTTAAGCCACATCTATTCATGTCTTTTTACAAATGTGAACAGCCAATGCTGTTTACACTATTGGATTCTCACAGATCACCTTTGGTGTTTATTCTGTGAGGTTTCTGCACACCTTTGGTGTGTGTTCTGTGCCAGGTTTCTGCAGTGCACCTCTCCATGAATCTGGTGGTGATAGCATAACATTACTAGGAATATCTGTTGTAATTTAGAAAGATGATGATCACTTAAATTTTCCCTGTCTTTGGGTCAACATGTTTGTTCTGCTTTTGTGAAGACCTGTTGTGCATGTTTCTGTGTTTCATCACTACATTTAAAGGATACTCATATTTTTTTATCTAATTGCAATTCTAAGCAATTTATAAATAGTAAATTCCTCAAATAAAATTAATATTTGAACCCATCTGCCCATTTTGTGGAAGAAAATACTTAAAAACTAAAGACAAGCTTTTAGCTGACTGAAACCAGGAGATGATAAAAGGATTTATGCTATCAGGATCGACTAGAGAGTACCAACTAGAGAGTACTGAGAAGAAAAAGAAAGCAACTTGGATCAGACTTGTGTTTTTCTAAGAAACAAATTTAAAGGGTATTTATGGAATTTTCCTTATCCTTGACATGAGGTTAAAGTTATGCGTACAATTATAAAATGGTAAATGGTGGCTCAAATGTATTCTATTAGTATAAAATGGCAGACAAACTAAGGCTTTTAAAATGAAAGTGTTCCTTGAATTGCAGAACAGAAAGTATCAAAATTTATGTTCTAAAAGTCTTATTTAGCTATATTCTTTGAAAGAAGTAAGAATATAAAAATCCTATCTGAAAACATTATCAGTTCAAACAGTGTGTCATGGTTTATTGTTCTTCCAAATTGTATGTATTGAGCAAATCCATTTTCACTTACTTGCACCAAAACAAAAAAAGGGGAAACTGATTACATGATCCATACTCCAGTCTAATAAAATTGCAATATGCACTTTTTGACAAGCTTATATTTAATGCATACCAATGGAAAATTCTACTTCTCTGTTCTCAGCAGGAATAGTAGGCTTTTTAAGAAAACCTTTTTATTTTGTGACTGTCACACAACATAACAATTATAAAAGAAATGGAGGTGACAAAAATGAAAAGCCAGCTTGGAATTTTTATGAAGTGTTTGTATTTCCAGAAAGACAGTCATTGCTCAGTTATTTGATTTGAAGAATTAATCCTGATAATGCCTTTTGAATTCCTTAAGTACTGTTCACTCTTTTCTAGGATGAGTTTTACAGAACAAAGCCTAACAGATTTCTACAGCAGATTAGTTTACAGATGAAGCTCAATTCCACTGAGAATAATTCTCTAATGACCCCTTTATACTTCCATTGGGCTGTGTGAATGCTTTCATATGTAGAGAACAGAGTTAAATAAATCTATTGTGTCAACTAACGGGTTTATGCAATCCTTCTGAAATATTTTAATTATAGCTTCTTTTTCTCCATAATTAAGAAACCAGATGTCAAGTAAGTCCATCACGTGCTGATCATAGCCTATCCATTAGTTTAAAGAAATCCACTTATAATTAGAGTTTTTTTCTCTTTCTCCTTTGTTTTACAGAGCAAGAAGAATGTGTTAACTGCACAGATGAATGCAGAGTGCTTGGTCATTCTGACAGGTGTTGGATGCCACAGTTCCCTGCAGCCAGGCAGGCTGAGAATGCAGATTATCGCACAAATCTCTTTGTACCCACAGTTGAAGCTAATGTTGAGACTGAGACATACGAAACTGTGAATCCCACCGGGAAAAAGACTTTTTGTACATTTGGGAAAGACAAGAGAGAGCACACTATTCTCATTGCCAATGTTAAACCTTACTTAAAAGCCAAACGTGCCCTGAGTCCTCTGCTTCAGGAGGTTCCCTCAGCATCGAGCAGCCCAACCAAGACATGCATTGAGCCTTGCACCTCAACAAAAGGACCACTGGATGGTTGTGAAGTGAAATCAGGAGCCTTGGCTGAACCAAGCAGCCAGTACTTGTCAACTGACAGTCAGTATCTATCGCCTAGTAAACAGTCAAAAGACACTCCCTTCATTGCATCAGATCAGATGGCTAGGGCCTTTGCAGATGTGCATTCCCGAGTGAGCCGAGACTCGAGTGAGATGGACTCTGTTCTGGAGCAGTTAGACCGTTCAGCCCGGGATCTAGGCAGGGAATCGGTGGATGCTGAGGAAGTTGTGAGAGAAATAGACAAGCTCTTGCAGGACTGTCGGGGAAGTGACCCTGTGGCCGTCAGAAAGTGAGGGGAAAATTAAGGACAGGCTGGCAGTTACATTCCTCTTCTGCTGATTAAAAGTAAATAAATAAATAAATTCCCTGGTTGTAACAGATTTACAGGAATGAAGGAAGACCAATGCTGCTTTAAGGCTTTTAGTGAACATCTGAAGTGCCCACAAGTATGTTCTTTTCACTGCTCTTTCTTTTTGACAGATAACACTGGTTTCATTTTGACCAAACTTTCATTAGGACAGAGTCAAGTACACTAAGAACAAAACGAAAGAAGGAAAGACAGTGCCATTTTGACAATCTGCTAGGAAGGTGTGAGAAAGATGGAATGGAAATACGTCTGATACTTTAAGACTGTCCTCAATAGCTGATGCTGACTTTACTGTTTACGTACAAACCCCAAGAAAAACAGGGTTGAATAATTCTGACCTGTGGTGGATTTCCAGCAGTCACCACAGGCTTCTACTGAAAGTCCTAAAAAGAGTTCTTGTAGTAGTCCAAGCGACACCAAACATTAACATTCATTTGTGGTAAACATTTATGTACAAAGTTATCTGCCACAAATATGGAAAAAAAGAAAAAAAAAAAAAAAGAACAAGAAAACAAAAAAACCCATTCCAGATCATTATTTACAAAAACATATCCTGATCATTAATAAAACACTTCATATCATATTAAGGTTAAATGTAAAATTATACAGTCCATCTTGTCCTGCACACACATAAGCTAATACACTTGATAAAAAAAGAAAAAAAATATTTTAATATCTATTTAGCTTTTTAGTGTCCAACAAAACTATAAATAGCTAGTGGTAAGTTTTAAAAAAACTGAAGTAAAATAAAGTTAAAAAAAAATAGTTACCTTTAAAGGTAATACACAAAAGTAATTAACATTATTAACACTTTTTTATTCATTTGTGGACACTAAAATAGCTCAGGAAAGTGAAAATGTCTTAGACATCCACAAAAATCACATGATCATTTAAATGTGCAGATGTAAGAAGATTCAGTGTGTTTACATCAAATGACATATTTTTTATTGATTTATTGCAGATTCAGTGCATATGAGCCAAATTGTTGAGTGTATAAGAGCTATATTGTGTATTTTATTAAATTAATATATAGTTGTGTTGCAAAAATATTTGGGCTTATATTGTAAATGGCAAGTGTTGCCTCAGTAGCTGTCGAACTCTATGAGTTTTGTTTTTTCCTGCTTCCTTTTCCCCATGGATTGTGGGAAGCAGCGCCTCGGAGCAAAGTCTCTTGTTTAATGTATGGTCTACGAAGTACTGCAGTACATAATCTGTTCAAAATGTGTTTGAGTGAGCTGATGGAGCTAACCAAACAGCCTACAAATACATCCATCAGTCCTGGTCACGTGCAAGTCCTTGTAGAAACTTCTATTACAAACCCACGTTTGATAACAAAAATTACACTTGAACCAGCATCTGGAACCATTTTGGTTTAGGTTTTTTTTTTCTCCCCCAAACACATGCAGACAGCCCGTTTAAGGTAGGATATTTAACTGACTTCTTAAGTGATGCCCCACTTTTCAAAGTTTTGCTATTAAGTTCATAGAACTGAAAAAAAAGTCAATGCCAATGTGGCATGGGCAGCATTTTATCCAATTCTTTAGAATGTGCAGTTGTTACAGCAGTTCTAGATATACGCTGCTTATTTTGTAGGGTGTTTTTAGTTTGGTTTCCATTTGTTCTGAAAAGTATTTCCAGAACAACTTGGGATAGAATTTCTACTTATTTTTCTAAGGGTGTTTTTATTGCGTTTGAAAAATTCAAAATTGCCTTCAGATGAAAGTTAAAAACAACCCACATTCAAAACAAATTTGCATGGAACAAGAAGAAGAACAATAAAACATTTAGCTCACAGTTTGTTCCTTATATACTTCAGATACTTGTTGGAAATACCACTATGACACATTGTTTAAAAACGGTGTGTTTGGTTTATTAAATTTAGTCAGTACTATACAAACATATAAAAGAAGCTGGCAATCTCAAATCCCGCAAAGCTGTAGTTTTCATCAGCTCAAGAAAGAAAGTTGACCCAGCAGCCTGCTTAGATGTTGGGATTGCTGTTAAATGGTGATTTTAGCTAGTCAGTCCTACAGTGAATTGTCTTCAGGACAAGACAATTCGGGACAACCATTCTGACAGTTTGAGTTTAGCTCCTCCTGTTAAAAAAATCTACAATTACATGTAAGAAAAGGATCTTGTACATGTTTTATCAAGCTACTCTCCATGTTTTGGACAATTTATGTATCTAAAATGTGGTGTTGTCTGTGTTATAATTTATTTTTTTTTTCTGGCCAGGAAACTCGAGATTGGTTTTGCTTGATAGCTTGATAGCTTGAAATTCCATAGTGGAGAGGATTTCTTATTGTTTGATCAGTCTCTTATACGTATTTCTGTGGTGCTCATCACTTCAGTGTCTGTGCACCAAGTCTTTAGCTCTGCCAGTGAGATCCATTATTCAGCAAAATCTAAGCCAGTATGTAAATGCAGTAAAGTGATGGAGATTTGTGTATTTTATAAATGATTTTAACACTGAGTAACAAATTGTACAATTCATTGTATGTTTATGAAGACATAAAACCACGACATTCTGAGAAAGGGCTGTGCCAATGTAAAAGGAATTTACCTTAAGGCTCTCTGTCACTAGTGATTTACTAGCTTTAGCTGTTTAACACATTATCTGTATTTAGTAGTTATTATTTATTTACCACTCTGAGGTAATTCAGAATTCATGACTCACAGCTTTATAGAAGTTTAGGAAATCTTGCTTTTCTTTAATTTGGCTGACAACTTCCTTGTGTTGTAGATCTCTGGCATACTGCTTCCAATAAGGATGTCCCAGCTTAAAAATTCTGTTTCACAATTTCGAATGGATACATAATGAACCAATAAACCAGCAGAGCTTATACAATGTGAGTTTTGCTGGTTCAGTCAAAATTGACAGGATTGTGTGTGAAGGAACTACGTCACACAAAAGAATTTAAAAAGTGCTTTTTCTCTATGCTATTTCTACTATCACCACTGGAGAAAGAGGCAGGAATGAAAGATAAAGCTTATGAGTTATTGTTCTCATTCCTTACATACATGTTTTATAAGACTGAAAGAAAATATCTGCCACATGATTATAAAGGGGATGGTAAAGTTAAGGAAGGCAAGGTATGTAACTAATAAAATTGAACTGTACACTGTGAATAGTAACTAAGGCATTCTATTGTTTTTATTTTATTTTATTAATGAAAGCCAGCAACTGGGAGTTCCTTAAACAATTGGCCAAGCACATCAGGACTCAAAGTCTAACTTTTTTTTTTTTTTTAAATTATTTTTCTTTTCTTTTTTCCTGGTGTATTAATCAGGAAAGGTATTCTCCTGAACTGTGATTTGTCAGTTGAGAATATAGGTTTCCCAGTCCAAGCTACCCCTAGAAGTCAAACTTCTCCCACAGTGGAGCAAGATTCACGATTCAAACTTCCAAGCTGCTTGCTGTCCAATGGAAGGCAAATTGCTGAGGTCAAGGAGTCTGAAGCCTAGCATGGTATACATCCACTCATTATCATTTAATTACTTTCTTTTGACATCAGGCGGTGATTATTAATACATTAATTCAAATGGGAGTTTTGGCTATCAAGATTTGTTGATTTGCAGTGTAATTGAATGAAACCTGATTAAGGTTTTGACTTCTCTGGCCCAATTGTGCTACAGGTTGGCATTCTCATTTATCAGCCCCTGTCTCCCCATATGGCTCAAAGTTGCACCAATGACTGGTGAGTGATACAAAACCCAAACAAAAGCAGCATACATTGTATGGATTATCTCAACCGCTATTGTTTAATGGCTGTGTTTAATGTGACCTATCTGGAAAATGAGGACTACGAATAAAAAGCAATTACTAATAGTTGTGTTGCCTGCTTTTGCATTCATTAACACAGAAAAAATGTGTTAAACACTGCATACCACAGGGAGCCTGATGGTAATTACTTTGGAAAAACAACTTGTGGCAATGTGGTTGTTACAGCTAGTTATCAGTTTGCCAAAAAAATGACAATCCCTGCTTCATTTATTAGAAATGTGTAACCGTTTTCTCTCAACAGGAAGGTGAAGAGTTTTCATCAAGCTGGGTAAGTTTATCTTTAAAGCAGCTGATGTGCTGAATCCCTACAGGCTGTTATTTGCTCAGAAACATGGAACTGAATAAAGGATAGTTTGGTTTAGTACACTGGTGTGAGTTCACCAAAAGCATTATAAATGAGAGTATAAGTTCTCAAAGACTGTCAGCCCAACATGAAAGATCAAAACACTGCTTGAGTATACAAGTGGCAGAAAAAATCTGAAGAATGTAAAGGGTTGGGCTTTTTTTGTGTGTGTGTGTGTTTGTTTTGTTTTGGTTTAAATGTCTCTTTATTAAGACCCTGAGTAATAGAGGTAGCTAATTTTATTCACATTCCTGTAAACAACGTGACAAAATGCTGGGGAAAATATGACAAAGTTCTATGTCTGGTTGTTTGAGTCTTTTGTTATAATTTAACACTTTCATTAACCTCTTTTTTTCTGTTTGTTTTTTCGTGCTGTTTGAACGTCATGGTCAATCCCTCAGCATATGTGGCCCTTTCTGTCTGCCTCTGTGTGGTTGTAGCAATGACACACCAAATAGTGTAAAGCCTCCACACTGGATTTTTTTGGTTCTTGGCTGGGTTTGTTTAGGGGCTTTTTCATTTGATTGCTTGGAGTTTTTCACCAATAATTAAGAAAACAGGCATTGCTTTTGACAGCAGAATATAATTTTAGTTTGTTTAGAATACTACAGGTATTATGAAGATATGGGCTAGTCCTAGAGGCAGAATTACCTTTTACCCATTGCATGTTTTCTGCGAGTCACTTTGCCAGCATCGAAACCAGCCTGCATGTGGTCAGCTGGCTATCCTAGGCACAGAAAAGGCTTATTGTTTTATTCACTTTTACATAGATCTGCCTTTCTACATTATGCTGCTGAAGCCCTCACTAGACATGAGATGTTGCTCTTTCTGTCTTCAACTGTGTGTAATTCAGAGCTTGGCTGGATCCACAGTGTGTGTAGAACAAGTCATAAACCATCCTGGCTTTCTTTTACCCAGAATACAGAGTCATTGGTTTCTTTTTTGGAAAGTGGCTAGTCTGTCAAACAGAGATTCTTAGATCTCCTTTAAGGCAACCGCGTATAACTGCTTCAGGGTGTTCACTCATGGGATAAATACCCTATCCTTATCCTTTATTGAGTCTAAGACGTGAAAGCAGCTGAAAGCTTATTTCTTCAGTTAGTAATGTTTCCCTAAAAATGAAATTCCTCCAGTAGAAAGAAGGGACAGCTCTCTGCTGTATGTATAGCTTGATTTGTAAAAGGTCACCTTAGTATCAGTAATGCATGCAGAAACAGATCAGGGAATTAATGAGCCATCCAAGAATTTTCTGAGATGTATATTCCATAATGCATATGCTGTGATTCAGGAAAGAGAGCACAGTATCTTGGTGTATTTATTACTGATGGTTTCCAGTAATTCCTTGCTCACAAAAATATTTGGTTCAAGATCTGGGCAAATATTTTTCTCTCACTGAGAGACAAACTCTTTTTTACTATATTTTTAAAAATTTTTTATTTTTACTTTTTTCCTAAACGTATGTGGGTCAAATTTTGGGCCCTTTGTTTTAAAAATCAAAGTGTTCTGACATGGTTCCCTCCTTTAGTTTCTTTGGGCTAGAGATAATACCTTTTTTTTTTTTTTGGACAAGACTCCAGAATGTCCATATTCTGTGATTTATCTTAGTAAGAAGCAAGAGTATAAACCTGGCTTGGAACATAGGTTATTGGAAAACAGATTTAGATTTTGACTTGCTGAGAAATGGAATAATTAAAATTCCATTTCTGAAAACATATTGTATTTAGTACTTTGAACATTAACTCTATGGAAATCTTCTTAAAGTGCACCTACTGAACTGCTGCCAGAGAGCCAGGGGATCAGTCAGTCAGTTATCCTCAACTTTTTCAGTTAAAACCAGCACTGAAGTTGCATCTGCAAAACAATTGATTGCTAGTGCAGTACAGAAAACATGTTTGTAATAGCTTTGCAAGAAGAAATACTCCTTTAACAAATTTGCAATTACATTTTGTAATAGCTGCAAATTTTCCATCATTTTAGGGGCAATCACAAATAGAACCCTTTTTAGTGTTTTGATTTAAGAGTGATAAAAAATGGATCGCTGTGCATCAACATTAAAATGGAATCACCGTATCTGTCTGACCATCAGAAAACGACATTTACTTCTGTTATTACTGTCTTTCAGAAAATGTTCCATGCATTTATTTTTTTAACCCTTTTAGCACAGGCACCTTTTATGATGCTACATGTTATAATGATTTATGCAAGTGCCCTTTTTGTTAGTCTCCACTCTCTCCTTTTCATATGTCCATTTAAAATACTATACATTTCAAATTTATCTCATATAGAGAATTTAGAGCAGATACTGCATCTGTCTTCAAAGATGTTTGACACTTTGTGCCATATAATTACAAAATATTAATAATAATTTTGGTAGATAAGACCTCCATTTATTTCTTAAAATTCTTTGGTTTAAAATTTGATCATATTAAAGTTGATAAAATATAGTAAAACAATATTTTTGTTTCCAATTAAAACACTTATCGTTTAATGAATAAATTCATTTGCTGTTGTGAGTTCAGTGGATGATCCTGTTAAGAGAGGTATCACACTTAGTAAACTAATCAATTCTAAATCAGGATGTTTCCTTGATAATTAAACATATAGCTGTTACATCTTCAATGAAAATTATTTCTTTTTAGATTTTGTTTTACTAAACTTATGAGAAAAAATAATCTGATGTGTATATTCTGGATAGCTAATTAATGCATTTAATATCTTCTAAGTATAATACGGTTCATAACAATGTATTTCTTTATATGTACATGTTTAGGAACTGTCTTAGACCAGATGAGAGATCTCATTTGCTCTGAAAACCCTTTGAATTTCTATGTTTAAAGTCATATTGGCTATAGGAATATTTTTCTAATTCCCTTGTGTCTCATTCTAAATTGAGAACAAAATTAATATAAGCCACTGCTATATAATTTAATAAGGATTTGTATAACACCAAGTGAATATAGTAAATACAGCAGAAAAGAATATATGTGAAACTATTTTAATAACATTATGGTACTATTGTGTCATGAGATTTAAAATAGAGATTAGGAACTGTTAATAAGCCTTTATCTTTGACCACAAGATAAGCTTCTTAAAAACATTGAGGCTTTGCCTCAGTTCAAAGTCTGTATTAGTGGAAAGCTCCATAATAAGGGCACTGTCCAAACTCTGGGCTTTTTTCATGCTGTCTTCATCTGGAAGAGACTCCAGGGGTTGGTAATTATGCTCCCATAACAACTTTTGCCCTTCCATGCACCAGTGTAAGTGATTCAAGCTCCCTGGTGTATACCAGCTCACTGCCACTTGGCACTCCAATGCTACCTTAGCAGAGTCTGTTTAGTTGGCATGTTTAGGGTTGCAGTATGGACAGAAAGTAGATTTGGTTAGTTGAGTTCGTTAGTCAAAGTTAGACATAGCAACCCTTTAAAAGGAAAAGAACACTTACCTTTTGAAAAATTAAGTCTTTGAAAAGCAATGTCCAGAACCGTCCATGTCATGTGTCGTCCGCCCCCCC